>PVHT020000886.1:4138408-4291014 GCA_004024745.2 Catagonus wagneri | reverse complement strand
GGGTCTAATCGGAGCTGTGGCCACTGGCCTGCGCCGCAGCCACAGCAACGCAGGATCCGAGCCGCGTCTGCAACCTACACCACAGCTCACGGCAACGCCGGATCGTTAACCCACTGAGCAAGGGCAGGGATCGAACCCGCAACCTCATGGTTCCTAGTCGGATTCGTTAACCACTGCGCCACGACGGGAACTCCAATCTAGTGAAATTTGATGTGAATGTTTGACAGATTTTGCCCAGTGAACAGAGCTGCCCTCTTGCAGCCTGTGTTCAGTTAGAGAATAAGCTAGTGAGGCCAATGCACAGGGGTCTTTCATTTTTATGTCCAAGAATGAGCCATTCTTTAGAATTCAAGTGTGTTATAGTTTTAATTTTATAATTATAATAGTTGTTTTGTTTGGAGGATTTCTATAAAAAGTATACACAGTATTATTTCAAAGATGTAAAGTGAGGGGACAGAAATTTTAAAGGACTTTCCTCTGAATTCAGGACAACAGCCTGAGGTTTCTGAATTTCAATTTAGTGGCTTTTTATTATATCCTGTTATCATTTAATTGCTTTCTTTTTATTGATAAGGGATATTAATAGTGTGACAACAGAGCAATATAACTGTTTATTATGGATAGTGCTATGGCTCCTTCACAATGATGATCACTGATACTTCCTTTTCTAACACTGATAATAATAATCATACTAGCAGCTACCACTAGAGGTCCAAATAGAATCAGGGAGAGATAAGAAAACTTAAGAGCAATGACTGCCATAGAGTCATGTGTTTGTATCAGCTGTGAAAGTGAAAACTGGAAGAGATCTTTGCATCCTATACCAGTTTATATCACTGGGTTGGACTTTGTGTCTAGAATCTATGCAGTGGTGTAGAGGAGTGGTATGTTTATACTTGATCATTGTTAGAATTTCAGGAATTTTATGAGCGGGCAGTTAAGCACAGGCCAAAAAACAATTAAGTTACATACACTTATAATGAAACGAATTGTGTTTTAGAAGGATAATCAGTACTCAAAAACTTTTCATTTCCTATTTATATTACTATCAACTACACTTGTGAGCTTATTTGCATCTATTGGATCTATAAGTAGAAATACTATAAAATAGCTATTGTGCCTATTTCCCAGTTGTAGATCCATTTATGTCACTTTGGTCACTTGAAATCAATCACATGGGAGTGTTATGCCACAGAAATTGGTAAACAGTGCTAGGTAGGGCTTTTAATTTTTGGTGAACCGTTGTGTAATATTTAACAACACACCCCCATATGTATGATTATATGGTTTCTATATTAACAACATAAGCATTTTTTCTGCACTTGTCAGGTCTCCTTGTCCTTTTGCTTGATATGCATTATGAACCTCATTGAACAAGGCAATCTTAATAACAGCTGTTATATTGAAAGGTATTAAACTCAAAGTCTGTAACATTCAACTGTTCTGCTTTCTACCTCTCTTTTTGGCCTGGATTTTGATTTAAAAATCAATACAAATAAAAGGGAAATAGAAACAGACAGGAGTAGTCAAGGGGCTTTCTTAGGGTACTTAATTTTATAAGTTAAAAATATTCAGTGATATCCACTATAGAGTCAATATTCAGAATACATTGAGATTGTCTTACAGGTCCATCTGTTTTTCTTCATTAAAGAGTATTTGAAGGAACTAAAGAGAATTGATATTTGAAACTTGTGTAAAATGAGCAATGATTATATCTGTTTGTTAAGCCCGTTCAGAGAGCAGGGGGTCTTATTTTTTATGGTTGGCAGAAAAGCAGTGTTACTATCTGATTAGCATAGACAACTGCTCTAATAATAAGATATTCATAATAGATACCTTTAAAGAGAATTGAAATATTCCCTAAGCCAGGAGTTTTTGAAGCAGTAATTCAACTCCATTACTAAATTTAATTCTAACTATTTGTTTTAGATTAATACCTTTTTAAATATAGAAAATGGTATTTATTTCTATTAACTTATTTTTATAACACATAGTAGTCTACTTTTTCATACAGATAATTTTTAGCTGCAAAGGGTCCAAATTATGTTATTTTTAAGATAAAAATAAGTAATAAGTTTAGTGTATCACAGTAGAAAATACTCTTAGAGATTTTTCCTCTTGGTGCTCTGATGATCTCTTAGATTTTAATTTTGAGGTGGATCAAATGTGAATAATCTGAATGGACTTTCACTCTATCTTGTTCCTACTTCTTTGGAAGTTAGTTGCTGTTACAACCCCAAATATTGACTTCTTTATTAAAAAAAAAAAAAAGGAAAAGATTGGCTTTGGCCCATAATAAATTCTGTTGTTATTTGATTTATTTTTTATAGTTATTTATTTACTTATTTTTGTCTTTTTAGGGCCACACCCACAGCATATGGAGGTTCCCATGCTAGGGGTCTAATTGGAGCTACAGCTGCCAGCCTATGCCACAACCAGAGCACTGCGGGTTCTGAGCTGCATCTGTGAACTACACCACAGCTCATGGTAACACTGGATCCTTAATGCACTGAGCAAGGCGAGGGATCAAACCCACATCCTCATGGATACCAGCTGGGTTCGCTAACTTCTGAGCCACAACAGGAACTCCCTTATTTTATTTTTTTAGTATTAATATTTTTAAAAAGTGACTATAGCAAGGAAGAACTATATAAAATTTTCTTTCTATTTTGTTTATTTGTTCACATAATTCCATTTTTATAAAAGAAGAAATATTTAATATAATATCTACAGAAATAGTTTCTGTTGTAATATTTCTTTTCAGTTTTCTCTGTTCTTTTTCTGTAGTTCTTTTATTATAAATTTGTTTTTACCATGTAATAACTAAGCAAGAGTCTACTGGGAAGTGATTTTAGGTACAGTGAGTAATTTCCAGTAAGATAACAGCTAATAAGAATGTTTGTCCAAGGATGTTTGTAGTGCTCCTCGTTTAACACTCTTGCTTTTTTAAATTTGTATTTTAACAAATGAGTACTGGGAATGTACTTAGCAAATTTCTTGAATCATAAGGCATTTTTTAAAAAATTAGATGAATGTTAAATAAAAAATATGCTCATACAATGAAGTGACTCTGACAAGTTAGATTAGTTCAAATCAGAGAACTATTTATTTGAGCATCAATATAATTTACAAGCTGATGTAGCCAACATAAATGTTTGTTTGTCATTGAATAAAAAGCTTTTAGCTATTTTCCTTTTTTTTTCAACAACCTAGTAGTTCAAAGTATTCAATTTTATTTACTCTAAACAATAACAATGGAAATTCCCAAGTATAATTTTAAACATGAACTTAATTTTTATGTTTAAATATAATACTTAAATCTATGACAAAATTTTAAGTATTTTGAACTTCATTACTAATCATTGGTAATGCTTCTTAAGGGAATTTTTTAAGCATATATTAGTGAAATGATTATGAGAGCTATAATAACTAATTTTATAAATGACATTTTCCTATCAGCAAATCTCAAAAATAACTGAAAAGTGTGTAGAATAGGAGCTCTAACAGTGGATTATTACTGAAGGAGACAGCAACAATGAAGAGTCATAAAATAAGGGAATTTACATGAAACAAGATATTACCCATGTAAATCTAAATAGAAATCTATTAATTAGACTTCTCTTTGTATTTATCTTTTGAAAATAACAAAATTACAAGTTTCTGCAATGTGCTTTATGTTTATTTGTTTTTGCTTTTACAAAAATGTACTTATAATAAAAACCGGAAAAAGATGCACCATGAAAACTACAAATACAAGAAAACTAGAGTGGCTGTACCCATGTCAGATAGATATAAAATAAGGCATATCACCACAAAGAGCTACATTTCACAATGATCAGAGTCAGTTCCCTAAGAAGATGTAACAAACATACGTGTGGGTGGTCTATTTAAATAACTTAAAATGTGTTGCAAAATCTGGCAGAACTGAATGAACTAGAGAAATTCATAATGATAATTAAGATTTTAGCTTTTTTTCTCAGTAATTGATAAAACAACTAAGTAAATTCAGAAAAGTTTCAGAAGATTTGAGCATTATTAATTTCTTTAATAATTATTAACTGATTATTATACAGTAGAATCATACGATTTTCTTCGGTACATGTAGAACATCACCGAGACAGAGTATATGTTGGGTCATAAAAATGTCTTAGTAAATGTCAAAGGTAGACATCTATGAAATACATTTTTTAATAACAATAGGATTACATTAGGAATCAAGAATGATTAAAAATTTAGAAATTAAACAACACACTTCTGTATGCCCTGTGGATCAATTTAGAAACCTCAGGGAGCAATTTTAAAAGGTATTGTTTTTTTGTATTCCTTTTCTAATATTTCATTGTTAGTATTCAGAAATGTGACCTGGCAATAAACCTGACCAAGGAGATAAAATACTTATATGCTGAGAACTATAAAACATTAACCAAGGAAATGAAAGAGGATACAAAGAAATGGAAAGATATTCCATGCTCCTGGGTTGGAAAAATTAATATTGTAAAAATGGCAATGCTACCCAAAGTAATCTATAAATTAAATGCAATCCCTGTCAAATTATCCATGACATTTTTCACAAAACTAGAACAAACAATCCAGAAATTCATATGGAACCATGAAAGACCCAGAATTGCCAAAGCAATCCTGAGGAACGAACACCAAGCAGGAGGCATTATCACAGATTTCAGGCAATATTACAAAGCCACAGTAGTCAAGATAGTGTGGCACCGGTACCAAAACAGACATATAGACCAATGAAACAGAATAGAGAAGCCAGAAATAAACACAGACACCTATGGTCAAGTAATCTTTGACAAAGGAGACAAGAATATAAAATAGGAAAAAGACAGTCTTTTCAGTAGTTGGGGCTGGGAAAACTGGCTTTCATGTAAGTCAATGAAACTGGAACACACCCTCACACCATGCACAAAAATAAACTCAAAATGACTTGAAGATTTAACTATAAGACAAGACACCATCAAACTACTAGAAGAGAACATAGGTAAACATTCTCTGACATCAACCTTACAAATGTTTCCTTAGGCAACAGAAATAAAAGCAAAAATAAACCAATGGTACCTAGTCAAACTGACAACTTTTGCACATCAAAGGATACCATAAAACAACAAAAAAAAGAGATAACTTACAGAGTGAGAGAAAATAATTTCAAATGATGCAACTGACAAGGGCTTAATCTCTAAAATATATAGACAACATATACAACTCAACAGCAAAAAAGGCAACAACCCAATGGATGAATGGGCAAAAGACCTGAACAGACATTTCTCCAAAGAAGATATACAGATGGCCAATGAGCACATGAAAAAATGCTCAACATCACTGATTATTAGAGAAATGCAAATCAAAACTATCATGAGATACCACCTCACACCAGTCAGAATGGCCATGATTAACAAGTCCACAAATAACAAATGCTAGAGAGGGTGTGGAGAAAAGGGAACCCTCCTGCACTGTTGATGGGAATGTAAATTGGTACAAGCACTATGGAAAACAGTATGGAGGTACCTTAGAAAACTATACATAGAACTACCATATGATCCAGCAATCCCACTCTCGGGCACATATCTGTATAAAATTTTCCTTGAAAAAGACATATGCACCTGCATGTTTGTTGGAGCATTATTCACAATAGCCAAGACATGGAAACAACCGAAATATCCATCAACAGACGATTGGATTAAGATGTGGTATATATACACAATGGAATACTACTCAGCTATAAAAAAGAACAAAATAATGACATCTGCAGCAACATGGATGGAACTAGAGACTCTCATACTAAGTGAAGTAAGTCATAAAGAGACAAATACCATATGATATCACTTATATCTAGAATCTAATATAGGGTACAAATGAACCTTTCCACAGAAAAGAAGTTCATGTACATGGAGAACAGACTTGTGGTTGCCAAGGGAGAGGGGGGAGTGGGATGGACGGGGAATTTGGGGTTAATAGATGCAAACTATTGCCTTTGGAATGGATAAGCAATGCAGTTCTGCTCTATAGCACCTGGAACTATGTCTGGTCACTTGTAATGGAGCATGACAATGTGAGAAAAAAAAGTATGCATGTATGTGTGACTGGGTCACCTTGCTGTGTAGTAGAAAATTGACAGCTGTAAACCAGCTATAATGAAAAAATAAAAATCATTATAAAAAGGGAAAAAAATAGAAACCTCAGGGAAATTTCAAAGTGTTTCAAATGAGATGATAATACCATAAAGCAAAATTTGTAGGTTCATCTGAACCCATTCTTGGAGGGAAATTTATAGCTTTAAATGTTTATATTTAAAGTAATAAAGTGCCATCTAATTTTCTCCTTAAAAACCTAGGGCAAATTAAACCCATAGGAAGTAATAGAAATACATGTAAAGAACAAAATTAATGAAATTAAAAACAGAAAAACAATAGAAAAATTTCAAAGTGCCCAAACTGGTTCTTTGAAAAGTTTAAAAAATATTTTAAAAAGACTGTAGAAGAAAAAAATTAAAGAAAATAAGAAATTTAGATTACTAGTATCAGCAATGAATTGAAGGAGGAATAACCACAAGTCTTATGAGTATTAATAGGTTAATAAGTCAATGTTATAAACAGTAGTATGGCAACAAATGTGACAATATAAATGAAAATCATGTATCTCTTGTAAAACACATATTCTATAATGACACAAGGAGCAATTAAAAATCGGGGAGGTCCTAGTGGCCTAGTGATTAGGAATTCAGCATTATCATTGCTGTGGGTCTGTTTACTGCTGTAACTCAGGTTTTATCCCTGACCAAGGAACTTCCTCATGCTGCAGCCACAGCTAAAAAAAAAAACAAACAAAAAAAAAAACAAGAAAATTAGAATAGCCTAATTTTTACTGATATATATTTTATTATTAAAAAAAGAAAAAATATTCTCTAAAGAAAATCTAAGTTCAGGAGATTTCTCTGGTGCATTCATCAAATCTTTAAAAAAGACTCAAGACATATTATGCAAAAAAGTACAGGAAATAGAGGAACATATATGTTTCTCAGCTTGTTTGATGTGGCAGGCATAGGCCTACTATAATAATCTAGCAAAACCTTGTTAAGTAAAAGGAAATTATAGCAGAAAACCTTCATATATTTGTATATATACATATGCAAAATCCTTTTAAGAATTAGTAAATAAAATTCAGCAATGTCTAATGACTTGGTTCTATTGCAAGAAGACAAGAATTGTTTAGCATTTGAAAACCAATCAGTGCAATTCACTATATTAATAAACTAAAAGAAAAAAAGTATATGGAGTATCTGGTCATACCAATAGGTGAATAAAGCACCTTTGAAAAATATCAAACATCAATTCATGGTTAACAAAGAGAAAATCTCAATATACTAATAGTAGAAGAGAACTTTTATTTCCACAGCTAATACCCATACTTGATCCAAAACTGAAGATTTTCCTTAATGTTTTTAGAAAGGCAAGGATGTCTGCTTTCTCCACTTTTAATGACTATTGTGCTGGAGGTCCTAGTTATAAATAGGTAAGAAAAAATATAAAAATAGCATAAATATTGGAAAGAAAAGGTGAAACTACTTCTATCTGCAGATGTATAGACTTCCCTAAGGAACCTTAAAAAAAGTTAATAATAAACCTAGTAGGAATAATAAGTGAATTTAGTAAGGCTGAAGAGTACAAAGATACAAGATTATAATAAAATTATATATTGCTCCATGGAAAATTATCTAGTGGACCAAAACAGACATTTGCTATCTCATAGCTTTTGTAGTCAGGAGTTTGAGAGAAATTTACACACTGCTCCTGGCTGAGGGCCTTTCATAAAGGGTACACTCACGATGTCAGCCACAATTGCAGTCATATGGAAGTTTGACTGGGCTTGAGGGTGGAAGACTCAATTCTTTACTATTGGTGGCCAGAGCCTCAGTGCCTCACCACGCAAACCTCTTCATTGTGTGAAAAGGTAGCTGGCTTTCCCCAGCGTATGCAATCCAAGACACACACACACACACACACACACACACACACACAGAGAGAGAGAGAGAGAGAGAGAGAGAGAGAGAATAAGACTAAATGAATGACATATTTCATAACCTAGTCTCAGAAGTT
Organism: Catagonus wagneri; assembly: GCA_004024745.2. NCBI lineage: Eukaryota > Metazoa > Chordata > Mammalia > Artiodactyla > Tayassuidae > Catagonus > Catagonus wagneri. Next base: position 4,282,906 of record PVHT020000886.1, on the reverse strand, counting down.
ACAAGCCATCGCTTTTTGAAATGTCCTGGTTTCAAAGACCAACTTTTAGTTTGGGAGGGCACTATACAAAGACCTGAAAAAGATGAGGAACATGTGGCCCTTTATATCCAAGCTACCACCATCTACCTTTGGCCCTCAGTGATGTATTTCTCACAGTCCAAAGTACACTTACACCCTCCCAAGGCCACCCAAAATATCATTCTATCAGCATCAGCTAAAATACAGCATCTCATTATGTAAAACGTGTAGCTGTAGATAAGCTGTAAGTACATCAACCAAAGAACTGTTCTCTATTTGAAGATCTGTGAATTAATGCCTAGGTTAGTAGTTTCTTGATTAGGAATCAAAGCCTAGTAATAATTCCCCATGGCTTTTAATTCTACCCTCTGTACTCCTGGTTCTATCCTACAAGTCATCCTTTCTTTTCTGATAAAATTAGCACATCTTTGGAGCGGAATAGTTTCCTCATCCTTATTTGAGCTTGTTGACATTGGGATCCAAGGTCTCTTTCAGTTTTGTACTCTGTCCCTTCAATACCACACTACAAAATGCTTTTGTGAATATAACTCTCTTAAATTCTTTTTGGGTCTCTTGTGAACTTTATTAGGGATTCACACCATTAAACAAAAGCCACATCCATAGTTCTTTATAAGATAAGGCCTTCTTTAACTTTAAATAGCTGATGGAAAACTCCTGTAAGCTTTTAAAAATTTAATTGTTTGATTGTGAGCATCTTGAGACATACCCTAAAACTCTCAACCAATGGTACTTTTTGTCGACCTGAACTAAGTACTCTGCAGCACTACTTTTTATCTTTCAGAATAGCTCTGCATCTACTAAATAGGTTTCAGAGGTAATAAAAAATGTTTACATCTGGGTTGGTGTAATTTGTTGCAAGAATTTACATTTTAATCGAAGCTTGCCAAACTATACACTTAATATTACAAAACATGGAGTGCCGTTATATAGCTGCACCACTGTCAATCCTTCCATTTTGTGGAATTTCTCTTCTTCCCTTGGAAGAAGTGTAAGTGAACTATGATCATCTATCATAAAGACTAAATAAGGGCACTGTTGTTATTTCTTATCAGTTGTTGTTAGAGCTTAATTCTCTTCACAGTTTTGGAATAGCATAAGTAAAAAAATCAGCAATATAACAATTTCATCATATAAAGCAATAGATCCTCTTGTATACCCCCTAAAGAAACTTCTAGTTTAGATAATGGGATAGTTTAGCTTCACTGAGAGTGGATAGGTTTCTGAGTAAGAATACTCTGTCTATATGAGACATGACTCTTTATGAGGCTATAAATTATTTGGAAAATAGATATGAAGGAGAGGGAAGTGTATTTTCATGACTTTTGTTGTGTAAGCGACCTTAACTTCCAACAGTCCTCTGAGAGAGATTAGCAAAGGTAGAAAAAATTTCTTCCTTAATTCCTAGCCCAGTTTCACCCACAAAGCTCCACTGGAGGATGTATATTAGAGTGGTAAAAATTAGAGGTGTTTTATTTTATTTTACTTTTATTTTATTTTATTCTTTGCTTTTTAGGGCCACGCCTGTGACATATGGAAGTTCCAAGGCTAGCAGTCAAATTATGGAATTGGAGCTGCAGCTGCCTGTCTACGCCACAGCCACAGCAACATGGGATCCGAGCAGCATCTGTAACCTACTCCACAGCTCACAGCAACACCATATCGATCCTTAACCCACTGAGCAAGGCCAGGGATGGAACCTGCATCCTCATGGCTACTAGTTCAGTGGGTAACCCACTGAGCCACAACATGAACTTCCATAGGTTAAAATCATTGAGATCTAGGTGTAATTCTTACTTCTGCTGACTAATAGCTGCTACAAGTTGATTAAGGTTTTTGAGTCTCTGTTTCATCATATGCAATGTTACTATCTTATAGGGTTATTGGAGAATTTTAAAATGTATATAACAGGTTATCAAGTGAGAGTGTGGGGTAACACTCTTAAACATGGGCTATGGCAGTGATCTTGTTTGTGTGATTATTACTGACTGTGTCAAGAAAGGCAAAAAATGTTTGAGATTTCTTAAATACTTAGAAATACACCAGTTAGTGTTTTTAATAAGCTAATATATTATGTTTATTGAATAATAATTCAGTACTATAAAAGCTATACTATCTGAAACTGAAAGTAGAAGTACTGGTGCCATTGTGCTTTTCTGTGCATTCAGTTGTGCTAGCACATTTGACCTAACATTCCTTGGCTAAATTGCATTTCCTGTTTACAGTCAGTATATAAGAAAGGTTTTTCCAAGTAAGAAATAATGGTGATAGACCATGGTAGTAGTGGTTAAGACAGAGGAAGGGAAAAGATATGCGATGTGTTTGGGAAGTAATGTCAGTAGTCATTGTTGTGAATTGGAATTGGGGGATGATAGAAAGAGAAAAACCACAGGTAACGGAGAGCTATCCTTTGAGTGATTGTCAGGCATTACTGCCATTTTCTTAGAGTGGGAAGACTAGGAGAGGAAAAACCTAGTGAGACATGAAGGAATTAAGAGCTTTCTTTTGGCCAGGTTGAGGTTGAGATGTGCAAGTGTACATGTCAAGTAGAAATGTGAATTAATGCATCTGCAAATACAGAAGGATCAGGGCTAGAAATATAGATTGAGTATTCAAGATTTTATAGATTCTGTTTAAAGCTATGCAAGAGAGAACTTGGACCTAAAGACAGGGTGGGATACTCCAATATTTAATGATCAGAATAAAATTTTAAAGTGTTTCCAGTGAGGTAGGAAGAATAGTAAGAGTGTAATATAAAGAAGCCAAGGAAAACATTGCTCTAAGAAAGCCAACTTGAGGAATTATGATGACAAATAAGTATAGTAAGACAAGATAATCAATGCATATTGTATTTTAAGAAAACAGAAAAGATAAACAGCCAGTGGATTTGGCAATCCACTGATTAATTCCAAAAATATATTACCTAAGCTTTAGAAATTTCAATATGTAAAACAACCTATTCAAATGCTAACTTATAAAACTAAAGCCTAGAATAGAAATGGTGACTGTTTCCAGCTTGTTCTCAGTTGTCAAATTATTGGTTTATTTCTTTATAAGACATAGGAATTTGAAGGATATGAAAATGAATGATGCATACCCTGAAATAATTTTAATAATATGTTTTAAAGTAAGATATGTCTTAGTTTTGGAAGGATAACATTTTATTAGGTTAATTATGAATGATGACCAAATGTTCATTTCACATGAGTACCTTCCATATTGAGGTATTATTTTTCTTTTAGGAAGTATCATTTATTTTACTTAAAGTTGTTATTTATATAATAGAATTGATCTAGCATGGTAGTCACAATATACTAGTTTGTACCAGAACTAACTGCTCAAATTTGAATGTCAACTGCCACTAGGTGCATATGACTCTGGGCAGATTCTTAATCTCTCCATGAAAATCTGATTTCTTTAAGAAGAATTAATAAGCAAGTGCATGTTCAAAACTACTCAGTAATACCAAAGTTTTTCCAAAGTGCTTATATCAAATTACTCTCCCTCTGGGTGTGTTCATGAAATACTGCACTTTACATTCATATATCATCAAGTCCCACAGAGACTATTTTGAGCACAAAAACAAAATCACAGATAAATTCATATACAATATAGAGTTTGAAAATATGCAAAGCTAAATAATATATTATTTAAGAATATACATTTTAAAAGTATGGGGAAGTTAAAATAATATTCAAGGTGAGATCACCTGTGTAGAGGTAGTGGGTGGGAGAAAAGACGTGAGTAGTTAAGGAGGAGCTGACAGAAGGCTTTGTAGGTATGAGTTATTTTATATTCACAGTGTATTTGTGTATGTGTTTCTATCAAAATTGTTGCAATACATACTATTTTCTTATATGTGTAATGTTGCCTTAAAAAAACTCAGTCTTTCTGAATTATTTGTACTCTGGGTGGCTCCCTGTCCAGCAATTCCATCCCCACAACACTGTTTTTCTCTGTATTTCCCTCCTTGTAAAAGTTGCAAAAATATTTTGGGTACCTGCCTGCCATCAGTATATCTTCTTGTATTCACCTGATGTGGAACTAAAAATGGAATGGGATCACAGTGAGAAAAAGTATGCCTATGAGCCAGAAAATTCTTTCCTGGTATGTGCATTTACATAATCTGTTAGTCGTGTATACTGTTTTATTACTTATTAAAAACAAACGGCAACCCACTGTATTAACAATAACCGCCCCCCTCCTTGTACCTGAAAGCTGTGGTTATTTGTGTATAATCATATGCAATAATTAATCAAATAACCACTAACAGGGTTTTGCTACGCATGTCTAAGTTTTAATTTTCTTCTTGAATCCAGAGTCAATGTCTCAGTTGTAATACAGCTCGCATACCATTGTGTAATTTGATGGGCTAAATCTGAAATCAAGAATTTCAGGCTGCAGCGTAGCAGATACACAGCAGATGGCACCCTGCAGGGCCTCTTGGGGGTGCTTAGAGTGTTCGGTGCTTCTGGTAGGGAGGGAGGGGAGAGTGGAGAGCCACTTAAGTGATGCTGCTGTGGAAAGCCTGCAAGTCTGTTCCTCCAAGACACATTTTTCCTGAAATTGTGCTTTGTTTTTGTCTGTAAATCAGAAACAAAAGCATATTTAACTACAGAGAAAATGCCTATTTTTAATCACTAACTATATAAAAGATGGTGTTGCAAATTTAGGCAACATAATGCAGTTGCTTAGGAGTAATAGAAGCCTTAAAGTGGTCACATAGTTTACGATGAGCAAAAATTTTTTAACATTGAGTAACTCGTTTAGATGCAGGACACGTATTCCCTAACTATTTCATTTTAACCTTGATAAAAACAAAGACTTAAGGAAACTAGTATTTGACTTTATTTTAGTGTAAATTTACTAAAAGAACTATAGATGTTTACTGTTGCAAATCATCATTTGAAATAGATTATTTTCTGTTACTGTTTTTAAAGTGGAACAAGCTGTATATGGTGGATTAGCTATTAATAAAATACACTGGAATTATCTTCATGACAGATACAGGTAACAAGAGATAGATGTATCTGTCTTATTCCTTTGGTTAGACGTCTTCCATAAATAAGAGGAGATAAGCAGTTTAAAAAGAATAATGAATTATCATAAAAGATTTTATTCATTTACCTCAAAAATAGACAAATATTGTTTTGTCATCCATGGTCTTCATTAGGGGTCAGCAAACTCTTTCAGTAAAGTCCTGTATTGCACATGTAGACTGTATTGCAACAACTCAAGTTGTCGTAAGAAAGCAGCTATATGACATGCACAAATGAGAATAGCTAGATTCCCGTAAAACCTTATTTACAAAAACAAGTAGTGGGCCAGATTTGTTTTTTGTTTTGGGTTTGTCATCACACACTACTTCAGAGAGAAGAAATTAAAGTATCATGAAGAGGTATTGTATGGTTAAGAGCAATAGTGTGAGAAGCCAGAATATATAGTCTAAATCCCATCTCTTTACTTACTAGTTAAATGACTGTAGGCAAATTAAACCTTGCAGAGAATAATGTTAACATATCTCTTAAGTTTGTTGAGAATTAAATATGTTTAAAAAAACTTAAAATACATGGAACAGTGTTGGACACATAGCAAATGCTCCACAAAATCTGAGGACCACTACTAAAATAAAGATCATGGATTTGCCGTTAGGCAACCCGGAATTCATATCTTGCTATCTTACTGAGATCTACAACAATTCAACAATATTATTTTATTCTATTTTCTTCAATTTCCTTGATAAACATTAGGCTTCCTTGTATTTAATAACAGGATAAAATTTCTTGTGACATCAGTTGTGAAGACTAAATTTAAACTGGTCTGACAATGGAAAGGTCTAAATAGATATTAGTTCCCTTCTCTCCCCTTAAAAAAAATTTATTCTAACACTACTTCTAAATTTGTTACCCAGATTGAGGTTTTATTCTAGCTTTGCAGCACGTCCATTATTCTTATTTCCCCTAGAACTGGCCCTTAATTTTGGTGTTCCTATTTCTTGCATACTCCAGAGCTGAAGTCCCAGGTTTGTTGCAGAGATTATTTGCAGGTTCACAGAATTTCTAAATACTGCTAAGCCTCTGACCAAATTGCATTGTTTTAAAGTACATTTTGGATAGATATTAATGAATAAATATTATGTCCAACTATAGTACCTATCTTTAGATTTAAAAGTCTTTCCAAATTTTGTTTTTAAGAAATATTCATAAATGCTTGCTGAATTAAAAGTCTGTTTTAAATTCATTTTCTTGCAAGTAATTCTATGTTATAGAGGTGACTTTTTTTTAGCTTCTCTTTGTAGCCAACTTATGATTAGAATTCATCTCCTCCTCCCACCAAACAATGCTCTTCCCTCAAGGTGGCACTTTGGATTTACCACATATGATTTAAGACATTATTTTAATCATGTAATCTAAGATGAAATTAGTTACAATTCACCACTACTTTAATTATATTTATTTCTTATTTAGGGCTTTGTGAAAACCTCAAAATCTGCCTATTGCTTTGTTTCGTTTAACTCTTGGAATATCTACTGTAGTTTGGACACATAGCTAGAAGTAGAATGTGGTCTCATTTAGTATCTGCTGAAAGTTCTATGTCCGAATATGCCTCTATTGCTTCTGAAACCTAAGGTGATTCTGAATATTGAGGCCCATTTCTAATATTATAGTGCTTCCTCATTCACTACACATTCTTGAAAAAAAAAAGCTCTTCTCTTTAAGAACTTTAGAATTTCATTGGTTGAATCTATGTCACATTTAACTGCCACTGGAGCTATAATTACAACCTCTAAATATTCTTGAATTATTTCTTCTGGACATTTATTTTTATTTAGTTGACACCCAAGACTATCTATTTCCTTTTGACAAATTGTTTAGAAGCTACCAAAGCTATATTTTTTCCCTCAAAAAACCTTCAAAAAAGGAAACAGTTTTTTTTTTTTTTTTTTTGGTAATGAATAGTGGGCAAAAAAGCACTTAATATTGCTCTGGGTACACATAACTCTCTGGACCACAGACCGAGAAACTGCTGATACTGATTTTGGAAACAAAAATCCTGCAGATAATGTCTACATCCCTGTGCACACAGCAGATATAGGAATTTATTATTGTTGAAAAATAGTTATGAAATGTGGTAATACAAGTGTGGATTTGAGAAATTTGAGATATTAGAGAACAGATGAGATATCAGAGTGCCTACACATGTGTATGCATGTGCACATGTAGGTGTGTTGGTGATTGTTGAGTATATGTATTTGTGGCTAAGAGGCTGGATAGGAAAGCAAAGGCCTTAAATGTGTAGTTGTCATCTATTTGCTTCTTTCCTGGTGATTAGATTGTACCCTATTAATAGATCCCTAGAACCTTGCAAAAAATAATGCAATACTCATAAATGAGGGCATTTGTCTGCATTCACAGTCTTACTTCTGAGTCATTTCTTGGTATCCTGTTGCCATCTCTTAACTGCTTTCTTCACTAGATTCACATATTTTATATTCTTGTCTGCTTTTTGCCTCTGAGTTTCACCTTTGTTTCCTGTGCGCTGATCTTTCTCCCTCTTAGTAGTAAAGCAAGGAATAGATTACCTTTTAATGACCCACTTCTTCCTGTCTTATATATTAGTCCTTGGACATTTCATGTATTTTTACTACTTAAAGGACTTCTAGGGGTATCTGAACGAACAGCAGGACAAACTGGGCTCCACTTCAATGCTCACAAAGTATCTCCTCAGAGAGGACTCCTGGTCCTGTCCACTTCCTCCCTCTGCTGCTACATGCCTCATTTTCATGCTAAATCACAGCCTAAGAGAAATGGTGTTTTTCTCTTTTCTTTTCTCTTTTTTTCTTTTCTTTTTAGGGCCATACCCACAGCATATGGAAGTTCCCAGGCTAGGGGTCAAACTGAAGCTGCAGCTGCCATCCTATGCCACAGCCACAATAATAGCAATACGAAGTCCGAGCAGCGTCTGCGATGTACACCACAATTCATGGCAACACCAGATCCTTAACCCAGTGAGCAAGGCCAGGGATCAAACCCGCTTCCTCATGGATACTAGTCGTGTTTGTTACCACTGAGCCGCAACGGGAACTCCAGAAATGGTGTTTTATCATCAGTGCTTCAGATATGCAGTCACTCAGCTCATCATGCTTCCCCTTTAAATTGAAATCCTGGTTATGGCATAAGCAAGCATTTAGTTTTAATTAAGAAAACTTCAGTTATTATAATAATGAGAATTATTTTCCTTAACTCCACCTTTCCTGTAGCTGCTCATGGTAGCTTAACAACTATTTTCCTGAATATAAACTTCTGTGAGGCTTTTACCCTGTAGAAGGTGAGTCAAGTTGACTACTGCCACAAGCCTCATGGACCTGTTTTCTGTAAGATTACTGAGAATGAGGCATGGACAGAAACAGGAACTCTATTCCTGTTTGTGTTTGAGGAGTAGTAACTCTACTAATTCTTATTTTGCTCAAATAAAGTGACTATATTTATTATCATTAACAGCATTTTGTAGACATCAAAGAGATATTGATCAGTTTAGCAACTGTTACCATGTCAAATTTCTTAATAATGCTCTTTATACTCTGTTCTGAAAAACCAAAAGAAAATATTGGAGGAGTTCCCGCTGTGGTGAAAGGGTATCGGTGGTGACTCTGCAGAGCCAGCACACAAGTTCTATCCCTAGCCCTGCACAGTGTGTAAAAGGAACTGACGCTGCCACCTGATCCTGGGAAGTCCATATGCTGAGGGCAACCAAAAAAAAAAAAAAAAAAAAATGGAACACAATCAGCTTTTTTTCCGAAAGTGTGCTGTATATTTGTAAGTAATATGAATGAAATGGAGTGATTACTCAGTGATGTTAAATCATTGTGAAAAATGGAATCCACTTTTGACAATTTAAAAAATAGTATTGATATTCCCAAGTGTAAACAAAAAATGTCTTTAAAAGTAGCACTGATTGTAGGATGAGGCATAGGAAAATGAAAAGGAAATTTCATGTATAGTTTGTTTTGCAATGTTTTAGGAAAAGTTCAAATAGACTTTGTCATTTGTCCTGAATTTACAAAGTGAAGGAAATTCAAGATAGTAAGAAATCTGATGAATAAACAATCAATCATAATCACCATCGTTGTTTGGCTTGTGATAGGTGATATTTAAGTAAAAAGCAAATAATCATGCCTACGTTACAAATCTATGGAGTTCCCATCTTGGCGCAGCGGTTAATGAATCCAACTAGGAACCATGAGGTTGCAGGTTCGATCCCTGGCCTTGATCAGTGGGTTAAGGATCCGGCGTTGCCATGAGCTGTGGTATAGGTCGCAGACGTGCCTCGGATCCTGCATTGTTGTGACATATGCCGGAGGTACAGCTCCAATTGGACCCCTAGCCTGGGAACCTCCATATGCTGTGAGTGCGGCCTTAGAAAAGGCAAAAAAAAAAGAAAAAAAAAACTAAATGACAAAAACACTTTTAAAATAAGGTATTTTACATGTTATTTTAATTGTATCTCCATTTCTTTTTTGTTTTTCTCTTTTTGCCACACCTGCAACATGTGGAAGTTCATGAGCCAGAGATCAAGCCCATGCCATGGCTGTAACCAGAGCCATAGCAGTGACAATCCTGGATCCTTAGTATAGATATGGTGACAATAAAGGATTAAAAGAGTGAGGAAAAGAGGGAGAATATTCTTCAACAAAAAAAAGGAAAGTGTTGTTGTAGTCAAATCTTCTGTAGAAGTAAGGAGAATAAAGTGGTTGTTGGATTAGATTAAAAAATGAAGTCAATTTAAAAAAGGACATGTTAAGATAATGGAAGAATAGTTGGTATTTCAGACTTTTAAAGATTTTGAATTAGTATTATAATTAGAAGAGGAAGGTTATGAATAGAAACATTCTTTAAATTATTTTTTTGGGGGGAGTGAAAGAATTGAAGATAATTGGTGAATGGATGAAAGCACACATCTATGTTCCACTGTCTTCACTTATTGATGTCTCCTAAGTATAGTCAGCTCTCTGCATTGGTAGGCTCAGCATCCAAGGATTCAGCCAGCTACAACTGAAAATATTCGGGGGAGAAATTACTGAAAATTCCAAAAAGCAAACCTGGATTTCCCATATGCTGGCAGCTATTTACATACATTTGCATTGTATTAAGTTTTATAAAAGATCTTGAGATTATTTAAGAATACCAGGAGAAGTGTGTAGGTTTTACGCAAAGACTACATTATCTTAAATGAGGAGCTTGAGCATTTGGAAATTTTGGTACTTGCAGGGGGCCCTGGTATGTCATCCTCCTCCTTCACATTCAACGTAGTCATGGTGGTTCTTAGTATTAATATCTCCTTTGTAGTATTATCTAAAGTCAGGAAACTTAATTCCTTCATTTTCATTTTTCTTTTTCAACATTGCTTTGGCTATTCAGGGTCTCTTCTGTTTCCATACAAATTTTAAAATACTCTGTCCTAGTTCTGTGACGAATGGCTTTGGTAATTTGATAGGGATTGCATTGAATGTGTAGATTGCCTTGTGCAGTATAGTCATGTTGACAATATTGATTCTTCCACCAATCCACAAGCATGGTATATATTTCCATCTGTTTGTGTTGTCTTTGATTTCTTTCATCCATATTTTATAGTTTTCAGAGTATCTTTTGTCTCTTTAGATAGGTTTATTCCTAGGCATTTTATTCTTTTTGGTGCAATTGTAAGTGGGATGGTTTCTCTGATTTCTCTTTCTAGTCTTTCATTATTAGTGTATAGAAATTCAATTGATTTCTATGTATTGATTTTGTACCCTGAAACTTTGCCAAACTCACTGATGAGTTCTAACAGTTTTCTGATTTTGTCTTTAGGGTCTTCTAAATATAATATCATGTCATCTGCAAACAGTGATGGTTTTACTTCTTATTTCCCAAGTTGAATTCCTTTTATTTCTTTTTCTTCTCTAATTGCTGTGGCTAAGACTTCCAAAACTATGTTGAATAACTGTGGTAAAAGTGGGCATCCTTGTCTTGTTTCAGATCTTAGTGGGAATATTTCAGTTTTTCACCATTAAGAATGATGTTAGCTGTGGGTTTTTTGTATATGGTTTTTATCATGTTGAGGTAGATTCCTTCCATCCCCACTATCTGCAGAGTTGTTTTTGTTTTTTTTTTTAATCAGAAACAGGTGTTGTATTTTGTCAAAAGCCTCTTCTGCATCTATTGAGATGATCATATGATTTTTAGTCTTCAGTTTTTTTTTTTTTTTGTCTTTCAGGACCACACCTGAAGCATATGGGGGTTCCCACACTAGGGATCCAATCAGAACTGTAGCTTCTGGCCTAACCAGAGCCACAGCAATGCGGGATCCAAACCATGTCTGCAACTTACACCACAGCTCACGGCAATGCTGGATCCTTAACCCACTGAGCGAGGCCAAGGAGTGAACCTGCATCCTCATGGATGCTAGTCGGGTTCACTAACCGCTGAGCCATGACAGGAACGCATTTGATTTTTTTTTTTTAATTCTTCAATTTTTTGACATGGTGTATCACATTGATAGATTTCCGATATTGAAGAATCCTTGCATCCCTCTAATAAATCCTATTTGATCACAGTGTATGATCCTTTTAATATATATTTGGATTCAGTTTGCATCTATGTTCATCAGTGATATTGGCCTGTAATTTTATTTTTTTGTGGTATCCTTTTCGGATTTTAGTATCAGGGTGATGGTGGTTTCATAGGATGTGCTTGGGAGTCCTTCATCTGCTATTTTTTGAAAGAGTTTCAGAAGAGTGGATGTTACCTCTTCTCTGAATGTCTGATAGAATTCACCTATGTAGCCATTGGGTCCTGGACTTTTGGTTTTTGCAATGTTTTTAATCACATTCTCAGTTTCGGTACTTGTGATTGGTATGTTCATATTTTCAATTTCTTCCTGGTTCAGTCTTAGTAGGTTGTACCTTTATAAGAATCTGTCCATTTCTTTAGGGTTGTCCATTTTATTGGCATATAGTTGCTTATGGTAGTCTCTAATGATCCCTTGTGGTTTTGTGGAGTCAGTTGTAATTTCTCCTTTTTCATTTGTAATTTTATTGATTTGAACTGTCTCCCTTTTTTTCTTGGTGAGTTTGACTAAAGTTTTATCAATATTGTTGATCTTTTCAAATAACCAACTTTTGATTTCATTGATCTTCTATAGTATTTTCTTTCAAAACAATAGTATCGGCACAAAAACAGAAATATAGATCAGTGAAACAGGATAGAGAGCCCAGAATTAAACCCAAGTACCTATTGTCAACTTAACTATGACAAAGGGGACAGAACATACAGTGGAAGAAAGATAGTCTCTTCAATAAATGGTGCTGGGAAAACTGGAAAGCTACGTATAAAAGAATGAAAGAAGAACAATATCTAACACCATATACAAAAATAAACTCAAAATGGACTAAAGACCTAAATATAAGGCAATACAATAAAACTCCTAGAGGAAAATATAGGCAGAATGCTCTTTGACATAAATAACAGCAACATATTCTTTAACCCATCTCCTAGAATAATGACAATAAAGACGCAAATAAACCAATGGGACCTAATCAAACTCAAAAGCTTTTGCACAGGGAGTTCCCATCATGGCTCAGTGGTTAACGAACCTGACTAGTATCCATGAGGATGCATTTTCAGTCCCTGGCATTGCTCAGTGGGTTAAGGATCCAGCATTGCCATGAGCTGTGGTGTAGTTTGCAGATGCAGCTCAGATCTGGTCTTGCTGTGGCTGTGGCATAGGCCAGTGACTACAGGCTACAGCTCTGATTTGACCCCTAGCCTGGGAACCTCCATATGCCTCAGGTGTGGCCCTAAAAAGACAAAGAGAAAAAAAATAAATAAAAAGAGCTTTTGTACAGAGAAAGAAACCATTAAAATATTGAAAAGACAATTCACAGAATAGGAGAAAATCTTTGTAAATGATGCAATAGACAAGGGCCTAATATCCAAAATATATAAACAAGTCATGCAACTCAACAACAAAAAAACAAAGAACCCAATTGAAAAATTGGCAAAAGACCTAAATAGGCATTTCTCAAAGAAGACATACAGATGGACAACAGACATGTGAAAAAAATGCTCAATGTCACTGATTATTATAGAAATACAAATTGAGGGTGTGGAGAAAAATGTATCCTCCTCCACTGTTGGTGGGAATGTAAATTAGTACTACCACTATGGAGAACAGTATGGAGGTACATCAGAAAACTAAATATAGAGTTACCATATGATCCAGCAATTCCACTGCTGGGCATATATCTGGACAAAACTTTCATTGAAAAAGATATATTCACCCCAATATTCATAGCAGCACTATTCACAGTAGCCAAGACATGGAAGCAACCTAGATGTCCATCAACAGATGATTGGATTAAGAAAATGTGAGGGAATGTATACAATGGAATATTACTCAGCCATAAAAACACAAACTAATGCCATTTTCAGCAACATGGATGGAACTGGAGACTCTCATATGAAGTGAAGTAAGCCAGAAAGAAAAGATAAATACCATATGATATCACTTATTTGAGGAACCTAAAATATGGAACAGCTGATCATATCTAAAACAAACAAACATAGAAACAGATCATGGCCAAGAGAGTAGACTAGGGGCTCCTGAAGGAAAAAGGGGAGGGAGTGGGATGGATAGGCATGTTGGGGTGTTTTTTGGATGCAAACTGTTATATTGGGAGTGGATAGGCAATGGGGCCCTACTGTACAGCCCAGGGAAATATGTGTATTTGGATCAGTTTGCTATACAATGGAACTTGATGAAACATTGTAAATTAACTATACTTTAACTGAAAAAAATCTCCTTTTCCCAGATATCTCCATGTTGTTTTTACCACCATTTTCCTAAATGCCAAAACTTAAAAATAGGCTCTGACTTTGCCACAGATTGCTCCTTAGCCACCATGTTACTAAATCTCGAAAGTCCTTCTTTTCCCCTTCATCATTTACTTTCTATATTTGTTATTTTATATAACCAATGCTTTAGTAAAAATCTGTATTGCCTAAAATAAGGAAACATTATAGTAGTATCATAACTAAAAAGCAGCATCACAATCTATTTAGGAGCATAAGCTTTTAAGTCACACATACATTGAAGAGCATCTCATGTCTGACATTTGCACACTAGTGCTTTTAGGGAAACTATTTAATGTCTCCAAATTTGTTTCCTCATCTGTATAATAAAGAATTAAATAATAATATTTGAGAATACTAATAATTGTTGCATAGTTAACCAAATGAGAGAGAACAACTATTGCTTTTCTTCTTTCTATTCCATAATCCATTCTGTGTTTTAACTTGCTGTTTTTCTTCAAGAAATTCGATCAACCCCCTATTTTATAAAGAATAAAGTCCAACTTCTTATCCTTTATTCAAAGCTCTTCATAATTTGGTTATCTAGCTTTATCTCGTGGTTAATGTCTCACTCTGTTCTGGTCAGTGTGCCCTTTCATTATTCTCTAGAGATGGCATGTTGATTTCTTACTGCAAACTTTTGCACATTTTATTCCCTGAGGCTTGGCATGGCCTTCTTCACCAAACTGGGCTGTGTAAAGTCTTCACCTTAAATTTCATTTCTGCAATAAGCCTTCCAGGATGTGCTTAATGGCTCTTCCATGCATTTCATCATCCATATCCCTGCACTGTAAGTTAGTTGTTATTAAGGGCAGTGCATAAATTCCCAGCTGAAGAACATACCTTTGTCTCCTTTGTATTTCCCAGAACATGTGGGGCCAGGGGGCTGACTAAACACTTCAGTGTAAGAAGAGGGTATTGAGCATTTCAGATAGAAGGAAGACAATTTTGTCTAAATAAATATCTCATTTTTTTTACTGAGGTGATACCTTTAAAACCTTGAGAGTTGCCAAAAAATAGTTTGAATAAACATGTAGGTAGGCATTTATTCATAATTTATATGACAAATAGAAATATAGGTCCAAACAGAGGAATTCGTAATTTTATATTATCTAACAATCCCAAGACATTTTCTAAATGATACACCTTAAATTCATGAAAATCAGAGGCATAGAAGAGTAAACATATTTAGAACACACACGATGAGGTATTTTAAAAGGTTATGTGAAATTATTCTTAGCCCTTTTCTTTTGCTACCAACCTGCCTCCTCAAGTCTGGAAAAACTTGCTTTATTTTCTCTTATTTTCCATTACCCTCAAATTGTTTTTTTGTTTGTTAGTTTTTTTGCTTTTTAGGGCCACACTTGTGGCATATGGAAGTTCCCAGACTAGGGATCAAATAGAAGCTAGAGCTTTCAGACAGCCACCGCAATGCGGGATCTGATCCATGTCTCTGAGCTACACTATAGCTCATGGCAACATCATATCCTTAACCTATTGAGTGAGGCTGGTGATGGAACCTGCACCTTCAGGGGTACTAGTTGGGTTTGTTAGCACTGAGCCATGTTAGGAACTCCCCTCAAATTGCTTCGACCACCTTTTTGCTTCATCTATCTACCTAGCAGAGAGAAAAAGATATTCAGTTGTTTGACATGTTGATATTCAAAATATTTATTTTTAATGTTTTTGTAAATTGTTTTTGTTCAACAAAATAAAATTTTTTAAAAACTTTTTAGAACATCCAAATGCCCCATTAGATCTTTATGCCTCGGATGATTTATTTCCTCTACTTACCCTATAAGCTTATGAAGGAGGTGTGTTAAAATCTTCAACTATGACTAAGAATTTTTTTATTTCCACTTTCATTTTGTAAATTTTTGTTTTACATATTTTAAAACAATATGATTGAATGGATCAACTTATTTCTAATTATGTAATATATTAATTTTTATTTCTATGAAACTGGTGTTGTCTGCTTAGTCTGATTTGCTGTACTAGTTTCTGTTGGTTACCATTTGCCTGGTGTGTATCCTCATTTTTATTTTTAATATTTCTGTATTCTATGTTTTATATGTCTCTCTAGTTGGCTTTTTTCCCCTTAAACTACAGATTTCAAAATCCTTAACTTTTAATTGAAGACTAAAATTTTTTGCCTTTATTGTGGCTACTGAAATATTTGAATTGAAATATATGTTTTTAATATTTGTCTTTTTATTTGTCCCACTTAGTCTGTGCTCCCTTTTGTATCCCTTTGTGTTATTTTTAAAAAATTATTCTATTTCCTCCTTTATTAGTTTGTTATACAATATTTTAAAACTATTCTCTTAGTAGTTATGCTAGTAATAGAATATGTCTTTGACCTCAAAAAAATTTAAATAAATATTCATATAATTTTCTGTGTAATATAAGACCTTAAAACACTAATATTTTAATTCTTTGTATTTATCAGTCATATCTTAAGTTAATGTATTTTAATTCTACATTTACATACCAATAATATATTATAATGCCTTCAATATTTGATAAGGTTTACCCAGATATTTACTATCTTCTTTGACCTTTAGGCATTCCTATATGTCTGTGCTTCTCTCTGAGATCACTGTCCTAATGCCTGAAAAACTTTGTTTTAGTTTGATAATATTGTTGCTGAATATTTTTGGTCAACAATATTATCATACTAAATTGGTCTCAGTTTTTTTTTTCCAGAAAATGTCCATTTCAATTTCAGTTTTCAGCCTATTTTAATGGGTGTAGAATTCTATGATTGTAGTTATTTTTATTTTTAGCACTTTTTTTGTCTGGCTTCTGTTCTGAAGACATTTTGATTATTGCTTTTTGGAAGTTAATGTGACTTTCTCTGGATGGTTTTAACCTTTTTATTCTTTGGCTTTTAGTCATTTGATGTACCTCTGTAAGGAATTTTCTTTTTCTATTTCTTCTTCTTTTTTTATAATAGGTGCCGACATCTGTGGCATATGAAAGTTCCTGAGCCAGGGGTCAAGCCATAGCCACAACCACTGTAGAAGCAATTCCATGTAGTTATGTAGTGAGCTCCAAGGGAAGTTCTGTATTTTCTTTCTGTGTTTCAAATCTGTGGCTAGATTTGAAAACGTCTGACCGACTTCTTTAAATATTGTTTCTTCCCATCTCCTCTCTTATTTACTTCTAAGATTCCAATTATATATATGTTGGTTTTACCGTATACCATATGCTTCATCATTATTGTTTGTTTCTTTTGTTTATCTTCTCCATTTTCATTATGAATATTTTCATCTGATCCATATTTCACTTCATTAATCTTCTCTTCAGCTGTATTGAATCCACTGTTAACCCACATAATGATATTGAATTTCAATTATTGTATCTTTCAGTCTGTTGGTTTTGCATTGTGATATTTATTTCTCTGCTGAAATTTTCTGTCTTGCTATGTAATTTCTTAAACATATTAGTTACAATTAGGTTGAGGTCCTTGTGATAGAGTTTGTTCCAGAATGATAGAATTGCATTGTTTCCTCAGTCCCCTCCCTGCCATAGCAAAACATTGAAACAGCAGGCATGTTACAAATTAATTAAAGTGAACATAGATTTTCAGAGAGAGAAGGCAAGTAAAACAGGGCCTGCCTCCCTTTACAATTGTTTTTAATATCCATGCTGTGGACCTGATGGGCACCTGATTTCTTCCCCCCGGGCCCACTAATTTCTTCTGCCCTGTCCCTCTACACTGTGCATAATGGCTGAGCATTGTTTGATATTTGATCTTCTGATTGGTCTCAGGCAGGATACCTTATTTGCATGGTGAACAGATTATATAGAAGTGGAGTGAAGAATGAGTGACATTCCTTCCCTAATAGGGAGTGGGCAGGCCAGGTTGCTCAGGTGAAAGGGCATTATAGTAAGACATGGCCAGAGGCTTTTGGTTTTAATTTCCTTGAAAGGGATGAAGCCTATAACACTTGTGTTACAATTTTGTATCTGTATCTCATTTGGTTTTATTCATATATCTGGCTTTTTCCTTCTTATTTATTTGGGTCTCTCTCCTGGGATACCTGGTAATATTTAATTAAATGGAATAATTTGATGTTGTGGATTTTATTAACTTCCTGCGAAAAGGGTTTGTTTTTCAAACTAGGCATTTGATCTCAACCCAGTCAAAACTGGAGTGATTCCAAGGTGAATGTCAGTCATTGGGATTACCAATGGAAGGAAAACCAGAAGTTTCCCTCAAACCTCTTCTCACTGAAATATTTGAATTTCAGTAATATCTTTTTAACCCCAGTCTCTCTGCAGATAACTCTGTGTGAAATCTGTCATTCTCAACCACTGCTTTACATTCAACTTCTCAGGTTTTGGTTTGCTTTCCAGCTTGCAAATGACACTGAAAGGGCGAACTCTATTGCTCTTTACTACCAGCACACTTAATATTTCTTACATCAGATTTCTGAGAGTTTTCCTCAGACCAAACAGTTCTCCAGTTCTCTGCAAGCACCAGCTGCGTGTTCTATAATTCAGTTCAATTCTGAGCCAGTCTACTAGGAGTTAGCACCAAATTTCGCAAGTTAGGGCTCAGTCCCACAAGACTGCCTCCCTTTACACATCACAACCTCAAGTCTAGATTGTCACTTGTGCTTCTGACCAACCAACTATAAATTGTAGGTTTCTAGAACTCCTTTTTGTTTGATAATTTGCTAGAACAGCTTATAGAACTCAAGGAAACAGTTTACTTAAGACATTGCTATTTTATTATAAAACAGTATAAATTAGGACTAGCCAGATGAAAGAAATTCAAAGGGCAAGGTGTTGGGGAAAGAGGTGTGAAACCTACATGCACTCTCTGTGTGTACCTCAACCCAGAAGATCTCCAAATGCCTTGGGCTAGGATTTTCATAGAGGCTTAATTAAGCAAGCATGATTGATTAAATCATTGGGTGTTGGTGATTAAGTTAATCTCCAATCCATCCTCCTCCCTGGAGATTGTGGAATGAGGTTCCAATCTTCTAATCACATAGTTTGATCTGCTGGCAACCAGCCCTCTTCCTGAGACCGTCTAGGAACCCAGGCCACAAGTCATGTCAGTAACTTGTAAGTAATAAATAAATTACTTGTAAGTAATAAGTAAAGACATTTATTACTTGGAAGTTCTCAGATTTTAAGGGTTGTGTGCCAGGAAATCAGAGCAGAAACCAAAAATATATAAAACTCAGATTCCCATTGTGGCTCAGTGGTAATGAACCTGACTAGTATCCATGAGGATGTGAGTTTGATTCCTCACCTTGCTCAGCAGGTTAAGGATCTGCATTGCTGTGAGCTGTGGTGTAGGTCACAGACCTGGATCATATTCCACGTTGCTGTGGCTGTGGCTGTGGCTGTGGCTGTGGCTGGCAGCTGTAGCTCCAGTGTGACCCCTAGCCTACACTGGGAACTTCCATATGCAATGGGGGCAGCCCTAAGACAAAAAAACAAAGAAACAAACAAACAAAAAAAACTAACAGACTCAAAGGACAAAAGAGACACAAAATGTCATATTTACTTCTATAGCTTGTTTGTTTTTTTTTTTTTCTTCTGGAATCTTGGTTTTTCATTCTTTGATTTTTCAAGACACTTTGATATCTTTAAAAAGATTTGGTTAGATTTTTCTAGCTTTCTTAGTTTAATTTTATTTGTCTGGGCCAAGAGTTAAGGGACTATGGCCTGTATGCCAAATCTAACTTGCCATTTGTTTTCATAAACAAAATTGAAATGAAACACAACCAAAACTATTTGGTTATGTATTATCTATGGCTAAAGGCAATATTAACTAATGTTTTTATGTTAAATTTATAGGATTTGTGATAAAATAAATTAATGTTTTATGAATAAAAAAAATGTTGGCTACCTTATCAGTAAACAAAAGATGTTGTAGCCATCAAGCCATCATCTTACTCAGCTCACAGCCTATTTGATGGTGAGCCCTGAGGGAACTCAGAATAGAAACAGGATGCCTGCCCTCTAGCAGTCAGCAGCAGCAGCACAACCCCAACCCCCACCCAATAGATGGTGCACCTTGAGGAGACTCATGATGAGAAAGCACAGGATACCAATCCCAGATAGCTGAAGTATTTATTCAAAGGAACTATTTCAGTGAGCCCTGACTTTTGTATCTTGCCATACCTAAAAAGCTATAAGTTCCTTAACCTGAGTTACCTGATTTTCTTTAAATCACAGTAATCTTTTGATGTTCTAACCACCTGGTCTTTGTTGCAATACCTTCTGTGTATCCTGGCTCCTCCCTTACCTCTTGGGAGCACTCTGTCAGAGCTATCCTAGAGGCTTAAGTTCTCAATTTTGTCTGCCAAATAAAACATAATTCTCAGCTTTTAGGTTGTGGGTTTTTTGTTTGTTTGTTTGTTTTCAGTCAACAGTTTTTTCTGTCTAACTTCTTTCTGAAATAGAGTTTAAATAAATTTTAAGGCCCAGTCACAAAGTTTGAGCCCAAGTAGAAATGGAGGATACAGTGGTGGATGCTGCCATCCAATCTCACCTCTAAATATAGACTTTAAAGAGAGCTTTCGCTACAGCCCAATGGGTTAATGATCCATTTAGTCTCTGTGGAGGTATTCATTCACTCCTGGCCCAGCGCAGTTAAGGGCATTGCCACAACTATGGCATAGGCTGCAGATGTGGTTCAGATTAGATCCCTGGTCAGAAGAGCAGGTATGGCTAAAAAAGGAAAAGACAAACAAAAACAACAACAAAAAACCCCAAAACTGTAGACTTTAACAGATTTTGCAATCTCAGAAATGCTTTCAGTCTTTCATATGCAAAATATTATATTAATAAATGCCTTGCATTGTTAAGATGAACAAATAAGTGTACAAAACATTTGACAGGGTGCTCAGTAAAGGTAGTAGGGATTATTATTGCTAATTTCTTAGAATAAATCAGTACAGTGCTTGTCATGGTGATTAAAATAAAGGAAGCAGCATTTATTTGATTTCTAAATTCTAGCATACTGTATCTCTCAAAATCATTCATATTGTTTAAATAGAATGATAAATACTTACATCCTTGTATTCTTGCTTTCCCCTCACTCCAAACAAATTATAACTTACCTAGAGAATCTCTTATATTGAGACTTGTTCATTCATCTTGTTTCTTGTTCCTTTTAAATTATTGTGTGGTTTTTAAAGCTGCTTTAGAATTTGGAGTAATTGGCAGTCATGGAGGCAGTTAATTATACCTTTCTTCTGTTAATCACAGAATACCACTTTAAACAGAGTTTGAAGTGTTTTTTTTTTTTTTTTCCCTTCTGTGTTTCGAGTGTGTAGTTGCTTTTTGAAACTCTCCAGGGAGAATTGGCTAATGTATTTGTGGGTAGTTGCCAATAGCAAATAGTTGAAGAATAGAAGACTTTAATCGGAGTCTCAATGGGAGTTTAACCATCAAAAAAAAAAAAAAAGGTTGAGGTAAAGTATGCAATGGAATGGACTTAACTATAGATAATGTACGTTGGCCTTAAGGGATGACCTCCTGAGACTAATTGTTATTGGACTCTGGCACAGGTTAGGCAAGTTGTGGGAGAACTCCAAATTTCCTAAAATTTCAGGGTCTCCTGTGTGGGATCATTTGTGATGGCTCTCACTGAAAATTATGAAAATTCAAATATTATTTATGTGTTTTTTGATCTTTTAAAAAATGTAAGGAGTTCCCTTCGTGGCTCAGTGGTTAATGAATCCGACCAGGAACCATGAGGTTGCGGGTTCGATCCCTGGCCTTGTTCAGTGGGTTAAGGATCCGGCGTTGCCGTGAGCTGTGGTGTAGGTTGCAGACGCAGCCTGAATCCCGCGTTGCTGTGGCTGTGGCGAAGGCCGGCAGCTGCAGCTCCTGTTAGACCCCTAGCCTGGGAACCTCCATATGCCGTGGGTGTGGCTCTACATAAAGGCAAAAAGACAAAAAATAAATAAATAAATAAAAAATGTAAGGTTAGTAATATGGAATTTAAAAGATGTTAACTGAACGCAATGCAGGAGGTATCATAAAATGTATCACCTTATTCTGTAAATAGAAAAACAGCTTTTGTTTGCGTCAGTCCTGTTTAAAAAAAGAAAGAAAAGTATTTAAGTTTTTCCTAAGTTACAACTGATAAGCTGTAAAAACTAACTTGTTTCTCTTAAATTACCCTTTCATGGAAAAATATAGCTCACAGTTCAGCTGGTTGTCAGAGTTTTTATGTTGGAGTATAAGCTCTGCTACTTACCATGTTATCTTGGTGAGTCCTTTTTATTTTCTGCATTTTCTTTTACTCTAAATACTAAATGATCTCTAAGATTTCTAATTGTATCATTTGATGATTAAATTAAAAATGTGTATTTTCTAGTCTACAATGTCAAGACAGAGATTAGATCTAATATAGATATTAAATACGTCTACCAATGTGTCTAACATGCATTCTAATGGGGTTATTTATTCTGTTGGGAAACCTTGCAAAGTGCACAGAATTTGAGCTAAATTTGATTTGTGTTTCCATGTAGCTGGCATATGTAATTTAGGATAAAGAATATAAATTATAAATAATTCAAACCTATTTTTAAGTAAAGAGTTTCAGTGAAAGCCAATAGCCTTACTAAACCTATTCCTTTCTTACACCTGCTGCATCTGGTACTCTTGAAGCTATAAGTCATGCATTAAGGTGATATCACTATATGTGACTCAGGATCTGCTTTCTTAGAAACCAAGGCTCAAAGGATGTCTTTTAAATCATATTTTCTTTCTTTGATGGTTTATTATTATTATTATCATCCATTATTTTTATTATTAAGAAATACTCAGGCACCCAAATCATGTTATAGTATCTTAAAGGATAGAATATTTATTTCAAAAATTGAGATTTCTAATTGGCAGTACCTTATCATGCTTTTGTTCTCTATGGGAGAGGAAATTAGTGTGAACATCTTGGGTTAAGTTTCTCATTTTTGGCAGAAACATGAAATAGATATCCTGTGACTTTTCACCGGCAATACTTTGTTAGTGCATTAGTATGTTACCATTTGAAACCTACAGAAAGGAAATAATGTCTTAGTGTACACATGACAGTTTTGTATACTTTTTTCATTTAATTCTTACATTTTTCTAATGAAGGAGGTAACAGTATAGAGAAAACTGAAGTCCAATCAGTTTCGCTATTTAAGTCAAGTATTATGTTAATTAGTGGTCAAACCTGCATTAAAGGTTGCCACATGCCAGCTCAGTTTCAATGCCAAAATATTTCCACTACACTGGGTACTCTGGCCTCACATAAGAATTAGCAGCAGAACTTTTAAAATATCAGTGATTTGCATGTTCAGCACCAGTGAGAATCACTAAAATATACTGTTCTTCAAAATTTTTTAAATGCTTATTTAAAAACATTTCAAAGATATAGATGTGAATTCTAAAACATGAAATTGTCAATTATGTTATTCCTCATAGCAATACTTTGTTGATAGCATATGTTTAGCCAGTAGTTCTCTCTGTGATCAAGACAAAATAAAAATGTGTTATTTTTATTTCTTATTCTATAGGTTAAGGATGAATGTTTCTAATTCAGGATGCAAAAATTTTAGTATTTCCCTAGTTGTTTGAAAGCAAAACTGATGCCTAAAAACATAAGTTACTTGTGTACCACTACTGGTTTAAAGATAGGAATTGTTTTTCCAGTTCAGGGATAATTTATTTAAAAAAAGAAAAAACAACTGTGCTTAGTTTACAAGGAATTCTATGCATGTAACTACTTTGGGACATTCATTTTTGAGATTACTTTTTAAGAGTCAAAGGGTTAATTTAAAATAGCCATGTTATGAATACAATAAAAACAAGTAACATGTTGTCTATGGACTTCTTTATTTACTAATGAAATAACATGATGGTTTATCATTTTATTACCAATTTCTAGTTATATAGTGAGCAATTCAAAATAAGGCTCAAGGAGTTCCCACTATGGCACACTGGGTTAAGGATCCAGCAGTGTGGTGTAGGTCACAGCTGGAGCTCGGATTCAATCCCTGGAATGGAAACTTCCATATACTGTGGGTGTGGCCAAAAAAGAAAAAAAAATAGGACTCAGCGTATTGACATAATTATTATTTCGTGATCAGTGTGTCTCCTTGAAACTTTCAATCATAAATTATATTTTAGTTTGGAAATGTATTTACGCAGCATAAACACTGCATGAATTCATACCGTATACAAAAGGAAAGGGTTTTGTTTTGTTTTATTTTTGCTAAAAGTGTTAAAACAATTTTAAGTTGGTAGTATTTATTAACACCATATTTTTTATACCTTTAAATACTAATATGGTTTACATAAATAATAATAACAAACTAATTCTGTGAATTTATGCACTTGGGTGGTTGATGTGTGCCTATTTACTGCCTAAAGAACTGAAATATTGATTACATTTTTGGCATAAAGTAATATGATTTTACTGTATTTTAGTGCTGTGACAAAAAAGGATACTGCCAAGATAATTTTATTGAAAATGAATCGACAAATTCATGTCTATGTTCAGTGTATTAATTTTTCCATTTCTCTTGTCTTATTATTAAATTATTACACAATTCAATTTTCATTGAATGCCCACAGTATAGTAGGGAAGAAAAACATTATGTGTCATGTATGTGGTGTATTTTCCGGGCTTTGGGAAATATAACAATGATGGTAGGAGGGGTTCTGAGGACTAAAACATACTGAGACTTAATAGGTGAAAGCAGATTATTTCTGACTGGGAGAGTACCGTTCTAAAGCTGTGAGGCAAGATGTTTAGAAAGTCATGGTATATTAGGTTTCTATTGCTGCTATGACAAATTACCACAAACTCAGCAGTTTAAAATAATACAAGTTTATTATCTCAAGTTTTGTAGGTCAGAAGTCTGTGGTGGAGGTTTTATCTGGTTTCTCTGGTCCAGGTCTCATATGGAGACCTATGAGAAAAAATCCTAGTATAAGCAGCCTGGACTCTTGTCTGTAGGTCCTGAGGCTGAGGAGGATGGAAGGAGTGCATTGGTTTCCAAGCTCATTCAGATTGGTGGCAGAATTCATTGTCTTATAATTGCAGGGATGAAGTTCCCATTTCTTTGCTTGCTGTTGCCTGAGAGCTTCTTTAAACAAATTAATGCCTCAGGCATTCCTTGCCATGTTGCATGGAGTCTCTCTCATTGTCATCTCTCTCTGAATTCCCTTTCTGCAGCATCTCCTCTGAATCTTCCTTTCCACCTTCATCAGGGAAAAAGCTCTGCTCTTTAGAGCCCGTGTGGTTATATTAGGCTTATCTAAGTAGTTCAAGGTGATCTCTATATGTTAAAGTCAACTGATTACAAGCATACCTCACCAAGTACGCTTAGCTTTATTGCACTTCACAGATAGTGTGTTTATTTTGCAAATTAAAGATTCATGGCAAGCCCTGCATTGATTAAGTCTATTGTCATAATTTTTCCAATGGCATATGTTCACTTCATGTCTCTGTGTGTTCTAAATTTCAAAATATTTCAAACTTCATTACTATCATATTCGTTATGGCAATTTGTGATCAGTGATCATTGATGTTATGATTAAAACTCACTGAAATCTCAGGTGAAGTTAGTACTTTTAGCAATAAAGCATTTTTGGAGGGGTTTCATGGGATTTTTGTTTTTTAAAAAGTTATTATTATAGTTGATTTACAATGTTTTTTCAAGTCACAGAAAAGTGACTCAATCACACATATTTCCCTGTGCTGTACAGTGGTACCCCATTGCCCATTCATTCCCTGTATAACTGTTTGCATCCAAAAAACCCCCAAAATGCCCATCCATCCCACTCTCTCCCCTTTCACCTTTGGGAACCCCAGGTCTGCTCTCCTTGGCCATTATCTATTTCTGTTTTTGTTTGTTTGTTTGTTTAGATAGAATCATCTGTTCCGTATTTTAAGTTCCACAAATAAGTGATTATCATATGGCATATGTCTTTTTCTTTCTGGCTTACTTCACTTAGTATGAGAGTCTCTAGTTCCATCCATGCTGATGCAAATGGCATTAGTTTGTCTTTTTTTAAGGCTGAGATTCCATTGTATATGTGAACCACATCTTCTTAATCCATTCATCTGTTCATGGACATCTAAGTTGCTTCTATGTCTTGGCTATTGTGAATAGTGCTGCTGTGAACATAGGTGTGCATGTATCTTTTTTAATGAAAGTTTTGTTCAGATATATGCCCAGCAGTGGAATTGCTGGATATATGGTAGCTCTATATTTAGTTTTCTGAGATACCTCTATACTTTTTTCCATAGTGGTTGTACCAAGTTGCATTCCCACCAACAGTGGAGGAGGTTACCCTTTTCTCCACACCCTCTCCAGCATTTGTTATTTGTTAACTTCTTAATAATGGCCATTCTGACTGGTGTGAGGTGGTAACTCATTGTAGTTTTAATTTGCATTCCTCTAATAATTATTGATGTTGAGTATTTTTTCATAAGCCTGTTGGGCATCCATATGTCTTATTTGATGAATTGTTTGTTTAGGTGTTCTGCACATTTCTTAATCGGGTGTTTTTTGGAGATTAGGCCCTTGTCTGTTGCATCGTTGGCAAAGATGTTCTCCTGTTCTGTGAATTGTCTTTTCAATTTTTTAATGGTTTCCTTTGCTGTGCAAAAGCTTTTGAGTTTAATTAGGTCTCATTGGTTTATTTGTGTCTTTGTGGTCATTATTTTAGGAGGCAGATCAAACAAGATGTTGCTGTGATTTATGTCAAGTAGAGTTCTGCCTGTGTTTTCCTCTAGGAGTTTTTATAGTATCTGGCCTTATATTTAGGATTAAAGATGTAAAGCATTTTTTAATTAAGGTATCTACATTATTTTTTTAGACATACTATTATTGCATACTCAACAGACTACAGTATATTGCAAACATAAATTTTATATGTACTTGGAAAACAAACAAAAAAATTCCTGTGACTTGCTTTATTGCAATATTTGCTTTATTGATGTGGTGTAGAACCAATCCCATAATATTTCTGAAGTATGGTTGTAGTAATTTTAATTACATCGTCCAAGTCTCTTTTGCCAAGTGATGTAATATATTCAGGCTTGATACCAAAACCATAGTTCATGGGGCCAATATTCTGCCTACCTCAGTTGGCAAATTTCATTGCAGTTGAAGAAGTCAAGGAACTTCGTGGCTAGGTAGTTGTTTGGCTCATTTTTTGGACATTGAAGTCTGCCAAATAATAACAGGGTTATAGTGGTGAGAAAAACTGAAATCAAATGCAAGAATCTCGAAATGAAGAGCATTTACCTGGGGGCTAGCAGTTAACAGACACAAGGCTGGGTAAAGACTTACAGATTGGAAGGGATATTGCAGACTAGTAGGGGGCGATTTTCAGGAAGTCTCACAGGAGTACTCCATCAAGTACTGAAGAAAGACGTATCTCCAACTGAGCGAACTCAGGGGGAATCCAAGTGTGTGGGAGAGCGCTAGGCTTCAGATAGGTCAGATGCACTGAGTGATCTCACAAACAGTTTATGATGTTAAGAAGTTTATTTAAATTGCAACAGACTTTCTATAGATAAAGCAGAAAATTTGGGAGAGAGAGGAGCAATCAGTGGAATGTATCAAGAGAGAGAATATAAATTGCATCATGGGGCTGGGAGCGTTGGAGAAAGATGACAGGAAGTATGGTTGTAGGCGAATGGAACTGAGTTGACTTCAGATTTGCAAGAAAATTAAAAAAAATGTATGCGATAAGCTCTAAGATGCGAATACATTTCTTTCTTTCACTTAGTTATCAAGTGATCTTCAAAGGAACTCCAGGAGCTGAGAACTGCGTGGTCTTCAATTGTGGGTGGTAGAGTTGATACTGAACACTTTAGGGGCTTGGAGGTCCAGACTCTGTGGTCCAAGTCAGCCATATGTCTCCCTCATTATTTGTCATGTCTTATGAGAGTCAGTACATCATGATGGTTAGGAACACGAACTGTGGCACTAGCGTGTGTGCGTTTCCATCCTAGCCTTGTAACCTTGAACAAATTACTTAATCTCTGCGCCTCAGTTGCAAAGTGGAATTCATGACAATAGTGATCATTTCATTGGATAGTTTTGAAGATTAAATGAATACATAGCTCATAATAAGCATTCATAACTGTTAGCTGTTACTATTTAACAGTCACTTCTGCAATTTTTTACCTGCTTATATAAAATTTAAATATTATAGAACATGCAAGTCAAATGGTTTTTTAGATTAGAAATAGATACTAAAACTTAATCATGTTGTGTATGTCATTTTGATTTAGTTGTGCTGGCCAAGAAACACGTTAACCTCAGAGAGGTATGTGTTATTGCTTGTGGGTTCCAGCAAAGCTGCCTCAACACTGTTGATGGGAAATAGGTTAGCGTTTAAGTGATTTTGGTAGATCTAAAGATGCCCATCTGAGCAAAGTAAACTTGCCTGATGGATTATTTTTTCTTTAATAAATAGAGCTATGATCTTCTAGAAGTAAAGCTCCTGAGAAATGTATTTGTCATTAAAAACAAAGAGGATCGAATGATTTTCTAGCTATAGTAGTCACAATAAATATTTACTGTCACCTATAGTGAGGCAGAAGAAATATACTGTCACTTCTGTTATTGGAAAACTGTCCATCTTTTTTCTAGCTCTTGCCTCCAAGCAGCCTCCCATAGGGAATTACCCTTGTACAACTCAATTTGCAGCAGAGTAAAAAGTTTTTAGATAAGGGACTATGTCCCAAAATGCTAGCCTATTGCCATTTAGGATTGCCATATAGTTCAAACCATACTATTGATAGTTTGAAACCTCTTAAATCCTAATTTTTATGTTGTGTGAGTTGAACGATGTCATAAAATTCATTCTAATTTATTATTTTACAAAGAGAATATTCTAAATGCATTAGAGTCAGATGCTGAACCTGAAAAAAAGCAAACAATGGTATAAGGATGTAAAAATAATCATTTATACAGGATGTGAGAAGAAATATGTTTTCTAATACATCTTGATTAAAATAATTAATTTCAAATGCCTAAAAAGCTTTCAGATAATATTGATATCAGATATTATTTAATCGCTTGGTAATTGTGATTTTGGCAATTGTTTTTGAGGTCAACTTTTTTCTGTTTATAGCTATAAAATTAATACTACCACTTCAGCATATTTTGGTTGGACTGACGATTTTTTTTTTAAACCGGTCTGTACAAGGCACTTAGTTAAATATTTTATGGGATGCAAAAGTTATTCAGTTTAATTCCTGCTTTAGGGTACTGATGCAGCTAAGGAGATGAATCATACATACATAACTAGTGTGCTAATAAGTACAGTAAAATAAAGATCATAGGGAAATGCAAAGCAGAATAGATTACAAGAACGTGGAGATTACCAGAAGTACAGCAATCAGAAATCTCTTTTTATATTATAGATAGACAATGAAAATATTAAGTGGGAAAGCTAGGTACAGAATGTTTAATATAATCACAATATAGTAAATTGTAACGAGGCATCTTTTATGAATACAAATATACAAAATAGAAAATATTAGAGGGAAATATCTTAAAATATAATGAGTCATGGTTTTAGGCATTCCTGTCTAATAGTCTGTTGACAATTTGTTCTCATGAAAAGGAGGTGAGGGAAGGGAGAGAATGCAGGGAAAGCCACTAAAAGAATGTCATGACCTCCGTATTTTAGATTCAGCCTGGTCCCTTGGAAACAAGAGGAGGCTTTGTTGCATGGCCTTTATCATAGTTAGTCCCACCTTGAGGCAAAGGGACAGTCCTTTTGTAATTGCGTGTATCTCAGTTAGTGACTTTGGGCCAGGGGACTGTAATCTCCTAGGTGAAGCAGCTTACTGTAGTCAAAGGGAAACTCTCCAAAGGAATCAACTCTGATTAGCAGCTAACTCTTTAGCAGCTAACACTCATTGCAGCTGGACCTAATAAAGGGGGTACACACAGACACCAAAATATTCAGTATATTTTATTGAACAATCAGGAGTATAGCCATATTTAATTTCTCTGTCTCTGTCTCTGTCTCTGTCTCTGTCTCTGTCTCTCTCTCTCTCTCTCTCTCACACACACACACACACACACACACACACACACAGTCTCATTTATCCAAGAAGATGTTAATATCTTTGGGGGCAACAGTCAAGTATATCAATATTTTTATACAATGGGTTATGTGCTAAAGTAATATTCTATATTCAACTATTATAGAGAAGGCGCAACCATTGCCACCCGCTGTTTATGTATTTTTAAAGTGCATGAATCAAAAAAGTAGATATGATTTTTTTAAGTTAAAATGTTAAGCCTCATTTCTCTGAAAAATTCAGCTCTATGGCATAGTTTACTTCTATGGAATGCTCTATAAACTATGTATGTCCATATACCTTAGCCTGTGATATGACATGTAAAGTAATATTTCATTTATCCAGTTGCCACTCATCTCTGAACTTAAACCTGTTAAAATACAATGAGGATCACTAGTGCTTAAAAACAATAAAATGAACTCCTGAGAGTCACAATTAAGGATCCTAAGTGTTGTGCTGGCTGAGGCAATGACCTTAATAGTGAGAAGATATAATTAAAAATAAAATCTTTTCAAACCCTAGAAATCCTCTCCATAAAAGTAGCAGAGAAAGAAAACACTTTTATGACTGAATAAGCATTAAGCTGGAATGTGACATGCATCACAGGCAACGCATTAAGAGACTGCAAAGACAGAAAACTCAGCCTTTTATATAGCCAAGCAGATACAACCCCTTATGTACATGTTCTCAACACTAACAATAACTAGTTCTCAAGTAAAGAGAACTTGACAGCACCATTTGTCACACATTGTTCGTTCTAATTTTACCTGGTAATTGGCATGACCATCTGTGTTAACTGATTAGCTTAAGCAGGGAGGACACAACCTTCTCATATCTTTATGGCAGGAGAGAGTTTTGCAGCTTGGAGCAAGGTATCCAGAAAGTTGAGCAACCTCCCTCCCCCAAGAACTAGGAGATAAAGGGATGCTACCTCCCTTGATAACTGAGTCTAAAAGCTGCAAAAGGCCCTTCTAGCTTTTTAAAGGATGGATGCATTTCGAAGAGAGGAAAGGTATTTACAAATTTTCTAAAGTGAATGCTCTAAGAAAATGGGGGGGGGTGTTTTGAACAGGGAGAATTAATCATTTTAATTTTAAAATTTTATTTAATTTTACGTTACTCACATATGCATACCTTAGGCCCCCGGGGAATCATTTACTCTTACTTTGGACATGGTTACAAAATTTATAATCTTATGGCAGCTTGTCCATTATCTGGGATACAGGCTTCTTGTTAGATGCAAACTTGCTGAATACAGCATGATGAAGGGACAGCTGTCAAGTCTGACAGTGAGTGAAGAGAGAATACTCATAAAAAGCACATGGAGAAGGATAAAAAGAAAGAAAGAGGGTAGAGTAGGAAGGAGGAAGCAGTCAGAAGCCTTTTCTAGTGGGAAAAATAATCTTGCTAACTTGAGAATCTCTGAGGATATTGTTTTATTACCAAACACAAATTATAATTGACCTTCAAGAATGTATATTTATGGTCACAAAATTGATTAACACTTTCAACCCCTAGTCAGTCTTGAGGCTGCTTTGAGGTCACATTCCTAATTTGTGAAAAATGCCAAAGTCTCCTTCTGATCATCCTCCTTTACTCACAGCCTGTACGGCAATGTGCATATTTTCTGTAAATGAGCATTTGGTTTTTTACCAGTACATAGGGATTGTGTACAAATTATTGTGTATGTGGATAAATCACCCCCCGGGAAGCTTCAGGGAACCCTGACATAGGATGAAAGCAAAGAGAAATTATTGCTCTAATGCAAGTATAAACGAAGTGTGTTTGTCTTACATTTTATAGCTATTTTTCAGTGAGTTGCTTTAATAAGTGTAGCATATGCTTAACAAATATCGATTCAAAGTCTCTGAAGCCAGACTGCCTGGATTAAAATCCTAGCTCTCCCATGTGTGTAACCTTGAGGAAATTACTTCAACCTTTCCTATCACAGCTTTCTCATTTTAAAATGTGATCATTTTTATCTTTTTAATGTTTATCTCATAGGATTGTGATGAGGATTAATTGAGTTTTCAGAGAGAGAGATTGTCAGAACAAATCAACAAATATAAAAGTATTTATAAACTATTGCTTATAGTAAAATCTCAAACTTGGAGGAAAATCTGTGCTTTATATTTAAGGAAGAAAAAAGAGAGAGACACAGCATTTATTAGAAGAATGTCTAACCAAAGTGCATGTTTTTTATCACATGTGCAGAGTGTGTTCTCTAAAGATATGAGAGAAATAAGATTGTGTATTATTGTATATTCAACTTATTTTACAGCTTATTGTAGCTAAGTTTGTTTTGTATATTCACCAAATATTAGTTTGAAATTATATTGGATTTTTTTTTAGCTTAATCACATTAGACTCAGTTTTATTATTTCAAATGTCAATGTATAACTTAAAGTCAGGCCAGTTTTTTTATGTTAACAATTTATTTAAAGACTTTGTGTTAATACACATAACCAGATTCGTTCAAACCTATATGTTTATGTCCTACATGGTAGCACATATTTCTGGACTGAATTAAGAAGTGAGAATTGTACAGACCCCACAGAACTTTGGAAAATAGTAGATTTTTAGAAGTATTTTTGGTATTGCAATCTTGGGAAAAAAAGGAAAGGGAAGAAATATCAAAATATTTACAATTTTCAAGTACTGCTTTAAGAAAGCAAAAGTAATTCTCTACCTGTCCACTGCTGCTGGCACTAGACTGAATGAAAATAAATTATTCATTTCTTACATTTTTAAATTTTACTGAGCTATCAGTGCTAAGAGCTTTGAGCAAGTGTGAAGCAGGCTTTCCCTCTACTTCCTTGATGTCCCAACATAGGTGGTAGTTAGTCTACGAGCAAATTTGGGGAAGGTAAATCATCTTGGAAAGTATATCTATGTACATGCATATATGTAATTATTAATGTTTTCCATATTACATATATATATAAACATACATACAAACAATATATATAAATGCTACCCATAATGGGTTTATAAACAAATGTACTTTGTACTTTACATTCTAATAATTCTATTTATATTGATTTCATCATACATTGTGCCTATGCAAAAAATTACAGACATTAGACTTAAAAATATATAAGCAGCTTAATTAGGCCCTTTCAGATCTT
Source organism: Catagonus wagneri (assembly GCA_004024745.2). NCBI lineage: Eukaryota > Metazoa > Chordata > Mammalia > Artiodactyla > Tayassuidae > Catagonus > Catagonus wagneri. The sequence continues at coordinate 4,249,772 of PVHT020000886.1, read as the reverse complement.
GAAAAAATATACTTTTAATGTATAGAATGGTGACAGGCGCTTTTGACCAAATATCATATATACATGAATCAGTGAATAGCTTTTTCTTTCTTTGTTTAGAGAAACAAAAAACAATAGCTTTTTGTTTCTCTAAAACATTATAGAGAATTTTTTCTCCAAGGGATCTGTTAGTCAGGATAGGCTAGGTTATGTGTCGGTAACAGAGAATCAAAAACTTTCAGTGGTTTAATATAACAAAAATTCACTTCCTGCTTTTGCTACATGGCGGTTTTATAGCCAGAGCTTTGTTTCATAAACTCATTCAAGGTCGCTGACTATTGAAGACACCATATATCCTGCAGCTGCAGTTTCTTGGTCACCGTAGCAACAAAAGGAAATATACAGTGTGCTCATGCCTGTTCTGTGCTTTTTTCCAGAAGAGGAAGACTTTATTTCAGTTCACAACCCTCTAGCCAGAACTAGTCCCAGTTGCCCCAACAACCAAGGGAAATGAGTAGGTGCTAGTAATGTCTAGTGACATCCAAGGGCTCATTTTGCCTCTGTTACATGTAATAGCTTATGCAAATTTTCAGAACTTGGTGAATACGTTGGTGTTACTGTACACATGCTATTTATTAATTCCTAAATAGCTTTAAGTTTGGAATTAATTTTAATTATTAAAATTTATAAATGTTTTCACTTTTTAATGATTTAATAGTAAATTATAATCTTTTTCAGGTTATTTTTAAAAATCTAATTACAGTAAGTGACAGCATTGCCTAATGGCAGTCATATTACTCTTAGTTAATCCATATCTTCCACACTTCCCTATACATCATAATCCATTTACATATCATAAACATGGTTTGGTTTTCACTAATCTGAGTCATTTAAAGTTGTAGTTTTAGAAATCTGACCAGTTGCTTAAATAATCTCATTATGAAAAAACTTGCCATGAACAATTGGAAATTAACAATTTTTTCAGTGGAAATGGTTTTAAAATAGATAAGCTCTAATTAATTTGCTTTGGAATCAATAGTTTTTTATTCACCAAATATATGAATTTAAAAATGTTTTCTTCTATAATTATTAATTATGCTTTACACTTAAATTATTAAAAAGAAAATATATATCTGTTCAAATCAAGTGAAAAATAACATATTCATAAAATAGAGAATTTGAGGTTTTGCTAAAATTAATAAAAATATAAAGTCAATAATTAATAAGAGATTGTATGTTTGTTAATAGTCTGAAATTGTGTCGTAAGGCATGTTCTTTGACTGAACGAATGAATAGAACAAAATAATTACTGTCTTCTTTCAGTCTTTTCCTCTAACACATTTCTAAGCCTTGAGAAGTTATTAGCAATTACACGAAGGATGCTTTCCCAGATCCTCAAACCTGTCATGTTGTGTTTTGTTTGTACTCTAGAGGATGCTCAAATTTTGATTGATTCAGTGATTATGTTTTGAATGAGCAGTTTCACATCATCTCCTAAAATTTAAAAGAGTCTTATAACTGTCAAAATTAGAAAAGTGGTGATCAGAGTTACAATTTTGTGTAACAAAGGACTATATGTTCTTTCACTTTATTTTGGGATGTAATCATTTTCTTCAGGAAAATGTGCTGTGTCTGGGAAAGAAGGTTTGAAACATGTTTCTCCTAAGTTCATTGAGCTTTCATTTCCATTTCCAAAATCAGGTTATAAATCTCTCTCTCTTTTGAGGATTAAATGGTATAACTAGCATAGTGCCTGACAAGCTATACCTACTTTAAAATATAACAAAATCTATTATTTTCGTCCTTACTGTTTAAACTTGTCTTTGTTCAAGTTTATAAATTCTTAGAACTAGAAAGTCCTGTGATTTCTTTACAGTTTATATTTTAGATTGTGTTTCTTTGTTATTTTTGGTAAATGTATGTTTTCTGGTTTAGAATTTTAGAGTCAAGGAAAAATAGAAAACAGTAAAATGGACTGGGCTAGAGTTATTCATTAATATTTTCGCTTTTTTAGGAGTGGTAAGGAGTTATAGTTGTTCTTCAAATTTGGACATGATTCCATTTACTGGTAATCTACTGTGTAGTGTAGAGTGTTTTGATCTGAAAGTCACAGAAATCCTCCACTTGAGCCTCCCCAAACAGCATCCACAAATGGTGGTCAGAGATAGGATCAGCTCCAGACATAGAACAATCCGTGGTTGTTCATGATAGCCAGTGCCCAGGTACTTTCCAACATTTGGTTGTGTTACTGATAATAGCATCAGCCTCAGGCTAATAACAAGATGGCAGAAGGCTTTCCAGACCGCACACACTTCCAGACATAGCTGTATTCTAAAGAGAAGAGAAATCTGTGACTCTCTGTCACAGAGATTCTTGAAATTCAGGAAAATTTCTGCCAGAGATCCCAGTAGATTTATCAGAATTATCCTATTCCTACAAAGAATACCAGAAAGCACAACAAAATTGTCACTCATTGAGGAATGCAATAGATTTTAAAGTGTCAGTCAAAGATACTACTCTAAGTCACATTTTTAGCTATGCAGTGTACAAACACACATTCTTCCCATATGTAGGCACTTCCAAACATGTCCATGCTTATCTGAGATATAGCTTCTCCAAAATGAGACAATATAAAAACTTACAGAGTTACTAAACCAAATTCAAGTTTAGGATCTCTGTGTTAAATATAGGCCTTTCCATCAATTAGTATGTACTTGTTTAGGGTCCAGTGACGGAGTTTCTCACTTTCTACCTAAGGCCAGCAACTTCTGATAGTGGGAAATAGGAAAGATCATAAAACTCCTTCAAAAAGGGGTAAGACAAGACATAGTGGTATTGCTGGAAAATAGTAATGAATAATGGATACTTTAAGTTCTGGTAGTTGACTAAATTCCTTATTTTGCTCATCTGATAGCTCCTTGTACAGTGGTGTAGGAGGGGGTGTCAGTGGCAACTTCCTTGTTCCTATCTACCAAGGACATTTGGGGGATGGGTACCTGGAAGAATGCCTTGCCCTGGGACTGCACAGTTTTCTCCTCTTGAGTGAGTTTGGTGAGCTGAAAGTTGGTCTAATTACAGAAATACACTTTTGGTAAGTCACTTTAGTAATGCAATTTCTTTTTTCTTTTTTTTTTTTTTTGATTTTTGTCTTTTTAGTGCCTGACCTGAGGCATATGGAGGTTCCCAGGCTAGGGTTCTAATCGGAGCTGTAGCCACCAGCCTACACCACAGCCACAGCAACGCCAGATCCGAGCTGCATCTGCAACCTACATGACAGCTCATGGCAATGCCAGATCCTTAACCCACTGAGCGAGGCCAGGGATCGAACTGGCAAACCTGGTCGGATTCATTTCTACTGCACCACGATGAAACTTCTTAAAAATAAGATTCTAATTTTTTAAAAATAAAGATAAGATTTCCTTTAAAATTTCATTAAAAATAAGATTCTAATTCATTTACATTCAGTTGCTTGGTCTGGTAACCTAACCAGAGAGCTGACTCAACAAATTATTTTTACCAAGAGGTTCATTCTTAGCCATATACCTCAGGGTCTCATCTATTCTCTCCCTTAAGCCTACAATTATCATTCTTTAATGGCCTCTGCCATGAGGAAAATCAAAAAGAATAGCCTGATATGGGCAGACGCACATATAACTTGTCATATCCATTGTCCGCTTTACAAAATGAATAGTGCTTAACTGGAGGCGTTTGCCAGGAGTCTGCTGTTACAGGATTTCCTTTTGCTTTGAGCTGGGTCTCCATTCTCATCATCTCCGTGTGCATTACTTACAGTTTGGGATAGAAAGTGTGGTTTTTCAAACCCCCAAAAGCTCCACATTATTGGATTCAAAATCAATTTACATTATAGCCCACAGACATGAACAACCTCTTTAAGCAGAATTGTATTTTATTCCTTCTCTGCTTTCTAATGCCTCAGCTTTAGCCCAAACATAGCTCTTTCTTGAAGGACTTAACAGAGTTGCAAGAATTAGCCAGAACACTAGTGTTCTGAAAATTCCCTGTCAGTTTTCAAAATGAACAACTATTTAGCCAAATACTTCAAAAACCACACATGCAGGATCATTAACCATCTAACTGTGAAGAATGAAGTAGATAATTTTTTTTCCCTTACTTTATCTCTTTTCCCACCAGTTCAACATTTTAGGGTCTGCTACTTGTGACCACTCACTTCTAGTGACAGATTTGGTATCATGATGCTTCTGTCAGCAAGAGACGAAAAGCATTAAATACAAAAAAGAAATTATTCACACTGGATATAGTGAGGTTCCTGTATGCCGTATACCAGGGTTCCGCTCTACTGTAATTTTCTTGACCAGTGTGTAGCAAAATAGCTGGTAGCAAAATAACATCAGCTTTTTCAGGCATGATACTGACAATGACCAGATGAGAAAGGAATAATTTTTTCCCAGGTCTCTTAGATCTGAGTGATTTTTTCGCTTCATTATTCTTCTCTTAAAGTCTAATGGAAAATTCTTGAGAACATAAACTTCATAATCTACAAGTCACAACCAATGAGAAGCAGTTACTTCATGCTGCAAGGAAATATCTTTCTGAGAACCTACAAAGCAAGGGACAGAAATAATTTTTCAGGGACACCTGGGCTCTGATTCTGATCCAGCTCCCCAGACCATCCTCAACCTCACTCACCTTGTTCAGGTAGCCTTGTTGATGCTGAGTTTTCTTTAGAAACCAAGAAAGCTTGAGCATCGTAAACATTTCTTTAAGTACAACAGCATAAATTGCTAGTGAACATTTTTCTGAGATGGTAACATAAACCCAAGTAGAAAAGGACAGAGGTAGAGTAATCATTAGTCTGTGTTCTCAGCTCTGTCTGGAGGTTACTTGCAGGCCATGTGTTTAGGGTATCTACGTCTTTCAGGAACCAGGGGTCAAGGATAATCACCCAAGACACACTGATCTGCTGCCACTCCTAGTAGCCTTTCACAGCCCTAAATCTTCTGTATCCTTAGCTAAATAATTTCTCATTCTTTTTGTTTGTTTGTTTGTTTGCACCCATTATCAAACCCGCATCACTGCAGTGACAACACCACTGGATCCTTAATCTGCTATGCCACAAGGGAAATCCAGTAATTTCTCATTCTTAATGTAAGTTTGTGGGTATACACATGTAATGTGTGTATGGCCTTTTCTTTAAAATCCATAACCAGTAAGAATACTGTACTCTGGAGTTCTAGTTGTGGCTCAGCAGTAACAAATCTGACTGGTATCCATGAGAATGTGGCTTCTATCACTGGCTTTGCTCAATGTGTTAAGGGTCCTGGTTTTGCTGTGAGCTGTGGTATAGATCGCGGATGTGGCTCAGATCTTGCATTGCTGTGGCTGTGGTGTAGGCCAGCGGCTATAGCTCAGCTTTGACCCCTAGCCTGGGAACTTCCATATGCTGCACATATGCGCCCCCCCCCCCAAAAAAAAAGGGAAAGATACTGTAAACTTCTGTGAAACAATTTAATAATATATGCTATGTAATGTTACAAGTATCCTTTTTAAAAGTTTTCTACCTAGAAAACTTAGATAATTGTCACAGATAATACAGTTATCATCCCATTGGAAATAAATACCCTAATAAACATATACTGAATTAAAAAACTTAAATAAGTTTTATCCTCTCAAAAGAGGGTAATACCTACCAAATTTTCCAGATAAATAACCTTGTTAATCTCCACACTGCATAATGTTTAATAGTGGCGTTTATATGGCTCCTGTGAGCCTGTTCTCATAACATTTGAATTATTATGCTCGTACACTGAGACAAAGAGAATGTATGACAAACCTATTTAACTGATGCATCTATGGAACTTTTAAACACTTTAAATGAATTATATGCTTTGAGCAGGCAAATATTTATAAAATTACCATTTGATAAATCAACTGTGCTCTCAGATTCTAAGGAACCTCAAGACTTAGATAAATAAATATGTGATGTTATTTTTTTACTTATACATGTATCTGAAAATATTTTCATATTCCCATGCTAGAGAGCTGCTACAATTGTTTTAGAAACTAGCTAGTGTATAGGTATCTGGGATAAAAAGTATAAAGAAAACCTGAGCAGCATTATTAGAGTTAAAACAATCTTAACCAGAGTTCCCGTCACGGCTCAGTGGTTAACAAATCCGACTAGGAACCATGGTTGTGGGTTCGATCCCTGGCCTTGCTCAGTGGGTTAAGTATCCTACGTTGCTGTGGCTGTGGCATAGGCCGGTGGCTACAGCTCTGATTAGACCCCTAGCCTGGGAACCTCCACATGCCACAGGTGCGGCCCTAAAATGACAAAACAAAACAAAACAGAACAAAACAGTCTTACACCACATTTGCTCTGGTAAGATTACACATTTGCCTAAGTATTTTAGAGATGGCAGTTTTTCTTATTAGGTGCCTACCCCTGTTTGAAAGGTCTTGTGATATTTTAATCTTTGGAAATGCTGAAGATATGAATTTAAAGTTGAAGATATTTTCTCCGTCAGTCTTTTAGCATCCACATTAATTCAGGGAATATTTAATTCGTTGTAGAGAACAGGGGGCAATATCCCTGCCCTCTGGAGATGACTAAAAATTACTTGGAATTCTGGATGGTCATGGACATTCAGTAAGTCCAAGTTTAAGTCCTGAAAGTAAACAATGATAGGTCAGACTGCTGGAGGCAGTCCTTGTGTAAAACACAATCTTTTACTCTACCCAATATATCTAGTTATAATGCATTATTTGTTGGTTAAAATGAGATTTGTTTTTAAATCATTCATTAACATAAGTAAATTTGAACTATAATTTCTAACATTTAATTTAAACATTATCCACTACTCACTCTGTACTTGCTGTATGCCAAGAATGGGCTTTGGTGCTAGAACCTCAAAAATAATTAACCATGCTATCCATAAGGAGTGCTGTAAGTTGGGTGCTCCAATTAGTAGGTCCTGAGCTTAAGGCCCTAAAAAACGAACAAATAAATAAATCAGATTTTTCATAATCACAAGAGTTCTATAAATATGTTTGATACTTTTCATAATATTTGAAACTAAAGTGTGAAAGAATAATTAATTGCTGCATTTTGAAAAAGCAGACTCATACTCTTATTACTTTGTTTATAGTGGCAAGAAGATTAACATTTAGTTGTTTGCTTCATCTTTCTACTCAAATATTCCTTGACCCCCATCACGACCATCCAGAGAGTTATCCAACCCTCTCCCTGAATTTTTACTTGCTTTGAACATCAATATATTAATATATTTATTACCCTAATATTTTTAAGGCTTAGCCACTCTTCCAGAACATGTACTTCAGGTAGTAATAACTACTAATGACCAGCACATATTGTTTTCCATCACGTTGGTCAGCTCCGTGATGCTTGCCAAGTTTGTGCACGCTTTGCTTCTAAAGATTTATACCTTCAACCTTCAGAAGACTACTCGGAGCACTGGAATCTCTTCACCTGTAGAGTTGCTGGATGTACCTGAGTTTTCAGCATTTTCACATGCTCATGCCCCAACTGACTCCAGTCCTGGCCAATAGGAATACAAAAGCCCTTCTCCTTTGCTTAGAGACAGGACAAACTCTGAGGTGTAATTGGACCTTCAGAGCTTCCTACAGGATCAGGCTGAGTTTGGAAAGTCCACTGAATTTTCTTCATTTCCTGGATTTTTTTGTCTCTGTTTCCTGTTTTCTCTACTCCTTTACTGCTTTCTCTGGGAGAACTTCTTTGATATTAATCACTTGCACTGAATCTTAAGCTCAGGACCTAATAATTGGAGCATCCAACTTACAGCACTCCTTATGGATAACATGATTAATTATTTTTGAGGTTCTAGTACCAAAGCCCATCCTTGGCATACAGAAAGTACTGAGTGAGTAGTGGATAATATTTAAATTAAATATTAGGAATTATAGTTCAATTTTACCTATGTTAATGAATGATTTAAAGTCAAATCTCAGAAATGCTGAATCCTTAACACACTGAACGAGGCCAGGGATTGAACCTGTGTCCTCATGGATACCAGTTGGTCTCACCACTGAGCCACAATGGGAACTCCCCTGAAAAATCTGATTTGAGAAGTTATTTTTCATTTGCAGGTCTCATCATAAAGTTGAAAGCTAATTTACATGAAACATTAAAGAATTATGATTTTTTTTTCTTTTGCGGGGAGGGTAAAAGAGAAAGGAATAGCCTTACTGGTTTGCCAGGCAAAGAGGGACACAGTGGTCTCGTGCCTTCAAAAACTGTCCCTGATTAATTTTTTTCTTTGATTCATAGCTTTGCTAACTACTTCTCCAATAGTTGGACTAATATTATGTGCCTTAATTTATATAATTTTATAAATCTTTACTATGTTACTAAATATTTTTGTTAAGTATGATCATCAAATGTTGATCATTTTTAACTTGAAATACATTTTTAGCATCCGCTGTAGTAGAGCACAACTTATTTCATGATTTCCTCATTGTGTTCCATTTATGCATTACAATATGAAAAATGTTGCATGGTCAAATAAGTTTTGAAAACCCTGGATTAAAAATAATAAATCAGGAGAGGGATTTGCCAGAAGCATAATGATGGCAGTAACGTGAAGGGACACTTGACAGAGTGGCAGTAATTCAAGCTGTAGTCCCATTATAACAAAGTATAGGAGAGTAATCAATGCTTATAATGACATTCCTAATCGTAAATTAGAATGAACTGTGGTTCAGTATACTCAGATTAATAAGTCAAGGGCATAAGCAATAGGTTTTAAAATAATGTCTATTTAACAGAATTTTTTTAAAAAATTTGAAATTGAAATGGTAACTTCAGTTATACTGCAAAATGTAAAATACCTCATTCCATAATGATGTTGGTCAAATAACTTGTTAATTTTGAAGAGTGAATTCTATTTTGTGAATGACCATTACTCATTTACTATTGCAGTTAGCTAGCGTAATAAGGATAGTGTGGTGCCTTGAACACATTTCCTTAGCTAAACTAGGTTCTTTGTCCAGACTTTAGCACTATTAATCATAAATTACAAAATTATTTTATTTTAGACCTTCATCACCAAATAACATATGGCAGTATCAAATACAGCAACATTAAACTAAAGTTAAATGATGTATTTTATTTTGCTCATTTGTCATTCAAATGCAGTAGATGACCTGTTTTCTCTCAACGTCGTTATTTCTACTTTTTAAATCTTTTTTTGGGGGGAGGGCTTTTCTAGGGCCGCCCCTGCGGCATATGGAGGTTCCCAGGCTAGGGGTCTTATCGGAGCTATAGCTGCCAGCCTACGCCATAGCCACGGCAATGCGGGATCTGAGCCGTGTCTGCAACCTACACCCAGCTCACGGCAACACTGGATCCTTAATGCACTGAGCGAGGCCAGGGATTGAACCTGCAACCTCATGGTTCATAGTTGGATTTGTTAACCACTGAGCCACAGCGGGAACTCCTACTTTTTAAATTTGAAATGCATGTTCTTTATTCTTTCTAACAAAGTCTCTTTATTTGTGGAAAAATTAAAGCAACTAATATTTTAGAAATGTAGGCACAATTTATAATATCAGATTCAGGGTTAAAACTCATTACAGTGCTTCTAGGGATGAGGTTAATGATGAGATTGGGCTCATTAACTCTTATTCTACTTCACAGTGGCCTGGGTTTTCAAGTCGTCTCTTAAAATATAGCTAACTTTTTTTCATAGCTAAATGGCACTTCATGATCTAAGACTAGAACTTTATATGTGTGCACATATTTGATCTTCACAAAAATATCATGAGATAAAATCTGTAAGGACAAATGTTAAAGTACTATCTCTGTTTTAGTGATGTGAAAAATGTTTTACAGGTAGAGTTAAAACAGATCTTACCTGGGAGTTCCCGTCATGGCTCAGTGGTAATAAACCAGACTAGTATCTAGGAGGATGCAGGTTCAATTGCTGCCCTTATTCAGTGGGTTACAGATTAGGCAACTTTGTGGTAAGCTGTGGTGTAGGCCAGCAGCTGCAGCTCCAATTCGACCCCTAGCCTGGGAACTTATATATGCCATAGGTGCGGCCCTAAAAAGATAGTATATAAAAAAATAAAAATTAATAATTTTTAGCACAAATTCATATGTTCCCATTTACTGTTTCCCAGCTACAAATTAGAGTGGGATTTTCTAGATTATGAAGAAAGGGAAATAATCCTAAACTCAACTTGTATTTCATTCAGTAAAGGGACTTTGCTAACAGGATGGTATTAGTGAAGAAAAAAATTTCACTGATGTGGTAAGAAAAATGTGTACAAATGATAAAAGGCGAGGGAATGAATTTGCTGGCTCGGTGTCTTTTTGATAGTTCACTGTGAAGTTGAGCATCAGGTGTGAGACTTAGTTCTTATAATTTTCAACTAATTATTGTGTAACTTCTGGAAAACTCTACAAGTTTCAGAGTCTTATAAAGTAAGGTGTGGGTCTAAATTATTTCTAAATTCTCAAATTTTTGTTATACTCCAAAGTTATGCTGCCAGAGATACACCAAAGGCAGTTCATTCCCTAAATGTCTAATGCATGTCTTGCATAATACTAACTACAATGGGAAAGAAGAAAGGAAGGAGATAAGGTAGAAAGGAAGGAAAAGAAAGATGGAAGGAAGGATTATTGGAGGCTGGAGGGGAGGAGAGGGAAGAGAGGAAGGGGATTGCTGTTGTTCAGTTTATAATTTAGTTGTCAGACAAAAAGGCACACGTATGTTAAATATTCTGTGAGCAATCCTTTCATAACAATGAAAGTGCCATGGTAATTTAGAAATCCATGTTTACTCTAATAGTCTCAACCAGGACAAAAGAACTGAGGGGAGTAATGGCTGTTATGGTAGTTAAAGAAGAATCAGAAAATTTCAAACAGATATCATTTTTGTAATATTGTTCTCATTTAATGGAAATAGTAATAATTGTTGAGTATTGGTCATAAATTAGGTACTTTGACAAGCAACTTATATATATTGTTAATCCCTAATTTTATTGAACCAAAGATGGAGCCATCACATTTTAGTGATGAAAAGCACAACTCATTTCTTTTAATGGTAGAAAATTTCTGCTTGTGTTAAGAGCATTTTCCTTGTATTCAGAAAGTTGTAGAAATTGAGTGAGCAATCATTTAATGTTGGCTGGGCAGCTAATTTACTTAGTCTACAGTATCATGGTAACTTCCCCTGCTTAATTGAGAGAAAAGGTCAATAGAAAGTAGGAAAGAAAATTTCAGTATAGTTCCTTTGTGTTCATCATGCAGCTTTCAGTACCAGTGGAATGTTCTGTGCTGTAGACAAACGTAATGGTTCAAAATGTTCTATTCTTTAGGGGCATGGAAAATGGCTTCATGTTTGGTTTGTTTCCTTAAGGAAGTTTCCAGAGCTAGGATACACTCTCAAAATCTTTTTTCAGTCTTACAAAGAGTCATAGCGCTTATTAAATGTGGCAACCTCTGCCAAATGTTCCCTTCAGTGTAAAAAGCTCCATTAAGCCAGGATATTGGGCACTTTCTCACTGCATGATGCGTTGTTTGTGTGTGTTGTGTGTGTGTGTGTATGTGTGTGGGTGTCCAGGTGTTTCTGTGTGTTTTAATTTACGAAACCAGTTTAAACACTGCATTCAAGTAAAGCTGGCTATAAACCTAAATTTTATAGAGAAGAAAGATGCTTGTAAATCATGTCCTATACTACCAAATCTGAATGACAGTGAGCTACATTTACCAATATAATGCATTCTCTATTAATGTTGCCTTCTTTTGCTTTCAGAAAGCATGCAAGGTGAAGGCAAGCATTGGAAAAATATTTGTTTTTGTTTTTGCCTCTCTTTTTTTGCTTACTCAGAATTTTGGATCTCTATATACTTTAGAAACCATTAGGGAACTAAAATATGTATAATTGAAAAATGAAATGTTAAATTTGAGGACACAGTGCTTTGAATAAAAGCCTCAGATAATTTAACCTTGATAAGTTTGTCAATGATAAAGATCTAGCATAAATGAGGAATTTTGTGGCTCGTAGACTAAAGAAGTTTTAAAATATATCTAATACAATAAAATATTATAAGAAATTAACTTGTAGACCAAATCATTGAACTGTAGAAATTCGGTAATAACATCTCACTTCTTCTGCACATTTTCATTGTGTATTATGTGAGTGTCTAGAACTCGAATCTGAAATTGATCTTAAAATGCTCTTCATTACTTTACTCTTAGGGTAGATATTATTCCTCGAAGTATCAGAGAATGTTAGACCCAGAAAGGAGCAGGATGGAACTAAACCTTTTACTGATATAGGAGGGAAGTGTAAAGGCAAAGCGGTTGTGATTGTCAAGGTTCATGTGAGAGTCCTCTGTGGTCATATGACATTCGTTAGCTCACTTAGGTGAATCTCAACAGCTTATGAATTTGAAGAGGAAAAGCAGATAAGATATAGATAACCTAGGACAGTAACTGAACTCCTCAATGCTACTAAATTTACTTAATTATGATTTTTAAATTCATTTTAATTCAATTTTCTGGAAATAGTTATTCTTATTAAAAACATTGATTCTCTTCTCAAACACAAAGCTTATATCAATTATTCTTTTTAATTTATAGTCAGTGAACATTAGAGTTGGATTACAATCATGCTTATTTTTTTATTTTGTTTTAATTGAAAATAAAGTGTGCATTTAATCAGGGTGAATAATATCCATAGAAATGTGCACCTGTGTTTTGTTGCTGAATTTGTTTAAATTCGCTTTAACTAATAAGCTCTTGCCAAGCAGTTCCATTTATCAATTTTTCTTAAAATGCCTCATTGTTTGTTTTGTATATTTATCCCTTTGGATGACAAGATGGATATTCTAACATGGTGGGTATTTTATTGTAGTTGAAATTAATTGAGAAACTGTTAAGTTTTTAAAGGTATGCACAGAAAGCTACTTAAGTCTTATTAAGCAGAACTTAGAAGAGCTTTCAAAAGTAGTTTACAGACCTGACTTTGTTTTTAACCTAATTATCAACATTTATAAAGATAAACCATCTAGGAGTTCTCTTGTGGCACTGTGGATTAAGAATCAGGGGTTGTCACTGCAGTGGCTCATGTCACTGCTGTGGCGTGGTTTCAGTCCCTGGCTTGGGAACTATTATAAGCTGTGAAAAAAATTATAAGCTGTGAAAAACTATTATAAGCAGAAAAAAAATGTAATAAACTATGTAGTAAATCCTTATTGAATAATGCGGGTTTCTGTGATATAAAGATGAAGATCATATGAATCTGTCCTGAGGTTGACTCACAGTTTTAGCAGACAGGCACATAAACAATTTCAGTATAGCATGATAATAACCAAAGTCTAGTCTTATTTAGCACTTTACATGTGCCTGCTCTGTTTTTAATAGTTTTATCTCATATGCTCTTCCCAATGTCCTTAAGAGGGGGTTCTATTACCATCTCCATTTTACAGAAGAGAAAACTGATGCCCAGAAAGAATAGGTAACTTTCCTACTGAAACACAGTCAGTAACTTACTGAGTCAAAGTTGAAACCAAGCAGCCTCAGTCTCATTCCAAAGAAAAGGTATACTTGAGCTACCATTGCAGCAGAGATAATGCTGAATTATAGCTCAGGAAATGAGTATAGATGTGCTAGTTAAAGGCTGCACAGTGATAGGAAAAGAAATTGTTTAGAAAGGTCAGCGATGGAGACAGTTGAATAGTTTTCTGCGATAAGAGAAGGGATTTAGTGAGGGCAAGGAGCTATGAGACCAGTGGATATCTGCAGCCTCTTATTAACACAGCACAGTCTTCATACCACCTGAAGAAACAAACACTTGGATACCTGCTGAATATACAGATTTCCAGACTATGTCATAGAATCTCTGCAATGGGGGCCAAAATGAGCCTTCTAATAGATCGTGTCAGGTGATTAACTGCTCTGTATCATAAATTTCAAGATCCTATATAAAACTGTAAAGATGGGAAATGCCCAGAGATAAGGCCAGTGAGATCGATCACAGTAGGCTTTTCAGATTGTCCTCTTTCTGACTGGATTATTTCACAAAATCAGTAAACAATTTTTCAAGGAATTCCCATTGTAGCTCAGTGGTAACAAACCTTACTAGTATCCATGAGGAGGCAAGTTTGATCCCTGGCCTTGCTCAATGTTTTAAGAATCTGGTTTCGCCATGAGCTGCAGTGTAGGTCACAGGCACGGCTTGGATTCTACATTGCTGTGGCTGTGGCACAGGCCAGTGGCTGTGGCACAGGCCAGCAGCTGCAGCTCTGATTCATCCCTTAGCTCAGGAACTTCCATATGCCATGGGTGAGCTAAAAAGCAAGCAAACAAACAAAAAACAAAAACACCTCAATATTACAAAATAATTCATACTAAATGTTAACATAGATTAAAAACAAGGGAGTTAGCAGTTCAGCAAACAAAATGCAACAAAATTTATTCTTGCATAGTCTTGTTTATCTTCACAGTGTATAATGAAATGCTGATTCTTACCTACTCTTTTATTGAGATACTATCTTCCCCACTTTTATCCCCAAGAAGCGTATTTATTTGCTTCTTGAACCTATATTTAGGAAGTCTTTCAAAAAATATGACCAAGTTCAGCACTCATTGATCTATTCATTCATTTAACCTAATGATTCTCAAAATTGGTGGCAAATAAAGATGACCTGAGAAGCTTTTTATAAAGAAGTATAAAAGAAATATTCATTTATTAAAAGAAATCTGCTGTGTAAAAGCATTTTTATAAAGAAGTATAAAAGGAATACTCATTTATAAAAAGAAATCTGCTTTGTAAAAGCATCTTTACCCTGGACTTGAGGAATACATATGTAAGATAAGTACACTACCTACAAGGACCTTGAAATCTAGAAAATAAGATGTACCGCCCAAAATGTAGTAAGTTAAAACATAGTAAGGGTCCCAAAGGGTAGCAGATAATATGCTACAGGAGTTCAGAGAATCCCAGTATTGCTTACTGTTGAAGGCATTAGATAAGATTTCATGGAGGAGCAGGCATGTGAGCTTGTTGTAAATGGGGATAAAAATTTGATAACAGAATTCCTGGAGAAGGGCATTTCTAAAGGTTTAGGTGGACAGGTCATAATTACTGAAAACAAGTTAAGTGTCAGGAGGGGAATAGTAGTTAAATGGATTATTGGAAAATAATTGATAATTTGTCTTGGGGGTTGGACTCATTTAGACAAGGGTGAGTGGATTAAAACAGGAGATTGGTCTCAGTTTGAGGGGCCTAAATGTCAACCTAAAGAGTGTAGAGTTCATTCGTGGCCTAGATGAAATTTTGAAAACTTTTAGCAAAGGAGGGGCATGAAGAACCATGTTTCAGAAAGATCAATCTGATACTTTGTGGGTGCGGGAAGGATTAGAGAGGAGAGAGATTGAGTTGGGGGAGCTCTTAAAATATAACAAAGATTATGGTATTTTAAATCAGTCCTTTACTCCATATAGAGATAAAAATGTGGAAAATGATAGTTTGCAAAACAAGCCCTGTTTAGAAATGGACCTTCCCCATGCATTTTGTGACTGTTTGATTCTAGTAAGTAAAGACATAAATAAATAAATAAATAAATAAATAAATAAATAAACGCTTCATCTTCTCCCTTTCAAAGTTTTCCTTTCTCATAAACTGGTTATGTTGGTCCTAGGCATATTTGCTATAGGAAGATACTAAACTTTTGTCTTTTGGAGAGTGACAGTGAAAGAAAAATTTCAGTGGAAGTCATTTTAGTTTGCAGGTACATTAAGCTATTTGGTGGCACTTTTTTCAATCACACTCTCATGTTATGGAGCCTGAAGAAGTAGGTGAACTTCTTGGTCCTCTTCACAATTTCCTGATTAACATCTTTCCTGCCTCCCTAATACCTCTTGGTTTGAGGTTTGAAGTCCATCAGACTGTTCTTGTTACCCCTCTTTACTGTAGTTTCTGTTAAGCCCCATCACATTCCTCCCCCATTCTTTAAAGGTTATAGATCTTTACTCATTTTCCTTCTTTCCATTATTGCCACTGAGATAGTTCTTACTTACACAAATTGTTGCCTCACCTTTGCATCTGATCTCCTTAAACTCCTGTTTTTTCTCGTAATCTTGTTTTCCATCCTATCTCAAGCAGAGTATCAAAGTACTTACCTGACATTTCCACTCAGGTATGTATGTATATATGAAATTCCACTGGAGATGGAATTTCAAGCTTCATGTGAACAAGCTGAATTATTGATTTATTTTTTCATTTCAAATGTGTTATTGTTTCAGTCTTTCCTATCCCAGTAAATTCCTAATGAATCCTTCTGTTTGTTTAGGCATAGCCTTAGAAATCATCCCTGTCTACTTTGCTTCTCTCCTAGTCCATGTCTAAACCATTAGGAAATTCTGTCATTCTACCTTTAAAATATATATAGTCTTCAACCAGTTTTCACCATCTTTACTAGTGAAACCTTGTCCAAACCATCATCAGTTCTCAACATATTATATCACCTTCTAGGTTATCTTTCAACTTCTATGTTTGTCTTCCTGTAGTCCCTTCTACCCTAGCATTTGACACATTTTATTTTATTTATTTTATTTGTTACTGAATCGAGCCCACACTCAAGGGAAGATTACACAACAGTGCAAACACAAAACATCAGGGGTCATTGAAGGCCATTCTGGAAGCACCTACTCAGGCAACATATCTGATTTTAAGAGTTAGACCTAGCACTTCCAATTTAAAGTGAGAAGCTTACTAGCACTCTATAGAAGACACATAATTCAGCTGTTTTTTGGTTTAAAAGCTGCCAGCATTTTCCTACCTAGCAAGACTTACAAAGTCCAAAAATGAAAAAGCACTCTTTCCTTCCAGTTCAGTACTACACCAGCCAAATCTGCTCAGGAAAAGCTGCTCTGTATAGTTCAAAATCAACCAGCAGCAACCTGCAACTCCTAAGACCCTGGCGTCAGACACTATCCATAGTCCTTCTCTTTTTGATGTTTCCGGGACCCAAAGGCTCTGCTGAGGCCCATTCATCCCACAGACCATCATTAAGTCTCACAAGGAGGTAAAAATAGTTCCTTGCCCATGGGAAAATCTCCATAAGCTACAGACAACTTTCAGGTTAAAACTCTTAGGATTTGAGGCTTAGAGCTCTCACTCAGACCATAGCAGTAAAAAGCATACTGAAGAAATGTTGAACAGAACACATGCTCTCTGCTTGAGATCCAACTACCAAAAGAAAAAGGAGTGAGCTGAGCCAAGCACATGCAGTTCATCCATCCCAAATTTATCAGCAAGAAAAGTGACTGATTCTTTGCTAGGCAGAGTAGTTGAAAGTGTAACACTAGTAGAGCTCCTACTTGTAAAGAAACACCGGGAAAGAGGAGTCAGTGTTCCCTGCAAACTTCAACAATTTTCAAATATTTTAGTTGCTTTATAACTTTGTTTACCTAACTACAGAAATTTAAAGCTAGTCACATGTATCAGTCTTTGACTTCATGATTTATTGATGTTTATGTTTACCTGTGTTTTCTTCAAGTTATTCTTCTGAATTATTTTTATATATAGAACTTTAGCACATTTAAAATTTATTTGAAAGAAATTTAGGGTGTATTTTTCCCCTAACGCTTTACCAATCAGTAAATCACAGTCTATTAAATAACCTGGTATATTTCTCTTCACCTGTTGAAAGTACAATAAATTTAGAACTGAAATTTCTCAAGTAGGAGTAAAATTCAGTACATTAGCCTTGGAGAAAAAGTTGATAATATATGTGAAGTCAGCCAATTATATACATATTCTCTAACTGATACTTTATAATTCTATAAATGTATTACAAATAAATAATCACAGATCTGTTTTAAGAGTATCATCATGGTATTAATAATTTAAAAATATAAAAATTCAAAAATTAGGAGCCTGGCAAATGAATAAAGTTATTCTTACATGATGGAATTGCATGCATTCATCATAAAGTACACTGAAGGAAAATATTTGGTGTTAGAAAAATCCTGAGAATATAGTTTGGAGCAAAATTTAGAATAGATAATGTGCATTAATTCCAGTCAATTACATTTCACAGAAAAAGACTAAAAGAGTACATCCATATTTAATCAGTGATTATCTTGAATAGTTGGATTGTTATTTATCTGTTTACTTAAATGAATTACTCCTTTTTTCTAGTTTGTGCTTTTCACCCTTGCTTATCTCCTCTACTGAAGTTAAGATAATAGGAGGCAGGGACTATTTTTATTAAACGTATATTATAAAATTTGGGTTGTGGTAGGTTCTCAATACTGCTTGTTAAATGTTTTTAATGAAATAAGACCATAATATCAACTTGTGGCAGCAGCAGAACATACTAAGAATATTTAAGAAACATTAACAGGGAGTTCCCTTCATGGCTCAGTGGTTAACGAATCTGACTAAGAACCATGAAGTTGCAGGTTCGATCCCTGGCCTTGCTCAGTGGGTTAAGGATCCGGCGTTGCCGAGAGCTGTGGTGAAGGTCGCAGATGCGGCTCGGATCCCGTGTTGCTGTGGCTGTGGCGAAGGCCGGCGGCTACAGCTCCTGTTAGACCCCTAGCCTGGGAACCTCCATGTGCCGCGGGTGCGGCTCTACATAAAGGCAAAAAGACAAAAAAAAAAGAAAGAAAGAAACATTAACAGAGGGATAATAAAGATTGAAGTCATAAGGACTTTTTGTTCTTTATTTTTTTTTTTTTTTTTGCTTCATGTCTTTATTGAATGGGCTCAAAAATGAAGGCATTATTTGTAAGAAAAAAAAATGAGTGAACAGTCCAGCACCAACTGATCTGGATCCAGCCTTAGAGATTATGTATCAGGAATAAAATTTCTCTCTCCTTAGGAAAAATAGAAAGTAAAAATAGAAACTTGACCTTATAATATCTGTATAATAACTCAGGGAAATCATATAGGGGCTTTAATGTTCAAATATCATGTACTTCCAGAACTGGGAGATAAGAGTAGAAATTGCAGTTTCCTAAAATTGAAACAAACCAAAGGTAAAATTAATAAGCTTAGTCATTATTGAGATAACTGATACAGTCATCAACAAAAATAAGCTTGTTGGAAAAAAATATATTGATGATAATATTAATTCTGTCTTAAATTATGTTGCATTGTGTCTGTCATGAAGTCATTGTTCTTTTGGTAGTTGATTTTTAAATTATTTTAAATGAATGAGAGGATATGAATATTGTCATTGCGGTAAAGCCCTAGCATTGCTTAGAGGAGAAAGTGCTTAGATTATAAATGATTTGTATTTCTTTACTGTATGAACTTGATATAAATAATATTTTGAGAGAAGATAATTGCTACTTTTTTTCTAACTTTATACCTAACAATAAATCTTCTGTTCTGTAAAGTGTTTTCTGAATGAGTCTCTTAACCAAACAAAGAAACACTTCAGTTAGGTTGCCACCCTCAATTCTTATGCCAAGTTGAGTTTTTGATGTTAGTTAATACATTGACCAGTATCTGATTAAGTACAGTTTCTTATTCATCTAGTTATTCTGAATCATCCCCACAAAACATACTTGTCCATATTTGAGTTGACAAAATTTAATTTCCGAAACTTCCAAACTAAGGACCAAGTCCTTTTTTCTCCTCTGGAATCCACACTGAAAGAATGAGCTAGTTCATATTTTTGTTATTGCCCAGTAATCTTAGGTTACTTTGGGATTAGGTCACAACCTTGATTTAGCTTGATTTAGTGACAAAATAGTGAAGTAATGAGTTTAGTAATTGGGACTGATCACAAGATCAGAGCAGGGTTAAGAGCAAAGCTAACTCAACACCAAGCCAGGCATTTACTGGGATATTGTTCTTTCAACTGTCTTTGATTATTGATATCAACTTTTTAAAAAAGCTGTGCTTTCAAAAATTTCTGTGATACTAAGAAGGTGAACTTCAGTTAGAGCATTTGTTTACATTGTGGATCTATTCTAAAGGCCTTTTGAAGTGAGAAAGCATGGTTAAAAATTAGGGAATACTCACTTTTTAGCCTCGTATTGGTGTGTAAACTGAAAGACTCTCCATGCAGGACAATTTGGCAGCATCATTTAAAATTACAACCAAATATCTTTAAGCCTAGTAATTCTACATTCAAAAAATTCTTAAAAATACATATGCATATAATGTAAAGTTATTACTCATTTCAGGTCTGTCTGTAAATGGCAAAAGAGTGGGCATGCAGCACTGGCTAATTGTTTTTATTTGTTCTTTTGGGGGGTTTTGGCCATGCCCCATGGCATGTAGAAGTTCCCAAGTCAGGGATCAAACCTACGCCACAGCAGTGACCTGAACCACTGCAGTGACAACACTGAACCCTTAACCCACTTCGACACAGGAAAACTCCAGCCCTGGCTAGATTTTTTAAGATGTACCTATAAAATGAAACTCTAAGTACTCATATAATAGAGTGAGGGAAGTCACTAAATAAAATACGTGGTAATTTGAAAAAAGCAAGTCGAAGACCAATAGTATAACATTATTACCCAATATGTATAGAAGAAAAAGTGACTATGTGTATGCATATATATGTAGATAGAGATATAGATGTGTGTCTATTTCTGTTATCTACATATAATATTTGTAAAAGGTTATGCAATAAATTGGTCAGATTAGTGGCCAATGGATGACTGGGACCTAGGATGAAAGAGACATCTTTTCCTGGAAAAAGATGTTGTGCCTTTTGAATTTTGGACTGGTGAATGTGTTATCTAGTGGAAAGTAAATTTAAATCTATCTATCTATCTGTCCATTTACCTGTTAAATAAAAAGAGAATATGCAAATAGATTCTTTATGTTCTTATACCCTTTTTTGACCAAATCTAATGAAGGTCCAAATTCAAAAAAATATATAATCTGACAAAATTTAGAAAGTAATTTAATAAATTATTTTGAATTCCCATACGTATTAACTTCAGCCTAAAATAGAATAATATCCTGGCATTTTACTGTGTCAATCAAGTCCAAATTTTAGATTCTGTAACTTGCGACTTCTCAGCCATAGTGCTTATTCCTGTATCAGAAAGGATACTTAAATCTTAGGTATACTCTTTTGTGAAAAGTATGTGTCCATGTAGAGCTGGGTTATCAATATGTCAAATATGTCCGCAGAACTCAAGTTTCTCTCTCACCATTTCTTGTCTTGGCCCTGTGTTAAGTTTGTTTCTAGGGATGTCCCATTTACTTGGTGACCTCTGTCAATTCAGACAGAAACACCTTAGCAGCATAATGTAAATGAAAGTATCTCTTTCTCAAAATTTCAACATGATTCCCAGATTTGAGCTTCATTTGAGTGATTTGGCCTTTGTGCTTTTTTGTATCCAGTAAGAATGGTTGGGTCATCCTTGGTCATGTGCCCACACCCTTTTCAAGGATATTGGGTTAACATTACTCAAAACAAATGAATCGAAAGTTTGAGGTGAAACCACTCCTCAAAGGAAAATCAAAATATTGCTAACATAATAAATGGGATCGGATGCTGAATTTGATGCTAGATTGGCTATTAAACTGGATACTGGGTAACAACTACTTAATGCTTTTATAAAGAAAAAACTCTGCATATTCATTGAGAAAAAAAAGGACTAATAAAAGATGTGGCTCAAATTGATGAGGTTTTTAGGCTTGGTCTAAATGCAAAGAGCTAGTCCTAATTTAGATAATGACCTCAACTTATTGTTGCTCTCATTTTGGTTTACTGCCCAAACAATAGGCAAGTAAGCCTGGGATATACACTGCTTAAGGAATTAAGTGAGTAGAATCAGCTTCCCGTGGCTATCATCGTTCCTCACAGAGTTGGAACTAAAATTCAGTGGTCAGCACCTGGGATTGGAGGAGCCCAAGGCTGTTGGCTCATTGGCATTTGCAGAATATACCTGATGATGGGCACAGTACATTAAAGCTCAAGGGTCCACCCACTAATATTAAGGAATGTCTTTCTGTGCCACAGTTAGATGATCTACATTCCCTTTCTTAACTAACGTTTTGGGACAGCAATGCCAGTCAGAAGAATAATAGCAAAATTTAAAACCTAAGGGCAGAGAAACATGTGTACTCAACTCTTATTGAATGGCTGAATGAATAAATGAATGAATTTTCACAGACATTTGGGAAATACAATAAAAGGAAAACATTTTTAAGAAAAGTACCCCGTTAATACTATAAAAATCTAAATTATCCTATATACATTTTTAGTTACAGCACAATTGATTTTAAAACAATGTAACATGGTTTGTAACATGTGGTGCATATTTTTTACTTAATTTTAGAACTATGAGAATATCATCCAAATTAGACTTAACCCATTTAACTAACCATTTAACTTTATTACACCTAAAAATTACTTTATACCCTACTTTTTACCCTAATAGTTTAAAAAATAAAATACTTCACTTACATTCAAATCTATTTATAATAGTTCTCAACAGATATAAGCCAAATTGATCACATTTCACTTCAAAAAATCCTTGTAAATAAATTTTAATTCTATAGGACATATCCATTAATTATGCTTTCAGCGAAGGTATAATTAATGGATCTGTATTAAGGAGTTATGGCATTCAGGTAATGTTAATAACACAAACTCGCTCTACCAAACACCTTAAGACTATCCAAACAAATAGATCATTTTACAGGGCTGAAGCTTTCCTCCTCATTCATGTATGGAACATGGAGGCCTGGAAAATAACTGAGCATCAGCTTTTCAGTGACATCTTCATAGAAGATGATAGAAAGTGAAAGATTCTTTGGTGGAGGGGTTATGCATCCCCCAAAAAATGGTCTGTTGAAATTTATTTTTATGAAAGTTATAACAGTCCTGATGAAAGCTTAGAAACTACAAGTATAATGACAATGATGTTATCATAATCCTGAAGAGCCTGTTTATATTGCTCATGAAGAATATCTTTAAATAAAGTTTTTATTTCAGAATAGTTTCAGATTTATAGAAAAGTTGCAGAGACAGTACAGAGAACTGTCATATGCCCCTTCTCCAATTTATTCTGTTTTTAGCATCCTCCTTCAGCAGAGTGCATTTATAACAACTAAGAACCAACATTGGTGCATTACTACTAGCTAAACTCAGCAATTTATTTAGACATCACCAGTTTCCCTAATATCCTTTTTGCTATTTGGGTATTTTATCAAAGATGCCACATTGTAGTTAGTCATCATGTCTCCATAGCAACATAATCTGTAACAGTTCCCTGTCCTTGATAACCTTGACTTTGTTTAGATTTTTGTGGAATGTCTCTCAATTTGAGTTTATCCAGTGTTTTATCACACACTTAGATTGATGTTATTGGTTTTGTGGGGGAAGACCACAGATATAAAGTACTCCTGTCATTACATTATATCATGCTTTTACATACTGTCTGCAAGAGGTTAACCTTGATCACTTGGTTGAGCTAGCGTCTGCCATGTTTATCTATTGTAAAGTTACCTTTTCCCCTTTTTTATACTCTACTCTTTGAAATTAAGTCACTAAGCACATCCTGGGGCCAAGGGTGTGATGTTAAATTCCATCTCTTGAAGACAAATTATTTGGAATATTTCTGTAAGCAAGATTTGTCTCTTCTCCCCAATATTGTATTTATTCAGCCACTTATTTATTTATGTCTGAATTCATGATTTTTGTTTATTTTATGCTTTAATTATACTCTAATACTATGTTATTTATTTTGTTGCTCAAATTGTTCCAGTTTTGGCAATTGGGAGCTCTCTCAATTTGGCTCCTTTGTCTCTTTAGCACACTCCTTCCTTTTGTCTTTGGAGCACTTTTCAGCACTTCCTTACTCTGTGGCATAAGCTCTTCATTCCTTGCCTCATCCCAGTAATTACCATTTCTTCAAGGAGATCTAGTTCCTTTATTAGAAGAAATCAAGACCCAGGCACTGGGCATTAATATAGAATATTTTATTCAATAAAATTAACACATTTTGGAGTTCTCATTGTGGCTCAGTGGTAACAAACCCAGCTAGCATTCATGAGGACATGGTTAAATCCCCTGGCCCCATTCAGTGGGTTAGGGATCCAGCATTGCCTTGAGCTGCAGGGTAGGTCATAGATGCTGCTCAGATCTGATATTGCTGTGGCTGTGGTGTAGGCTGGCAGCCGTGGCTCCCATTTGACTCCTAGCCCAGGAACTTCCCTATGCTGAAGGTGTGGCACTAAAAAAAAGCAAAAAAAAAAATTAACAAATTTTTACCAGAATGAGAGGGAAAATAAAATATGGCTTATATAAAAAAATTTTTTTCTAATACTTGTGGAAAAATTCTCTCATTTTCATGGATAAAAAGTAACTCCCTAATTTATGAATTAATGAAAAAATATTTTGAAGCTGAATTATTTTAAGTTTTGTGTTATTATGTAAGTAGTTGATGGCAGATTTTATACAAAAAGCATTGGCATTATCAAGTGATAGATCATTTATGAATCAATTGAGAGTTCTTTATTTCTTTATGTCAAAAGAAAGAATAGAACCCTGTGTTTCGCAAACCCTATGTTTCTCAAAGCTTCATATT
The DNA here is from genome assembly GCA_004024745.2 of Catagonus wagneri. Taxonomy (NCBI): domain Eukaryota; kingdom Metazoa; phylum Chordata; class Mammalia; order Artiodactyla; family Tayassuidae; genus Catagonus; species Catagonus wagneri. Next base: position 4,225,252 of record PVHT020000886.1, on the reverse strand, counting down.
TATATACATCAATAGTAAATATAATAGTAGAAGCTAAGAGAAGGTGTGACATGTAAGTTTCAACATTCTTTTCAGCTTTAGTAGGTGTTAATAGTGTACCTTATTCTTTAATTTCCCTATTTGGTGACAGTATTTTGAGTGCCAAAGCGCTCAGTGTAGAGTTTGATCATTGAGAGCTGAGCGATGTTAGTTGGGTATTATTACATTTTCTAACCAAACATTTTAAATTATTTATAATAGTAGACAATATATAGTTTCCCAAAATTGTGGTCTAAAATTTAACCTGGGAAAATTGTTAGTAATATAACAAAAGTATTTTAATCTATGTTCATTATTTTTTGGGGAAAGACCACCTTTGATTTGTAAGTATTCACTTACTGCTCACCTTCCTGATTTTTTTAAATAAGCTTGATTTTGTAAAGTTGTCTTTTCTGAATAATAACTTGCGATTCTGACATCAGTGTTGATAGAGTAAGCACTAGGCTGGTAGTCAGAGTTGGTACCAGCAATGTCATTTATCTGCTCTTTCCAGCCCCTTGTTAAGTTTTTCCTGATTATTTATATACATATTTATGAGTTATAGGGGACAAGAGAAGCTCTATTCAGCCTCCTGCCATTGTTTTCCACTAGCGTGGTATCGTGGTATCATTTTCATGTAAATCTATCGATAGCTTATTCTTCCTCAACACTGTATAGCAGCTCTTAAGATGCCAAAGTGCCACACTGTTGGCAAAATTTCTCCATATCCTTAAGTCATTTTTTGTAACAGTGAGAACTTGGGGACAATTCCTATCTTGTTTCTTAGAATTTTATTTTAAAATGCTCTTTTTTATTTCTACTTGTACTCTCTTTTTCCTCAGAGTCAAATACAAGTCAGCAGTAAGATATGATAGACGCACTGATCTTCTTGGCATTACTGTTCTCTTTCCCACTTGAAGTTTTATTTCTCTCCTGCCATGCATCTGCCCAGGAAGTTCCGTAATCACCACCCTGAGAAGAGTCCTGCATATTCATTTTAAATTTTTAATAGTTTAACAAAGACTTTCTCTCCGCCCACAACACATTCACAAGCTAATAATATTTTAGTATTTTGGCTTATTGTAATTAAAGTTTCGTTAAGCCACAAGTAACTGTAACATTACCATCTAATATGTGAGACTGGCTAAAGTGTCTGAGGTTACTTTCTAAGATACGAACTAATCTTTCTAAAAATGTTTGTACTAGAACTTAAACAGTACAAATACGAATGTTATTTACTGTTTGCTAAACACCAATAAATTGCAAAAATATTTTTAGGAATAGAATCTTAACTCTGCTGTTTTTGTCCATCGTGTGTTTATTTTTGTTTTTATTGTCATTACTCTAAGAGGTGGATCTGAGAAGATATTGCTGGATTTATGTCAGAGAGTTTTTGGCCTATGTTTTTTACTTTAAGAGTTTTATAGTATCTAGTCTTATATCTAGGTCTTTAATCCATTTTGAATTTATTTTTGTGTAAAGTGTTAAGAAGTGTCCTAATTTCATTCTTTTACATGTGGCTGTCCAGTTTTCCCAGCACCACTTATTGAACAGGTTGTCTTTTCTTCATTGTATATTCTTGCCTCCTTTGTCATAGATTAGTTGACTGTAGGTTCATGTGTTTAATTCTGGGCTTTCTATTCTGTTCCACCGATCTATATTTCTGTTGTCTATCATGTTTTGATCTGAAATGTTAGTAGAAGAAAACATATGTGAAAATCTTTGTGAACTTGAAGTAAGACAAAATTTCTTAGATGAAGCACCAAAAGCATAAATCATAAAAAACAAACCAAAAAAGGACAATAAGATGGAAAGCTTTGTTTATTTTAAAGACACTGTTAAGAAAATGAAGAGGTAAGCCACAAACTGGATGAAAATATTCATAATAAATATATATGACCAAAGATTTGTATCCAAATAACCTAATCAAAATGAAAAATAGGCAAAATACTTGGATAGACACTTCAAAAAACAAGATATATTTATTTATGGTCAGTAGGCTCATGCAAAGATGCTCAACATCATTAGTCATCTAAGATATCTTAAATTGCATGGAAATACAAGTTAAAACCACACTGAGCTTCCACTACAGACCCATGGAATAGCTAACATTTTAAAAACAAACAAATGAAAAACGGAATACCATTTTTTATGAGATATCATGCAAATGAAAATGCAAACTCTTACATTTTGGAAAACATTTTTTAGTTTCTTAGAAAGTTAACATAATACATGAGGGAAGGGTTTGAAGCAATGAGAATGTTCTACATCTTGACTTTGTGATAGTTATACACGTGGATACATTTGTCAAAACTCATCTATCTATACAATTAAAAAGTTGCATTATAATATAGGTATATTATACTTCAATAAAGCTGATTTAAAGAAAAAGAGAGGTTGAATATCAGGGATGAGATCGTTTGCAAGTTTAGAGTAATTATATTCTACAAACAATAACAAATTGAGTAGTTTCTTCGAAACTAGATGAGTAGAAAGAATTGGGAAGAGCAGTATGCATGAAAAAGGGGTGATATTCACCAGGATATCTCTGATATGTTCCAGAGTAAGCGCTTGCCTGGATTTTGTTATTGAACTTAAAGATTCTCAGTGTTAAACTCAATTTAGGAAAAAATAAAAGAGAATTTAGCATACATGAGATAGAACAGGGGAAAGTCTATCAATCTGAGTGAAATAACATTTTAAATGTAGGAACAATGTTAGTTCATTTTTATTTAATAACTCTAATGTTGGAACGAAACATGTGTTTATTGGATCTAGAACCAGAAAACCAAGTTTTAGGACACTCAGACAATCAGAATTAAGATTAGCTTTTTAAAACCTGTCAAGACTGTCTAGTGCAGTCTCCAGAAAACCTAAATATGTGGGAAAATTAAGGAGCCTCCTTCTGTTATTATGATTTACTTCTTTTCAGAATAGCTTTTCTGTATTTCCATGGAATTAACTTTCATATTATTGCAAACCAACCATTTCTAAAGTCTCCTTAAATATATTAAAATCAAATGAAGCCGTAATTCTAACAAAGTAATTTATGAAGTAAATTGTGGAAGAACATATATTGTTAGCTTTTAAGAACTCAGATGTAACTAAGAGTACTTTATTAATTTGTATTTAGATATACAATTGTATATGTATTACTATTATTGAATGAAAGGGTAAATGAATCAAAATATCAAGTATGGATATCTGAAAGGATTACTATAGTATTTTATCTAAAGGTTGAATAAATTGGAATGATACCTAAATTACATATCACAGAAATACAAATGGGAAAACAAACTAAAAATTAATATATTTTGTCCTATTTTTTGCTATGTATTTCTGAACTTGACAATTAAGTTCAGTTTATCAGATGTTGTCACATAAAATTGATTTGCTTTTTTAAAACATTTTTTTCCGCAAGATTTACTAAGAGCAATAGAATTAAAGTGTCATACTGTATAAGATGGATTTGAAAGTTAAAGCTAGAACAAAGTTTTTTCTAAGAATGACATTCAAAGAATCAAGGTTATGTGATGCAAATTTTAGAGTCTGCTCTTCATAGTGCTTAGAATGACACATTTATTTCTGGGAAGTTGTGGGAGACCTCAACCCTAAAAGAAGTTAACCATGAAGCTTTATTTTGAGCTCATCTTACCGAAGTTAAAAAAAAACTTCGTCTGATCCAGGCTTTTAAATTTTCACAATTGAATGTCATCTCTGTCTCCTGAATATATGATTGTTAAGGACATAATACATTAATACACTGTGCAAGAATACCAATACTTTAGGAAAATATAATTCAACTACATATGAACTGTGTTCTATCACTTGCTTAATTTCTCTTGAAAAATCTAATGATGAGAGGAACAACTCAAGTCTTGTATTTCTGTTTACACAAAAACATTTTACTCATTTCTTACGTTAAAATCCTGCAGTAGGAGTTCCTGTGGTGGCTCAGCGGAAACAAATCTGACTAGCATCCGAGAACGCAAGTTCAATCGCTGGCCTCGCTCAGTGGGTTAAGGTTCTGGCATTGCCACGAGCTGTAGTACAGGCTGCAAATGAGGCTCAGATTTGATGTTGCTGTGATTGTGGCGTAGGCCAGACCCGATTCCACCCCTATTCTGCAACCCTAAAAAGACACACAGACACACACACAAATTCTGCAGTAAATTCATTCATAGGAAAATCTCTTTGTTTCTCCATTACATCATGTAATCAGATGGTGAAAATCAGCAATTCAGAATATTTCCTGCTTTTGATTTTTTAAAAGGCCAAGAAGTTCTAAATAAATTTAGAAATTACCAGTAACTAATTCACCTCTGTTATCTGTGCATATATTTTCCTGTTTCCTTTAGTAGATTATTGTTCAGTTTTTTATCTAATTTCCTCCTTTAGACATTTTAACTCAATGCACAGGCTTATCTCAATTTCTAAAGTAGGTACCTGTTATCTAAAAACTTATGCTGATTTTCTTGGTTCCTACATTCATTGTTTCTAGAATAGACAGTCAGAAGTAATCCTACTTTAGTGGATTTTCAAAATGTGTCCAGTTTATTGTACACCTGAATCAAATGAATTGAAAATAATCTTTGAATAGAAAGAGATTCTAAGAATTTATAGTAGCTGCAGCATCTATTATTTGAATTATTCTTTTATTGGAATTTAAGTCAGCCAAACTTGTCTACCTGTTGTTCCCTTATCTTAATCAAGTTTAATGCATGTTTCTGCTTTAATCTTTACTGCAAGTTTTCCTGTATTTGTGTCCATGTACATTTGGAAACCAAGCTGAATAAATGTAGGTAGGCATTTTTTTCCCCATGTTTTATTTGCTTTATTACTTAAATGAAGAATTCCTCTGAAAGAATGAGTTAAGAGCATAGTAAAATTACTTCTGTTGCTACCTATTATCATTATCTTTTCCTTGCTTTTGGAAAAAATATTTACAAGCTTCTAACCCACATATTTTTAGTTAGTTAGGCTGATCCCTTATTTAAGAAGTTTTAACTGATTATATTTTTAAAGGACTAGAAGAGAACAGCATTAGCAACATTCCAGTAATTTTCTTATATTTGTGTAAATGGCTTTGTCCTTAAATTTTCATTTAGCTGAATATAATAAGAATGTTTGTCAAGAGTTATGAATATGGGATTTTAAAATTTTGATATTTCGTCATTGTGCAATTTGTAAAATAATGGCCGATATGCTTTTTATAATGAATAAAAACTGGGTACAATGATTTAAATCTCCATAAAAGGAAAAAATGAATAACACGTAATTTGAAAATCAGCCTGAAAGGCAAGAAAATAGCAATGTAATGAACCATTACAGATATAGTTGAATTATCAAAGTAGGTAAATGTATAAATTAAACAAATATAGTACTAGATACTCCTAATATAAAAGACGGTTATTATATTGAATAAAATACATTGAAATGCAAATTGAGATGTGATAATTTGGCTAATTACTTGTATAATTATTTCTAAGTAAGGAATGATACATTATATAATAATTTGAATTTTTCTACACCTATATTTCACTTATTTATTTTTTTATTTTAACAAGAAGAATTAAATTCTAAATTAGGAATAATAAAAGTGACTTTAAAAAGTACCTCTTTAATTCAATCTTGGTTTTCTTGTAGAGTGCAGATATGAGCCCAGCAAGTAGCACCACTTCACTTCCTGTTAGTCCTCTTACTGAAGAGCCATTGCCTTTCAAGGTAACAGTAAACGAAATTTAGTAATAATAATAATTGTTTGTAATATTTTTAGGTTCTTTAAAAATATTTTTATTTTACTATAGTAATATAGAGAGTTCATGAAGATGGTAGGTTTAAGTGCTTTTATCTGTAAGGTATTTATTTCAGATGTTAAAATTTTGTTGTTGTTTTGTCGTTCTAGTTGCTAAATAAAGGTAAAGATCTTGGGTAGAAATTAATACTTTATGTAGCGCATTGTTTGCCTTGTACATGAGATAGTGATTTCATTTTAATAGCTTGGTATCACATGAATTATAGGTTTCAGATCTTTTATTTGTATTAATTTAAGCAATGAGTTTAGAATGGATTGTTCAGCAGTCATCATGTGGTTAAATTTTCATTAGCTGGTTAAATTTTTATTGATGATTCCAGGTCACAATTGTGAACTCTTTACAAAATAGTGCTTAAACTCAAGAATTAGAATATGGAATCATTCCTTTAAACATTGTATTTTAAAAATATTTAAGTAAATATGGAAATAAGTAGTATGATTATTAGAATTCTTCAGTTTGAGAGGCTGTATACATTACAAATATGAAGTTATCTTCTTGTTTTGCTGTTTAAAATTAGATGTTTCTCTTTAAGCCAAAGATTGTAGATCAGCTATTTTATATTTGTACCAGGTAGGTACGAATTTCATTAGGATTATTGTAAGTAAAGGCACTCCTTAAGATTGTGGGGAAGAAAAAAAAACTTGGAAAGTTGGGATGATGCACTTATGTGCAATGGTTTCACTGTTGTTTGAAGACAGGTAAGCACACATTTGGGGGTACATTTTGATGAATTGTATTTTATCATAAAATTGTCATTGTTTTTCATATTAAGATTAAATCTTACTCATTTTCATATTGCTTACATTTAATACAGTGGCTGGCCTAATTTATTTCCATGTGCTCAATATTTGCTATATTTTTAAAATGAAAATAATCGAAGGCTATATATTCCATTGTGGGTCTAGTTTTCTAATTATAGATGATTTTTTGATTAATGATAGACAGTAATAAATATTAAAGGCTCATTTTATATCAGGGAATTGTTAAATACTAGTGTTCTGATTACATTATTTATTGAGAAATATTTTATCATTCTATAATAAAAGGAGAAAATAATAATGTTTCAATGTTTTATATTCCTTAATATTTCATCCTATGGTGTGTAGGACAAAATTTACAGAAAAATCATATTTTTAACAAGTTTTTAATTGAATTCTCAAAATGTCACTAGAAGCCATTTTCCCTTTAAATATGTTGATAATGACTACCCTCCTTGAAAATTAATTTATTTTTTAACGGAGCTAAAAGGAAAGGTCAGATATATTCCAAAATCTGCTGACATAAAGCTAATATAAATATAATTATTTTAGTTAGTTCTTCTGACTGATTCTAAGAGATCAATATTGTTCCCGTGTTAATGTGTATAAGTGGTTTTATATGCAATTAAAACTTCCAAGTACTTATAATACATAGTATTAGCTTTTGGTTCCAATACAGTTATAGTCCTCTTAATTTACTTCTTTTGTGAAGGGAATTTTATTTATAATTTCTTCAAAACAATTTTATCAGATTTAAAAACATTCCACAGTATTTAAAAATATCTAAAATTAAAATTTCAAATTATGAAATGACTTCTATATTTGCTTCTTTTATTTTCATAAATTATCACATAAATGAGTAATAAAATTCTTGCTTATCCTTCTATGAACATAAAATATACAGAAACTATTTTGAGATACATCTTAGCAATATAGTACATTTTAATTACAAAATATGTGTTGAAAACTGAAACACACAGAAGACACTGAAATCTTCTGATAACCATACCTTGAAAGATCCTGATATTATAATTAATTTGAATCTAAAACTTTAAAATTTTGATATGTGACCAACACAGTAACTCGAAAAAAAGCTGAATTTCTCTATTTTTTCCTCATTCTCCAAGAATGTGGCATGTTCTTTCATGTTAAAATAAGATTAATCCTCTTTAACACTTCAGTTTTCTTTTCTAAGTCAGTGATTCCAGCACCCAACTCCATAACCATCTGCTCTAATAGAAAAGCAAAGCCTTTGAAATATAAGCTTTGGTAGCTGGTTCAGAGATTTAATTTTGCTGTTTCTCTTGGGAAGTAATTAGGTTAATGAAAGGAAGTGTTCTATCCCTTTTCTTGGTCTATTTTGAAAGCACCCATACAACAGTTGGAGGAAGATATCCTGTGTTGGTTCAAGTGTTTATCAAGGTAAATGCTTTCCTTTAAATATTATCTTTAGAATGACATTCAGATTAAATTGATTTTAACTGTACCATTTGACGTAATGACAAATGGTATGTTGTATATTTTTAAAATCCCTAATAATGACCTTCCCACTCACATCTCCACCTATATTATTGACCTCAGTGTTAGATGAGAAATTGTCTATCAATAAGGTATATACCACAGTAGAATATATTCAATAAGTGTAGAAGGAAACTGGTAGCATACTGGAGACTTTCTCAAAGAGTCAAGAGACATCAATTAGGCTTTGGGGATACATGAGCCCAAGATGACTGGATTTTATTTGGGACAGCATGCTTCTTTTTCACCGTTAAGACACTATATTTCAACACTACTAGTATTAAAGTGCACACTTCAATGCCATTTTAAAATAAAAACTGAAAAGTAGTCCAAACCCCATATTCTTAACTGTTATTCCATTCGCCTCCGGTCTTCCCTTAATCGGTTGCAAGATCTGAAAATTCTGTGTCTTTCTTTCAGGTAGAACTGGTTGATCAGAGATAAGTAGGGTTTCTCCATCTGGACAGGGCACAAGAATACTAATTCACAGTCATCAGTATTCCCTGTTCACATCTGGCCATGAAAGCACTTGAGTGAATCTCTTCCTAGAAAAAGATGTATAGTTCATAATCCGTCACAGATACCACAAGTAATAAACGCACTTATTTCCCAGTCAGATTCTTGGTGCTGAGAATTTTCTAGCAGTCCAGATTTTTAAAATTTTTAAAATTGTGCAGATTATTGTTATGGACATATATTTGGAAACAAAGGGCAAATGCATAACCTTTAATAGAGTATTCTACATTTCATAAAACGTATACACATGTTGTCTGACATATGCCACTACATTATTATGGAAACGCCAAAGGGGTAACTAATTTTACATGGGTGGGAATGATATTTTATGAAATAATCACAATGGGATCATAATAGCTCAAGACAGTCTAAGTGAAACGTTGACATGAAGAAAAAAAGGAGTAGATGCTTAACTCCTACTTAAATTTTTCTGCTTTTCTGTGGAATAACCAAGTTGACATTATTAATTTTAATATGCCCTTTTTATCCTATTCCATCTGTTCCTGCTGCCATTCTCCCTGATTTCTCTCAACATTCTAGTGTCTCTCTGTGGGCCTCATGAGGTCAGATGTTACACACCAAAGATGCCTTGGGGCCACCTAATATTACTATTGTTTATTAGTATTAACCATTTAATTTATTTGTATATACACAATTTTAATGGACTCAATCCATTCCTAGAATTAACGTTTTTAAAGCTAAAACTGGCTCATTGTTCCTGAGCCCTCCATTACTAGTACACGTGATTGTAGAGCATGTTCTTTTTGCCAGCCACATTCATCACATGTTCTTAGATTTATTCATACTTCAATGAAACATGATGGCTAGATTTTAATCCCTTTTCTTCCAAAAATCATCTTTCCTTTGATTTGCTATGTTAGAAAAATGTATTATCCTGTCTTTTTAAAAATTCTTATCTTGTGATAAAGTCAGTAGAACAAAATAAATTCAACTCTTCGTTAGACATTGTTTCAAAAATGCACCAAGAGAATCCTCCATTCACCAATCTTTGGTGAAAGTCTGAAAATAAAAATAACTCTTTGTCTTCTGTAGCCCATTGACTGCTACTTTTCTGTGATATGTGGGTTGCCGGCATGTGTAAGGAGGTTGGGTATCCAGCGCCTAGAGTGCACAGTGGAGCCATTCTCCCTGAAGTTCAAGCATCTTTGCCAGGAGCTGACACAGAGAGGTGCCAGGCTCTTTCTTGGGTCTCCTATGTGTCTGAAATCCTAGGTTCTCTGACTCATTTTCTTCATCCCCAGAAATTGCCATTTAATCTAGACTAGAGAAGTTCTGTCTCTTCAAATTTCCCTCAGAGATTATTCTTCCTTTCTCCAGCCAGCCAGTACACTGGAAAAATTATTTCTATGTACTTTTTAGAACTGAGGAAAGCAAGTGTCTGAAGATTCCTCTGCCCTGACACACACACCTTACTTTGAGAAACATATAGCCATTTTATTTAAACAAAGGGTAGAGAGGGAGAAATAGAGAAATACATTAAGGTCTCAAACAAAATGTATTGTTTCATACAGTACAGGGATGTAGGTCCACTTGACCATAGAGCCTAAACTCCGGACTTAGTAACAGGTAGTAATTGCACTCAATTATATAAAATACATATTGTGGGAGTTTCCTTGTGGTGCAGCAGGTCAAGATCAAGCACTGTCACTGCAGCTGCTCAGGTGGCTACTGTAGCAAGAGTTTGATCCCTGGCCAGGGAACGTTTACATGCTATAGCCACAGCCAAAAAAGAAAAGAACAAAAAAGACATAGTTAAATAACTACTGTGTAGAACAAAAATCAAGAAAGTATACAATTATCAACTATCACATATTTAGATGGATCATACTTCATTTTTTTCTTTAGTTTCTATAATGACCAATTATTTCTATTTTAAGAAAAACGTTTATTTTTAAGAAAGCAGAAAGTTGGGAACATTAGAAGCAAAGTAGCCTAGTTAAAAGACTGCGTGGGATCAAATCCCAGTTCTGCCATTTTGTATTTGTGTGACCTTGAGCCAGTTACTTTGTGTCTTTATTTCTCTATCTATAAAATGGGAACAACAGCAACCACTTTTTCATTGGGTTCTTCCAAGGATAAACAAGTTACTAAATAGAAAGTGCTTAGCATAGCACATAATAAACAGTTTCTGGTGTTAACTATTATTTTTCTTCAAAGAGTTATCTCAAGTTTAAAGTAAGGAAATCCTTTATGATAAAAGTAAGATGAAGCAGAAATATTTCCTCTCAACCCCGGAACTATATTTGTAAATGCGAAAGTAGAAATGTAGTTTAAACATAAATTCTTTACTTTGATGAAGAATAATGTTTAATATTCATTCCTAGAAGGCATGCTATTTATTTTGTCCCCTCGAGTATTCAGATGAGCTCATATATCAGATTCTTCTTGTGAAAAATAATTAATGGCAGTGTTCATTAGTTATGAAGGAAAAGGAGTAAATATAATGAATTTGTCTTAAGGGAAAACTGGTAAATATAATAAAACATTATTTGGAAAAAATAAATACATAATATTTTCTGTAACCAAAAGATATATGGTGTCTTTTTATCAGGACTGCAGCCCAGTATGTTTCTTTTTTTTTTCTTTTTTTTAATTTTATGGCTGTACTTGGGCATATGGAAGTTCCCAGGCCAGGGGTTGAATCCAAGCTGGAGCTGCATCAGCATCGAATCCTTTACTCACTATGCCAGGCCAGAGATCAAACCTGCACCTCTGAAGTGACCAGAGCTACTGCAATCGGATTCTTAACCCACTGTGCATTGGTAGGCATGCCCACAATATATTTTTCTTTAATTTCCAAAACCCATACATTAACCTAGTAACCTCTTACATATAATTTCCACAGAAGGAACATTGTTTAATCACATTTGATTCTGGGAAAAACCTCATTGTGAACAAAGCACTGTTGATATTTTACTCTTTATACTTTATAATATCAATATATTAAGTAGTATCAGTTTATTTTGCCTAAATACACCATAGTGGAGAAGAGCATGTTTGGAGATTCGGGGAGAGAAAACTCAGATAGTGGCATGACCTCATAATACTATCTGTTGTATATCCTGAATAGATTTTTTTGTGAGTGCTCATTGTTGTTTGCCATGTATTGAATTTTATGATCTTTTTGTTATTGGAATTCACTTTTTGGATGTCCTGGAGAGAGCTCAAAATGATCTATTCTGCATTTTTGGTCGGTTTTTGATTAGCTCATCAATTCATTCATCTGTTGATGAATCAATTTATAAAATACTATGTACTCGATAACATTCTAGACATTGGTGCTTCAGTGTAAACAACACAGACTGAATTCCTGCTTCCATGGTGTTTGGGTTCTAGTGAGAAGTGATAATAAATAATTAAATATATAACATGCCAGATAGGGATGATAAACACTATAATAAAAATAAAGCAGGATTTGAAAGATAGAAGGTGAGTTTCAAGTGCGTTGCTGTTTCAAAAAGGATGGTCAAAAAAGGTTACTCTGATTAGGGATATTTTAGCAGAAATTAAAATGATTAAAAAGGAGAAAGCCACTTATTTATTTATGGGAAAAGGCTTGACAACAACTCAGTGCAAAAGCTATAAGGCAGGAGAACTCCTGGGCCTTTTTAGAATTGGCAAGACTGCCATTATGGCTGAAGCAGAATGAATAAATATGCAAGTGATATAAGATCAGGTCAGTGAGAAACCAAATCATGGAGGGGCATGCCTTGTAAGCCATGGCAAAGACTTAAAGTCTTACTGTGCATGAGATGGGAAATCACTGGAGTGTTTTGGGGGAAAGAATGACATACCCATACTTTATTTTAAAGCTATTACTCTGACTTCTGTGACGATATAGGCAGCAAGAGGTCATGGTAGCAGAAGAGAAGCAAAGCTCCTGTAGTGAAGGGATGGAGTGGTAAATGATGGGAGGGTATACACTGGTTGTATTTTAGACATATTTTGAATGTGAGTCAGTAGGATTTGTTAATATATTGTATATGGGATAGCAGAGAAAAACAATGCCCCAAAAGTTATCCCCGACTCTCATGTTCTCTATTTTCCTCTTTTGCTATCTTTCTGATGTTGCAAGGAAGTAGATATGGGTCATGATGTAGAGATTAATGGAGTCTCCTCTGTGCAGGTGCATCCCTGGGCTCAGCCTCTTCTCATAAAACCTGTAGTCTTATTGGATTAGCCCTACACCCCATAATGGCCTCAACTGTTTTTTTTTTTTTTTTTTGGTTGTTTTTTATGGAGGTTCCCAGGCTAGGTGTCCAATCAGAGCTACAGCTGCCAGCCTACGCCACAGCCACAGCCATGGCAACCTACACCACAGCTGCAACCTACACCACAGCTCATGGCAATGCCAGATCCTTAAACCACTGAGCGAGTCTAAGGATCGAACCCTCAACCTCATGGTTCCTAGTCGGTTTCGTTTCCACTGCACCATGATGGGAACTCCCCACAATGGCCTAATTTTAACATCTCTTTAAAGACCTTGACTCCAAATGTGGTTACATTCTGAGGTACTGGGAGTTGAAGCTCCAGTATGTGAATTTTGAGAGGACAAAATTCAGCCCATGACAGATAGACTCAAGACTGCTATGTTAACTCTTTCCTGAACACAAGGCCAACCTTCACTCAAGGGGAGGAAAAATAAATTGCTTCTCTTGGAGTTCGCATTGTGGTACAATGGATTAAGAACCTGACATAGTGTCTGTGAGGATGTGGGTTTGATCCCTGGCCTTGTTCAGTTGGTTAAGGATCTTGCGTTGCCGCAAACTCTGGCATAGGCTGCAGCTATAGCTCTGATTAGACCCCTAGCCCAGGAACTTCAATATACTTCAGGTGAAGCCTAAATAAATAAATAAATAAATAAATAAATAAATAAATAAATTGTGCCTCTTAATGGGAAATGACAAAGATTTCTAACTATTTTTAATCTAGGATATAAGTATGTGATATTCTTTTATTAATCCAATTTCAGTGCCATTAAATTCTCAGGCATGTGTGAGGAGTTTGGATTTGAGGGAATGTAGAAGAAAACAGGAGCTTTCCTTAAATGCTTTTACATATTCATTAGCATACTCATTTGAGTGTATTTTCCAATGCTATTTTGATTTCCATTAAATTTGGAAATTTCATTTAAATATCACCACATTTGAATTAACTTATGGTACTTTAAATCTTGTGGTTGAGAACATCAAAGAATTATGGCTTTAAAAATATTTTACTGAAAAAAATTTTACTAATTTTTTATTATAAACACCGAATATGAAATTGAAATTAATAACAACCAAACAATATTTTGTGCATTATGTCTGTATAGTATTATTTTATGTTAACTTTTTTCCTTTGGTTATGTCAAAATAAATTTTGAATAAACATGTCTATTTTTTTGATTTTGCAGGCAGCATTACTGATATATGATGAATACACCTTGGAAAGAAAATAATAATTGGATATACCAATAAAACATAAAATTATTTTACATAAATTAAAGCCAAAATGAATTTTGTTTAATTTGTCTTAAATGGTATGCAATATCTCTCAGACATAGTAGACCTTAGGGAAAAAATTAATGGAAAAAATAAGCTAATATTTTCATGCAGCCTGCTAGTTTCCTGTTGCTGTCCAGATCCTTCTCACATACTGTCTAGATGATTTCATTAAGGCATGTACAGTATACAGAACTTGTCAACAGTAATATATGCTACAAATATTGGCATACTCCCTCCCAGACCATCTCCAGCTCACACAATCATTTTCTTTCTTAAATTTAAATCTCATTGAGTTTCTTCATCTTTGCATGGATAGATACCTTAGACTTCCTAATATTTTTTGAGTTCTTCATGTGGTAATGATAGAAAGCTTTCTTTGTTGAAAAGATTAATTTTAGTATACTTTCAGAGCATTGGGCTATACTCTGTTTACTCTAATCGAAGCGTCCCTTTGACATACTTAATGGACAAGGTTTACTCAGCATGTGTTGGAGATTATCCGGAAAATTGAATTCAAGGACCTACTTTTTATATCATTGAGTTAGAGCCCCAGAAAACTACAAAATACATAGATTTGGATGGTATTTCATAATTAGCAAAAGTGAGGATTTTGTAGGAAAAGTTCGAATTTAGAATATAGGTACAGAACATGGGAGGAAAAAATTAGGGTACAGAATGTGAAAAGATAGTTCTAGATTCATTTGTACATAAATGATTGGATATTGAATTACTGCTAGAAAAAGTTTAAACCCAATAAAAGCCTTGAAATTTTGGGAAATAAAAATAACAGTATGTATTTTTTTTGTCTTTTTGCCTTATCTAGGGCCACACACGCGGCATGTGGAGGTTCCCAGGCTAGGGGTCTAACAGGAGCTATAGCTGCCAGCCTTCGCCACAGCCACTGCAACGCAGGATAGGAGCTGCGTTTGCAACCTACACCACAGCTTATGGCAACACCAGATCCTTAACCCACTGAGCAAGGCCAGGGATCGAACCCACAACCTCATGGTTCCTAGTCAGATTCATTAACCACTGAGCCATGACGAACTCCACTGTATGTATTTCTTGAAGGAAAATAGATTTTAAGAAACTGACTTCTTAGGACCTCAACCTTGTTTTGGGGACCCACTTCAGAATGGATTGCCATCACTGAAACATTTGTTCTGCCTGTTAACAAGATGCCAGGATAGTTTTCTTTGGAAATAGTTGAAATCAACGATGTGCTCTGTTCCTCAATACCTGTTGGCCCCAGGTCTCTAAAAAACCTTGAGGTGAGAAAATAGCAGAGAAGGTAGTCATTGCTTTACACACCAATAGTAACACATTCTCTTTTAACATCCTATGCAGACATCAGATATTAGGACTAACTTGGGATTAATACTGTACTTAAGATATTATCATTATTAATGATAGTTTAAGTAACTGATTTTGTGATAGCACAGTGTTTATTTGTTATCTTAGTGTTACCATTTCATATACACTCATTCTTTGTTATTTTAAAATAAACTCTTGATTTCTTTCAGAGTTTACCTTATAAGTGTGAAGTATACTGTAACACATTTTTCTTTAAATAAGAAATTAGTACTCAAGGTAAAATGCAAAGACTGTGATTCATTATTAACATAACCTTTCGAAATGGACCATGATATGAGACGCTATCAAAAGTAGACTCAGCATGAGCCTAGTTTATCTGACTTCCATCTGTTCTATCTTGGAATCATCTACTTAAATAAATGAATTTTGGAAACTAAATCATGTCAGTGGTAAAATAAAATATGCAAGGAATTAAGTACAGTTAATTCTACCATACATCAAATAATTTAGAAATAATTGTACTTTCTTTGGTAACTACATATGGTTAAAGGATATCAAATCTAAAATGTTTTATTAAGACATTGGGCAACCATTGATTTAATTGTACTATATGGAGGTATTATATAACCAGGCCAATAGATGTAATACAGTGAGTAAAATAGCAAATAATTCTGTTTCAGGTTTTTGTATCACAAATGTAGCTTTTCTTCAATGAAGTGTTCATAGCAGATGTAAGTAATTTGTCAGATTCTATTACATGTAGTAATTCTGCTGGGCAAAATAGGCACATTGAAGATATGAAGTTGGCTAGTAATTATGAACAATCAGAAAATTCTATTTATCCTTTTCTACAGTAAAGATATTCTCATTATTGTAGGGCAATGTATGAACATAACTTTAAAATACGTTCCAAAAGAGATCAGGAAAGGTGCAATGTGTTTTTGCAGATATTAACTTTTTTCTTCTTGTGTAGTGACTGATTCATAGCACAAGATATTGGAAGGTAAACAACTGGTAGATGGATATGACTCTAATCAACAGCCCAACAGCAATAATAGTAAAGGTAGATGTAATTTTATTATTCTGAGTAATTACTGATGTCAGATTGTCAGCTAAGGAAGGTTTCTATTTCTTTTAAGTTCTGGCATTATGTTATCAGCATTCAGCTTATGTCTGTTATGGGACTTGCCCTTTTTCCTCAGGGAATCTCTTTTACTCTCATTAATCTGATAAGAAACTCTTATTTCAGGAGATGTGACAAATACTGGTAATGTTGACTAACCAGTCATTTTAGAATTTTATTGCATATATTTCTTATTAAGAATAAAAATTCATTTAGTATAGTTAAGCCTTGCTTAACAAGATAGTCTTTGGCAGTAGTATTTGAGCAGAAAGTTTTTAAAAAGCTGAGCAGAAGTGTCAAAGCATGATTAAAGGTAGAGGAATTAAGCTTACTTTTCTCCCTTAAGTGACTTTGCTAGGCAATACAAACTTTGGCAACAGAGCCAAGTAGAAAAGTGGAGCCACGCCAGCTGCTATACCATGTTTAAAAGAGATGAGTCATGATTTCTGGTAATAATGCTCAGAGAAATAAATGCTACAGTGGTCTGAACTCTTGTTAACATTAGTTATTTCTCTCCTCTTTCTTGTTCTTACCTGTGGCTCTTAGTTACTTAGTGATCATGGTAGTCACTATTGTCATTTCTCACTACTTGTTATTTTCTTGAACATGGTGAGTCATTCAGAATAATTAACAAACATTTGTTGAGTTGCTACTATGCGTAAGACCTATATAAAAGTACTGGGGCAGGTTTTTGTTTTTTGTTTTCCGGGATGTAGAAAGCTACAGAATATCATAATGCTGGTTTATTTGAACCTAGCCTTGAAAAGTGCAATATATTTCAAAGGTGCAAAGATGGGAAGTGTCATAATGAAAGACAAGGTCTGAAGCTAGACCTTGAAAGTCTAGATATTATAAATATCCAGTTGTATATTGCCCACATGTTAAGGAAGAAGTTGTGTGGTGTGAAGGACATAACACACTTTATAGACAACTTGGACTACCTGCTACAAGTAGTGAGGCACAGAAAGTGAGCAAGAGTTGTGTCTCAGTCTGTTCTGACTGCCCTAAGAAAATACCATAAACTAGGAAGCATATAAACACCAGAAATGTATTTATTTCTCACAATTCTGGAGGCTGGGAAGTTTAAGATCTAAGCACTGGCAGATTCAGTGTCTCGTGAATGCTGAATTTCTAGACAGTGTCTTTTGTCTATTCATCATAACCTTACATGGTAAAAGAGCAAGGGGGCTTTCTGAGGCCTTTTTTTTATAAGGGCACTCATTCTATTACTGAGGGCTCTGGCCTCATGACTTACTCCCTTCTGAAAAGCTCTACCATCTAATATTATCACTATGGCATATTAAAATTTCAACATATAAAGTTTGCGGGGACAGAAATTCATACCATAGCAAGTTGAACAAATTTTAAGATGCAAAATGAAGAAGATTTTGTAATTCTTCTTGAGCTCGATTTCCACAGAATGGGTTTTGATTTTATTTGAAATTTGAAATAGAATATCAAATGGTATTAATTAAATACAAATTACAAAAATAGGAAGAATGTTCATGTTATCCACTGTTATTGATTCCCTGCATCTGTACATGCAGATGCAGATTTATTCATCAAATAGGATGAAGATTGTCCTTATCCATATTAAAATAATAGAGTCTAGACTATCATAAATATATACAAAAATATCTATGTATTTGTATTTATCCAATTGTTATATCTTAAAAAGTTATAGTGTATTAGTTTTGTTTCATTCCTATAACAACTTACTACAAACTTGATGCCTTAAACAATTCTGAAAATCAGAAGTCAGAATTAGGTCTCCCTAGACTGGAATCAAAACGCTGGCAGAACTGAGTTCTTTCTGGAGTCTCTAAGGGGTAATCCATTTATCTACTTTGTTGACCTCCAAGAGTTTGCCTGAAGTCCTTGGCTCTTTGCTTCTTTCCATCTTTAAAGCCAGAAATGGGGGAGCTCCCTTGTGGCTCAGTGGATTAAGGATCCAGCATTGTCACAGCAGTGACTCAGGTCACTGCTGTCGTGTGGGTTTGAGTCCTGTCCTGGGAACTTCCACATAACAAGGGTGTGGCTAAAAAAACAAAATCCAGCAATGCATCACTCAATTCTGACTCTTCTGCTTCTCCGTCTGGCATTTATGGACCCTCATGATCTCACTGGTCCACCAGTAACCTAGGAAAATCTGCCTAAAGTCAAGTGATTCTCTATTTTAGTTACATCTGCAGCCTTAATTCCCCTCAGCAAGAACGTCACTGGAGAAGGAAAAACGGCATTATTCTTCCTGTCATAGTAATAGCACATGTGTAAGATCTGGGTCTTATTCCTTACACAGGAATCTTTCTGTTAAAAACTGTTGAACTGGTTATTTAAATAATTAAAATGCATATTACTCTTCTTTTTATCTCAGTTGTTAATTGGTTACTATATTAGTATAGAATAAGTAATATCCACTGTGCTGAATTATACAAGCTATATCATTTAATTTTCTGTGTGGGCAGATTTCTAATCTTCACTTAACAATCAATTAAATGCCACCCCCTGTGTGATAAATTCTACCTCAAAGTTCTCACAATACTTTAATCCCACTTCTAACATAGAACTATAGAATTATATTATAAATATGTATATTTGTAATCTTCCCCAATAAATGTAGATTTTTCATAAATAAAGTTGTATTTTGTAATGTTTATATTTTTTATTTCAGTGCCCAGTATAGAACTAGTATAAAATACACTGATAATAGATGAATTAATGACTTCTTGAATGAATGAATGGTAAAAAATCTCACTTAAGAACTAATTTCTTGTCCAATGTTATATACTATTAGAATCAAAATAATAATTTCATTAACTTATCCATTGATAAGCTGATATATATATAAAACAAAGCCTGTCAAGCTATGCAAATAGTATCAATCTACCAAATTTTCTGTAGCTTCCTTGTTTTTTTCGCTACAACTCTAATAGCTGGACAAATCCTGGGTATAAATTATCTGTATGAGACTAATTTAGTGCTAGAGAATCCAGTATTTAATTTCTCTTGTTGTTCATCAGGATTTCATCTTATGTTCTGAAAATTTGGCTTCTGTCTTAGCTGGTATTTATCTGATAACAACTGTCTAAGACACAAGTGCATTCCTGCCAACTGCTATTTGGTTTATAAATATTACCTTTCCTGAGATTTTCTATAGCCAAATGCTGTATACATGTCCAATTTCTCCAAATGGAAATCCTGAAAGCCACCTTCCTGTTTTGAGTACTAATTCTCAATACACAAAATTGTTGTCTCATTTTACAGATAAGGAAATTGAAGCTTAGAGGTCACAGTGCTGGTAATGGCTCAGCAAGTATTCCAGCTAAGGTTTTAAAAATCTAAATACTGTATCTTTAACTTCCATGCTAAAGAAACTCTGACAAGATTTCATTCTTTTTTTAATGGCTAAAATTCTTTGTTAAATATCCAAAAGTGGAATTGATGGAGCATATGTTAGTTATATTTTTAATATTTTGATGAAGCTCCATACTGTTTTCCATCCTGGCTGCATCAACTTACATTCCCAACAGCAGTGCACGGGGGCTCCCTTTTCTCCACGTCCTTGCCAACAGTTGTTACTTTTGCCTTTTGATAATAGCATTCCAACAGGTATGAAATGATAATCCATTATTGTTTTATTTGCATTTCCCTGATGATTAATGATGTTGAACATCTTTTTATGTACCTGTTGTCTGTCTTCTTTGGAAAAAATGTCTATTCATTTTAGTTTAATCTACCTCTTTTCAGTAAGGTACTCCCTTTCCCACTTTTGCCTCATGTTTCTCTTTTTCTTTCTCTCTCTCCCTCTTTTCTTTCTTTCTTTCTTTCTTTCTTTCTTTCTTTCTTTCTTTCTTTCTTTCTTTCTTTCTTTCTTTCTTTCTATCTTTCTTTCTTTCGAGAGTGTCCTTCTAACTTCTACTAGGGAAGGAGGAAAAATGACCTGGCTGTGTGTAATTTTTTCAACCAGTCTCCTGGTTGTCAGCTCCATTTTTATTTCCACTTTCATAGGAACATAGCTTTTCTATGATCCCACAGGAAAAGTAGGTCATATGGGGGTGGGGAAGTGCACTATTAGCACAGGTTCAAATTTCCTGTGTCTATCTGATTTTCCAGCTACTGTACTCTCAAAGTGCTTAGATAGTAACTGGACTTTTTAATCTTAAAATATACCGTTTTAATACTTTCTATTTATGTATATATTTATATAATATAGAGTTTTTACATCTATTTTTGAAGGACCTTGAAGAATACATTTATGTTAAACCAAGCAGAATATACTCTATACATGTTTGTAAAATGTAATAAACAATAAACCTTCAGTTTTATATGAATATTGGTGAAGGATAAGAGCCAATATCTACTTAGTTTGACAGCACCAAATATGGTAGTTAGCATTATGAATTTTGTTTTACCATTTTCTTTCCTTGTCATGCAGACTCTATTTATTGACTGTTTAAGTAGAGAGGCAGTTAAAGAATTTAGAATTGTTTTTTCTTTGAAGTATGTCATAATAAAGTGGTTGTCTATTGGGAAAGCATCAGAAGTTCATGAATAATCATTTCTATGTTATGAGAAATGTTCTGGAACTAACTTATTTTAACTCAGTTTGGTACATGAAGATATTTTATAAAAGCTTCAGTGATGTTCTGCAAAAACTGGTGCATAAACTTAGATATATGGATAGAAAGATTCATGTTGTTCAAAACTGACTGAAAGATGAGTACAAAGTACACCATAAAAAAATTGAGAAAAATTTCCATAAGCCACATGGTTTAATGATACTATTGGCAGTTTTATACGTTAGTTTTAGAGCTTTAGTCACAAATACAGAATGAGATTTGTTATTGTACAGAACATTCTGTTTTTCAGTGTATTCATGTTATATAATTAGGTTATTAGCTACTTAATTTAATACATTTTTATGTAGTAAAAAATTTAACTGTTAGCTGCCTTTAAAATAGCTTTTCCCGTATTCAAATTTGAATTACCTATTGACTTGAGTAAGTAATTATAATATTGTCCTAACATTGTGTAAACATATGGTGTTTACATTCCTCTCAAGAGCTCCTTGAGGGGGAAAAAATTAAAGAAACTATTAATATAAATAGTGATTTAAGGAACTAATGGAAAATATGTACAAAGATTAATGGTAGCTAATAGGATATTAAATAGTTATTAAACTGTTTGAGTGTCTTATTGGATTATTGAGTTATAAGACTGTATTTTCAATTGTTTGTTAGGTGTTAGATCACCTAACATATTCATTTTAACATATTCATTTTTAATAACCTGTTTTCTAAATTGAGGTCTATGGGGTTTTTTTTATCATTATCATAGAATTCATTTTAAGTGATGTGTTCTTCTTTTTGAATAACAAAACATTATTTTATGTCTATGCTTATATTACTTCAGTGTAAAAGGGTAAGACATAAAATATGTCTTAACAGTAAAAGTTATAAACAGTCAAAATTCGGTTATATTTATGTGCAGTTTTAAAATGAGCTGTACTCCAAAATTTGCTTAGAAGTTATCTGTGTAAAATGTTACTCCTGCTAAACGATAAAGCCTCTTTAAACCCATGGCTTATCTAAAGAAGTTAACTATAGTAAAATGTTTAATTTCCTGAGCACTTCCAAAAGGTTAGACAGATTTTAAGGTGTTGTACACATATGTTTTCCCAGGAAAAGCTCCATAAATCAGACTATGGAGTTTAACTCCATATTCCATAAGAAAAAACTGAAACTAGAGTCTTTAACATTTCTAGTATATCTGTAATAAATGGTAAAGCCAGAATGACTTAAAAACCCATTATTTAAAGTACTTTGCTATACTATAAATAGTACTTGAAAAATGCACAAATATCTGACTAATTTTGTCATCTGTATTAACTGGATGAAGACAGGGCCTAGATCAGAATACCTTTTATGACCACTCAAAGGATGTTTTGACTAGATGATTCGGTGTCACAGAAGATTATATTATTATTATTAGTAAATAAAACAATGGTAATAAATACTCTAAAATAAATCTAATTGCATATAGTCCTTTCCAGTTGTTAAACCTGTTTCTGTGGAATAATTCCTCACACAACTTAGCTTAGGATTTAAGAAAGATACTATCTTTCAAATGAACAGGGGAGAAACCTCTTTCATCTCTAACCTTATCTAGATAGCTTCTAGGGGCTTAGATAAATGTGGGCCTAAAGTAATGTGTGAATCTACCTTTAGGTCAACATCAGTAATATTTACAATTAAAAGTATATATGATAGTCTAATTTATAGTGATTCGTGGGCAGTTTTTATCCTGGGAAGTGAAAGTTCTGAAGCCTTGTCTCAAGTGATATTAACCACTTTGTAAATATGTAAATATATTATTCTAGATCCCAGTCTTACTCCATGCAATCTTGTTTTCCCTCTTCTCTGGATGCACCCATTCACTGGCTGACCTCATGTCATTTATGGCTTGAGGCCTCACTCCATCCCAGACTTCTCTGAGTTTCATATTCTTATACACAAATGCCTGCTCAGTATCTCACAAGATATCTATCAGGAATATCCAAATTGACAAACCATTCAAAAATTTTGATTTTTATCCCATCATACTTACCCCACTGTCCTAAATCTATTTTTCTCTCAGTCTACCAGTCTCCTTCACAATTTCAATAAACAATTTTTTTTAAGTGACTCCTTCATTGTTCAGGCCAAAAATAAATAGAACAATTTTAAAAATCATCTTTGATTCTCCTCATTCCTTCTCACACCCATTCCATACATCAGCAAGTCATCTCTACCTTGAATATCCATAAGTCTATTCCAAATCAGTCCATTTCTTCCATTTATACCATAATGAACATCATCATCCTTCCTCATCTAGACCATCGCAGTGGTTTCTGACTGGCCTCTTTACTTCTACTCTTACCTCCTCTAATCTATTTTTTTTAGAAGGAGCCAGAATTTTCTTTACAAAAGATAAATTGTGTTATGTCAATCCCTTGCTTAAAACACTCCAAGTTTCCCATCACATAGAAGGTTAAAGTGAAACTGGATTGTAAGCCTATGTCTTCTAGCCAGTGGTGGCATTTCTGATCTCATCTCTGATTCCCCTGGCATGGGAAATTTCATTTTCTAGCTTTGGCCATGCTAACCTTCGTGTTCGTCTTAAACATAGCAAGTTATCTCCCTCCTCAGGACAATCGTATGGACTCTTCCTTTGTCTCCGTTCTTCATTCTCCAGATTACAACATGACTCATTCTGTTATTACATTTAAAAATCTATACCTATGTCTGTTTATCACGAGTCTTCCCCAGCTACTCTGCCTGATACAACTGTCATACTCCAGCTCCTTTTCCTGATTTATTGTAGTTCATGGCATTTATTATTTTTCATAGTACAAACCCATGTCACCTGACATGAAATTGTATGTATTTTTTTAATTTATAAGGAGCATATATTATGTGGATGCCAGTTGCGAGTAGAAGAGAAAGAAGCTGGGAGACACAGTATGACTGAGTCACATTCAAGGGGAGTATTCAGGCTCTGAATTCTGATTAACTAGACTGTTCTTAAATTCAAAAGTACCTCTAGCTCCAGACTCCACGAAGTTGGCTATAGAAAGCCTTGCACATATATGCTTTAAAAATCAGTTTTGCTCTGTAGACTAGAAAGTCAGCATGGGCACAAACGTACTCACATAGTTTCCCCTGCTCATGCAACAGTGACTGGCACAGAGTATGTATTTAATAAATGTTTGTTTATTATACATATATCTGTTTATTATAAAATATGTGTTTATTATATATATTTGTTTATTATGAAATAGCTGTTATCTCATGTTGTGTTTTATTTTGACACATTCTGTGTACATGACACACTCATGTACCTAAGTGTACATGTATGTACATATGATATGCAGAGAGATAAGGATTTATTATAATTGTTTAGTTAGTAGAAATCACAATAATATGCTCTTTTCCAATACTGAATTATATAATCAAAACATCCTTTGAGAAGTCCCGCCATGATGCCGTGGTGCAGTGGGTTAAGAATCTGACTGTAGTGGCTTGGGTCTCAGTGGAGGTGTGGGTTTGATCCAGTGCAGTGGGTTAAGAATCCAGTACTACCACAGCCGTGGTGTAGGTCGAAGCTGTGGTTCAAATTCAGTCCCTGGCCTAGGAACTTCTGTATGCCATGGGTGTGGCCATAAAAAGAGAAAAAATAAAACAAAACGAAAAACCCAACTTTGATCTTAAATTGAATCTGTTCCCTGTTTTCATCAAAAAATGAAGATGACATAGAATATGCCAGACAGTTTTGTATAGTTAAAGGTAAAAATCTGTATTCCCCCCAAGAAGACAGGTAAGTGTTTTAATCTAAAGTAGCCCATTATAGTGAGATTATTTAAAACTCCCTCATATATCCTTTCTTTCCCTTAACTGTGTTTAATCTTTTTCTGACTTAAAAATCTTGGTAACATTTTTGGTACCTTGTTTTAGTTAGAAAATTGTGTTCAACTGAAAAAACAAAAGAAAACTAGAACATAACAGTGACTTAAACCCTGTTGTATTTATTCTTGCACATAAAATAGGTCCAGAGGTAGCAGCCCATAGGGGTAAACAGGGCTGCTTCTATAAGTTGTCTGGACCCTTGACTCCTGTTATTGTTCTGTCTTGCATTCCTCATCTCCGGCTTCTTTATAATAAAGTCCACTTCAGTCTAGTGGAACTTCTTATAGAACTTTTTCTAGTGTTGTTACAGTTATTGACCTATGTTTATTTTTCTATATCTTCCTATGCACTCCACCCCCATATACCACATTATTGCACCCTCTCTGTAATTTGCCATCCCATCTAGCAGTGTATTTTACACAATAGTCAAGTCAATAAATACCTGTTCAGTTTGTCAAATAACTCAAAGCATTAGCTTGATTTCATTAGCACCTTATTCTGGCAGATGCTAAAAAGCTGGAGAAACCCGTCTTCTTGTGTTGTCAGCACTTCTAAGATATTTTAAAAAATAAGAAAAATGAACACAATCTGTTTTTTATTGTATTTCAATATAAATGGCCAAATTGTCTACTTAAATTTGAAAGAAAAGCCAATTGAGGTATCAACATAGTTTGAAAGAGAATCATTAGCAGTACAAACACCGTAACTGCGATTCATATTAAATAAAATAAACAAAATCTTGAACCTCCTAAAGTAAATTGTGAATAAAATGGCTATCAGTTAATTTCATGAAGTTAAACCCAGGAGAAAAGAAAAATTGCAACAATACGTGACCCCTTGGCTAAATTGTATGTAGTGTGGAACTTACATTTCTAAAATATATTTCCCATTTTATTCAGAATATGTTTTGATTTTACCTAAAAACAATCTTTTAGAATACGTAAGAAAATATTCGATTTTAAAATATTTAATATTTAATTTCAAATGCCACATATAATCTCCATGGTTTGTGTAACTTGTAATGATTTCATTGGCATAACATGTCTCTACATTCAACTCCTATACACAGAAATACAAACCACTTTTCAACATTTTGAGGCATGATTCTTGAAGAATAATATGCATCAAAGTAATTAACTTAAGAGCCTTTTTTTCTTGGGTCACACACCTGCCATGTTGAAGTTTCCATCCCAGGGATTGAAGCAGCACCGTAGCAGTGACAACACCTGATACTTAACCTGCTGAGCCCCAGTGAACTCCAGTCTCACTTTTTAACTGAAGTTAGCTGGCATGGTCTTTTTAGTGACTAGGTTTTTGAATAATCTGTAGATTTGTTCTATGATATGCAATAAGTCCAATTATTACAACTGGCTTTATGTAATATGCGAAGTAGCTCTATTTTAAATTTTGAGGTACTAATGATATGTACATAAATGAATTTTCTTAAAATTTTTTAAATAAGTAGTAAAAAGTTTTGAAAAACAATTATATTTCCAAATATATATATTACCAAATTCAGATACAGCTGCTGCCACTTGAAAGCCAATACTCAAAAGACTGTTGGTTGGAAAGGAAAGGTTGCTTTATTCAGGAGGCTAGCAACCTGGGGAGAAGGTAGGCTTGTGTCCAAAAATCAACCCCCAAGTTTCTGCTTAACTGTGAATAGTTTTTAAAGGGAGAATAATTTGGAGTAGGGGTGGGGGTCAGATTTTTCTTGTCTTCCGTTGTGTGCAGACTTTCTTCTGATTGGTTGATGGTGGGATCACAGCCTACAAAAGCACTCAGGGTATTGGTGTGTATATTCCTTGAGGAGTGACCAAGACCCTGCTCCATAGCTTCACTATTGTTTCTTGACTGCTCCTCCTTTATCTCTGCATTCCCTCCCTTCCCTGATTATCAGCATTTTGACTCTTCCCTTTGGTACTTAGGTGGCTGAATGAAGCCTATTTCCTACAAACAAGAAACAGGGAAAATGGAAAGGATTTGTACTCAGGAGGGCCCCACAGAATCTTGCTCAGTGTGGTTTCGTGTATATACATTTATGTCCTTCAAAATACCTAAAGAGCCTTTCATACTTTAGGTGTTCATTAAATACGTATTGAATAAAAGCACTTAAGTTTCATTAAGTACTTCTTGAAAATATAGTAGAACATTAGGTTAAAATGATAAAATGAGGAACACAGATGACACGTATTTTTCCACTGATATGAATGTATTATTTGGACTCAAAATAAATTTATGAGGACTCATCATATTTAAACTTTAAATAATCTGAGGCTAACCTTTGTTCTCATCATGAAAAAATCACTTCCCTTTAGAGAAAGACTTATCATGGTGTGCTAATATTTTGTCCCACTTTTAAAGTGGGATTGTATAAAAGGAAATAAAGCTCATGTTCTAGGTAGTGCTCCAGTCTCAGTCAACAAATATCACTTTCTCCATGTAGTCTTGATAGAATCCCTGTAACAGCAAGTAAAGAGAGAAAAACATATAGATTTATTTAATCTAGGTTTTATATGACACAGGAGTGTTCTTAAGGAAACAAAGACTAAAGTAACAGTAAAGGCAGTGTTTTTATGCTGGGTTTGATGAAGAGTAGAAAGTCATGGGAAAATACGATAGGACAGAAAGCATACCATGAATGTAGCAAACTGAGGGAACAGCAAGACCTGTTTGTTCAAATTTCTCACTGTGTCTCTTGTCTTCATAGCCAGTGTTCCTCTATGTCTTCTTTTCCTCCTGGGAATAGGAATGGCACCACTCACAGGACAGTTTTATGACTTGCTTCAATGGAAGGTCAAAGAATCCCTCCTACACCTGTCATTTCTCAAAATTTTCAACTTGAAATATGTAATAGGCCATTGTGTCATATTTATGGGATAGTATATCCTGAACTCCTTCGATATCAAGCAAAACATGATAAGTATGTTTTACAATATGTGCCAAATGATTTTTATCACTTTGTTCAAGTCAGCAGATATATACTCAGCCTTTCTACCCAGAGTTTTGTGCTAGATCATGTAAAGGAGGCTGAAGTGAAGAAGATGTAATGTGTTGAATAAGAAAATAGCATAAAAATACTGTAATAGGATGTCTAAGATAGTGAATTGAGAGAAGTTGAATTGAGAGAAGTTCAAATGTCTCATGGTAGTGGTTAGGGAGGATAAACTGTTTGGAGGAGAGGGAACTTGCTGAAATTTGTGACTATGGTATCTGAATTTTCCTCATTTTGTCATGATCTGTTGGTACCATTTTACAGCCTCCCTACAATTCCTTTTCTCTTAAATCATTTTTTTGTCTCCTCTAGTAGAACAACTTGTGCCTTCTGCTAAGCCATCTGTATGACCAAAGCTTAGTCATTAGGAAGTCAAAGATCCACTATTAAATTTTTGAGTAGTGTTTTCAGATACCAACTCTTCCTCCCAAATAGAGGACTGTCTCTTTCTTTTCTGCTGTATGTATTTCTTCTGTACATCTCAAAAGATGTATTTCTTCTGCACATCTCAAAACTTGCTAAATTATAGCACCTATGACAGTGCATTGGAATAATTCTTACGTTTCTTCATGAGCTGTCATTGATCTGATGATAAGTATGAAGTCTTAACATTAAGTATGAGGTCTCAGAATCAGTTGTGCATAATGCATTATCTGCAGTGCCTAATTAATAAGAGACTTTCAATATATCTCACTGAATAGGAAGGATACCTATAAAGTTGTATTCAGTTTTTTTAGGATGGGGGATAGAAAAAAAATAATTAAATCTGCTTTAGTAAAAATGAGTTTATTTTATAAATAAAACAAGGAATTAGGAGGAAAAGAAGAGCCTCAGATGCAGAATAACAAAAACTACTGATGTGCTGGTAAAGGTTTAATCGTCGACTCTTTGAAAGAAAAAGAGATTTTTATCATTTGTTAGTTTCTATGGTGTCATTACTCCACCATTGTCAATTTTAAGCTACCAAGTCAAGTCACTGAATTTGGAGTTGGGAAAATATGAACACAGTCAGCTCTTGCAAACCAGTGCAAAGTGACTTCAGCAGAGAGCTCCCGGCAGACTGGAAAATGCTCATCCTCGAGTAGTTCTTGTGGTATGATAGTCAGCAGTCACCACATTAATCTACCATGCTCCCTGCTTCTCACTGCGCTACTTTTCTTTATCTGCCCTTTCTCTTCTGTTATTGCCAAGCCTCTCTTAATTTCCCTTTGTTTCTAGCTGATAACTTCTGCTTAGGACTGGCTCCTCTCATCACGTAATTCTCATCATGTCGCACCTGTTCACTGATGTTCATGTGCTTTTCTGATACCTAATATGTACTATCCTATTATACATTTGAGATGAATGATATTCAAACTGTTGAGAGAAAATTTTTTGTTGTTGATTTGGCAAGTTACTATCTAGGATAAAATGACAAAGTGCCCTCGGTAACAGTCTCACCTGTATTTCTGCCAAAGGCAGCTTGAGGACCACACTGCTCCTACTCTCTAGCATCACAGAATCTGCTGATATAATTTTTAAAACCTACATAAATAAATAGCTTCTCAGAAACAGCTTTAGTAATAGCAAGTTCTTTGATGTTTTCTGCCGAATGTATGGCATTTCTGTGAGAGAGGAACATAGGGTAGACGGTATATTTTTCAAGAACAGAGAGAGGTGTCATAATTTATAAATCTCTATGATTCTAGTGTTTTCATATGTATAAAATACTGTTGATATAATCTGATTGCACAGAATGATTAGAATTTTCCTAAGAGCTTGATCTTTTGGTCATAGATTGCGACTGTTTTTTTTCCCAAGTGTCCAGATATTACCTTTGCATTTAAGTCAGACAGAAAACCTGAAATCATAGATTTCTGAAACATCCTTGGAAAAGTGAAACTATGAGCCATACTTAAGTCTTCTTAAACCTATTAAATACTAAGCCCTTCTAAATATATATATCTTATATAAACATGTAAATATTCTAATTTTGTATACATCAATGTAGTAAGTGTATATATACATATAAATGAATTGAAGGTATATATATGTATGTATATATCTATTCAGAATAAGAAGCCTACATCTTCATACATAGATTTCATTCTTTTCGACATTTACCTTACCACCACTACACATACACAACTATGTATTAGTAAAAAAGCAGTGATGAATAAATCAAGACCAAATTTATTGATTTCACAAAATTTACATAGATAAGAATTTTGAGTTAAAAATTTGCACTGAAGTGGTTAAAATAGAACCACTTAAATATCAAAATGTGGATTTCTTTAAAATTATTATACTTTAATATAAAAAATTATAGATGGAGTATACATATTTTACTAAGAAATTTTGTAAATATGGATTTGTTTAATTTTACTGTGTTGAAAATGCATCACATTAATGTAATCTTTTAAGCAATAATTATTGCCTATTTAGAATAAAACATACAGAATGTAGAATGGATAAATGAGTAAATGAAGTAATACATGCCACTTTGGGTTGAAAAATGACTATAATTTTAACCAGTAAATTATTTTTATAATACTTTCAAGTTAAGATTTTATGTCCACTTAGTATATGAATGTTGAGTGTGTCTAACTGCACTCTTTTTTTCACATTTGAATTAATGCTACTATTAATAAGATTTTACCATTAACATGTAGTGTGGGCAGATATGACATCATTTATGTTTTCTTATATAAAATGTGCACTCTTCTTCAGTAATTTGATTTTTTTCATGTCTTTCAAAACATTTATTATCATATATATAAAATTAATATATTGTCTATTAATATTTGAAAAATGATAAGTAAACTTGATAATATTATTTCTAATTCATTTAAGACAATAAGCAAGTATTTTGTCTAATTAATAACAATTTATTAGTAATAGCCACCTAGTAAAAAACTAGCAGTCTTTCAATTTAAGAAAAACTTGTAGTTTAAATAAATAGAAACTTTCTATCCCATGAAGAAACAGAATATTCTTGTTATTAAAAAGACAGGTTTTAGAAATAGATGTAAGTTGAATCCTTGCTCTATTTCTTGTTTGGGGCCTGTCTGTAAGTTTCTTGATGTATTCACTCACTTATGAAGAAGTTCTCTGCCTGGGGTTGTAAAAATAAATAAGTCAGAAAAGATCTCTGCCCTCATGATACCTTCTATTTTTTGGTGAATACAAATAGTAGACAAATACTCATAGCAGAGTATGGAAAACTATGGAGTAAAGAACTGGGGTGTTTAATCTATTTTCAGAATCAGAAAGTCCTGAAAAAAAAGTGATGTTTAAGGTGACATTGAAGGAAAAATAAAAGTTAGCTGGATGAATCTAAATATATGTAATGACAAATAACCACACATAATTTATAAAGCTCTATAAACTAAGTTAAAATGACCCACCAAAAGCCCTTAGCACTGTCCGCTATCATGTGGTAGATGCTGAGTAAGAGCTGCTGTGGTCAGTCAGTGAGGTTAGAAGGTCAGTCAGGTTAGAAGTCCTCCCTAAGACTTTAGTATGTACCTATGGTTTCACCTCTGACAGCAGTTATCTCTCTGTGCTTTCGCTCTTTATTTTATAAATCGCTGTCTGTACCATAATACTGTAAGATCAATGATACCGACAGTTTTATCTTATTTACCTTTGCGTCTCTGCTTGGAATTTAATAGGTCCCTGACAAATATTTTGCAACAAATAAGAGAAAATTAATGGAGAAAACACAATGCAGTCATTAATTGGGAATTCAAATTTTATGACTAGAGATAGTATTGTTCAGTGAATAAATAATGGAATTATGATCTGCTACTTCCATTTTCTGGCCTGATAATATTCGGATGGATATATATAATTTCCAAATAATTATTTAGCTATCCAAGTGCCAGTGTCTTCAAAAAAATATCATTTAAAACAACAACAACGTTCCTAGTCATTTCAGTCTGAAGAAGGGCATTTTGATGACCTCAACATCTATAAACATTATTCCAAATTGAGATTGAATTGGAAAAAAATCCAATGTAGAACTTCCTTAAAAGCAATGTCTTGAGTCTGAGTATCATTAAATAACAGAATTTAAAAGGTGTCCTTGCTCATAGAAGCTTGTTTAGGATTGAGAGTTATTCCACTATAACTAAAAGATGTGGTATATAAAAACACAACTCTGATGGTAATCATGGATGAACCAGGATGCCATGGCTATCGCTCAGATGGGAAGAAATTACTATGTAGTATACAAAGTTAGTGTTGGTGGGAATGTGGAGAAAGACAGCATATAAAAGAAGAGCAAGAAGGGATGCCTGCATGATAAAAGCATTTATATTGGGGAAAAATGAAAAATAAAAAAAATAAAAAGTGGGCTCAGTGATTTTCCTTCCAGGTCTTTTTAAGAACAGCAGATTGAGATGAAGTGAACTTTAGACTGTTGTAAACAGTTGAAGTGAGAAGAGGTGGTTCACACCAAGAGACATCAGTCATTTCATAAGGTGGTTGATCAACATAAGTAAGAGTAATCAAAGAAAGGTCAAATTATAGTCAAATAATTATTCTAGAAGCCTAGGGGATATTAAAACATACAAAGGGAGTGATTTCAAAACCTATCTACATATGTTTAACATTTTAAAGGGTCAACTTTAGTCTGAATAACTCTCTTTGCTCATTTTGGACTGCAGTAGCCTTCTACCCAACTGCCTAGCGCAATTTCTTGTACAAAACAGAACCAAAACGATTCTCGACACTGTAGCCATAGTTATCATTTAAAAATAAAAATTTGATCATGTCTCTCACCTCTATAAAAAAAAAAAATTAATGGCTTCCAATAATAGTTCTTATGCAAAAGTCCCACATCCTTTTCATCATTCCATACTGAAAATGATTTTGTTATTTTTATGATATTGAAAAAATAGATATTGTAGAAGGCTGAAAAATGGCTCCCCAAAGGTATTGTGTCCTAACTCCAAATTGTAAATGTTACCTTACTCGAAAAAAGGATTGTTTGCAGATATTAATGATTTTGAGATGAAAAGATTACCTCAGCTTATCTAGGCAGCTCCTAAATGCAAGGGCACATATCTCTAAGAGAGGAAACAGGGAGAGACCTGACACTGACAGAAGAGAAGGCAGTGTGACGACAGAGACTGAAGCGATGCAGCAGAAAGCCAAAGAATGTCAGCAACCACCAGAACCTGAAAGAAGTGAGGTACCATTTCTTCCCATGAGCCTCTAGAGAAAGTGTGCCTTGCTGTCATATTGATTTTAGCCCAGTGATACTGATTTGGGACTTCTGGTTTCCAGAAATGTGAAAGACTAAATTTATGTTTTAATCCATCAAGTTAGTAATAATTTGTTACATCAGCCGTGGGAAGTAAATGTATATTTTCTTGGTAAAACAAGTAAAAATTAGAATAATAAGTATTCAAAATAATCTAAAATCTTTCCCTTCTCAGATAACCACCATTTATTGACCCATTTGGTAATGAATATTTCAAACATTTCTTTCTGCATATACTGCTGAGATGTGTGAATTCTTGCATATGCAGCCCCTTGTATAGCTCTTTCAGTCTGCAGGGGGTGAGCCATTCTTTAGCTCACGGTTTTTTGTTTTTGTTTTTAAAATCATTACATGATTAAGGACTGTTTCTCTTTCATCTCTTCCTTTAGCTCAGCCTGGAAATTCTATTATTTTCAAGTTATATCTCCTGAATTTATTTTCCAAATCTTTTATATTTTTTCTTATGATTTTATCTCTTTGGCTTTTGGTTTTACCTCTGTGCTTTATTTCTTTTGCTTGATATTTCAGTCACTAAATTTGATCTCAGAAGAGATATCTTCTTTTTCAATTGCCTTATGTACATTTTTCGATACGTTTATGTTTACAGAAGTGACAATATGTTTATTTTAGTTTTAGAAAGACTGTAGTTGAGTCTCAGTCTCCTCTAATACTGTTATTATTGTTACTGGTTCCTTAGCAGTTTTATTTTGACAAAAAAAACTGCAGGTAATGATCGCTTTTTTCTAATTCTTTTCTCTGGCTGTGGGTTCCCAGGTTGCACTGTGACTTTCAGTGGGGTCAAGGCCCAGGTGTTGAGTACCTTAAATTTTGGGAGTCTCATGGGTTGTGAGAGGTAAAGCAGTGGAGTACTAGCCTGCACAGCTGGGAAGACCTGGGGACAGAGCCATTTGTTCTTCATGCTTTGTGCAGCTCCCCGTGATGTATAGGAGCCCATAAGGTAGACAGATACATTCAAGAACAATATCATAGTAATTTTAATGTTTTTTAGATTGAATTCATTTCAACTCCAATACTTATGCTTTAGTGATGAGAAATAATCAGTTATTCATGGATTGTCCCATCCTCAGAGTTATATAAGTGTCCTAAGAGTTCACAAACAATGTGGCCATTGAAAAGGCTCATCTAGTTATTGGTAATCAGTTCACAAAGCATCATATATGAAAAGCATTTGTCTCAGCCCATTGAGGTCCCAGGGCTTTGCCCCTGTCATGTCATGCTTGAGGCACCTTGGGAGGGATTAGAAACTCCTCTGTCTAGGATGTAGCCTCTTAGGATAAGATTACAAGATAGCCCTTTCCTGCTAAGCCTTTGCCACTTCCCCAAGTGATGCCAGGAACAAGAACTAAGTCTCCCCTTTTTTACAGGATGAAAATAGCTCTTATTTCATCTGCTGCAAGAATCTCCTCACTTCCTAGCTATTTTTCAAATGTTTTCTCATTACTTTCCAGTATTTTGAGCATTATCCTTTCAAGATAGCTAGGATTTTGTAAAGTCATAGGGTTTTATAAAGGGCCTCTGCGTTACATTGACTCTTCTTTAAATTGAGTCTAGCTCCTTGCTTTGGAGAGTAGAAAGGAAAATATATGAGGAGAAAAGACATTTTGGTATTTCTCTAAATTAATCCAAAATATACCCTCCCACGCCTGATTTTTCTTTTTCAGTGCACCCACCAAACTTCTAGCACTTGCGGCAAATTTGACCTTCTAGGTAGACTGTACTTATCAACAAGGGCCCCTGGACTTAATACATACCTATTTAACAGACAAATGAGAAGCATTTGAAGATATAATGTCTTCAAACAAGTGTGCGGGGTTTTTTTTTTTTTTTGGTTGTTTGTTTATAACAGTATTAACTTTCAGTGGTAGAATATAAATAGAACTATAATTTAGAACTGTAATTTGGGAAGTTGCTCAGGTTCTATTGAGAACCACCATTTGGTCTTTAGATATAAACATCATCACTAAGAAAATTGCATTTATGGAACACACTGAAAATCCTGATTTATTTTTCTTAGGTGTCTTATGCCTACAGAGATATCACCTGTCACCTAATGGTAGTGGTAACTGAGGTGTGGGCTGCATGGGGTGTAAAGACAAGCCTTACTTAAATAGAAAGCAAAACAGAGTATTAAGGCCTTGGTATTTTCTCTGTAAGGACTGAGTATTTATTAAAATAAAAATATAAATTTTAAAAATATTAGCCTACTATTAAGCTGTTTAAAAGAGGAATGAAGAAAACTAATTTATGCACCATGTTTGGAAACTGGAAACTATTTTTCTTAACCAGAGAATTAGTTGAAAATCCCTAACCCATGATTTCCTAAAAAAGTCAATTATAATTTAGAAATTAGTAACAATTCATGCTCTTTTCTGCTGGCCTGTGTCACTTGATGCCATTGCCCTCTTAACCAATATATATTCCTCACTGTCTAAGACAGTGTAAATGCACAATAATTGTCTTTATTCTATGATGTATGTATCTTATTAGTTTTATTCTCCTTTTATGGCCTGTTCTTCTTTCTTTTCCCAATTGAAAAGTGGAGGAAAAAATCATGGCAACCCATTGTGTCTGCAACAGTCTCTATAAAATTGCCTCTGTCCAAGTTTCCTTACAGTCAGGAACATAGTTCTTAGCAAACAGGTCACTAATTCACTTAATTAAATCTCTCTTATCTCTTAGAGGCATTTCTACATCAAGCCTGAATTGGCTTAGTATTTAATAACATGTACAAGGCCTTTGGGAAACCTGTTTTTAACAAAAGTGGATTCTTAAATAGACTTTGGTCACCTTAAAGGATTCTAAATCACTGCATAAAATCCTAATACACTTATTAGCAGTGCATACATATGCAGATTTTAAACAGAGAGATAATTTTTTTCCCTGCCTTCCTAAGGGGCATCTTAATATTGTGTTTCTTTAAATATTTCTTGACCTATAGACACCTAGTATACAGATATTTTATCTAAGGATCACTCCAGAACTTTGTCAATTAAGAAATACACCTGAAAACTTGTCTAAGATTACTCTATGCACTTATTTATTAGGATCTGGGATGCAGAGATTTAAAAGACGGTTATCCCTTCTTTCCATTTTTCCTACTCATACACTTTTTTTTTTTAAATTTACTCTTTTCAGTTATTCTACTCTACCCAGGGTTGCAAAGTCAAGTAAGCTATGGTTTGTTCTAAGAACCTACATTCTAGTGAGGAGTAGGGCAGGAAACAAGCAAATTACAATTACAGACTAGATTGTTAAGGGTTAAAATAGGCTTTTAAGTAAATACAAAAAAAATGGCAGCATCAAATTAGACCAAGAGCTTCCAGATAATAAAAAGGGTACTATTTGAGCTGAAGTTTTAATAGTAAGTCAGATCATGCTAGATTAGAGAAAGGCCATTCTAAGCAGAATAAAAGATAGTAGAACTGTGGAGGTGAGAATGGTCTGTGTGAATTTATGCAAGCAGTTCAAAACTGTTAGCCCCTGGGTTCCTTTAAGGTCAGGTAGTTGAAACCAAAGGGTAGGTAGGATCATTGAAGACATTGGAGGAAGAAAAGGCAATACATATATTAAATTATAAAAACCTTATCTAGATAGAAACTTGTAAAACATAAATAAAGAAATTTAGAGAATTTTAATATGCCCAAAATCTAAATGAGAAACCCGTCAGTCCTAATTAAACAGCCTACCCATGTGTGAGCATAGTAAATAAGTCTTTCTAATGCAGATGCATAAACTCTTTATGAAAATGCAGTTGACCCTTGAACAACTCAGGAGTTTATCAAAGCATAATTTATAGTCAGCTCCCTACTCCCTAAGTCTATGGATTCAACCAAGCTCTCAAATTGTGTAGTACTGTAGTATTACTACTGAAAAGTATCCCCGTATAATTGGACCTGTATAGTTTAAACTTATGTTGTTCAAGAGTCAATTGTAACTTGCTAAAAGTTTTGGTCACATGGTTTCCTGAATTCATGTACAATGTTCTTTATGCAAAATATTTATTTAAAACTCAGGTTTTCAGGACTATGTATATTAAGCAACACAAGGTACAACTAAAAAGAAAATTAATAATTAATTTTATTTGTATATGTTACCCATTCATAATAAATTTTATACAAAGAATTTGAATCAAATCATAATCAAAAGGGTTTTGTCCTATATGTGACAAATGCCATCTGGTATTAAAATTGGATTTTATATACACACATTAATAGCGTTTAATTTTTCTGATATCTTCTCTGTGAATTATTCACAAATTCTGGCAGTAACTCATATTTATCTTCTCTCCATTATACAGATGTAGAGATGGTTAAAGATATAGAACATTTATAAGATCTAAAGAGTCAAGTTTTGTGCAATAAAGCTTGCGTGAGATGTGCTCTATACTCTGTAGTTTAGGAGAGTCACAGCAATCCATCACTACCTTAACACTCAGTTCAACTAAGATGAATACCTGTCGAATGTGATTGTACTCCTGAGCAAGTTGAATGTCATTATCTGACTAAAGAATGGTACCCAGCTACCTCATAGATGCCCTGTGCATCATTCAAATTTCAAAATAATATGTATGATAGCTACTATCTTAACATCACAATATTTGCCCAACAGAGCCTGCTAGAGTGATTCCTTAAGAGGACAATTAAAGAAATAGATGGTGTAACAGACCAATTGTTCTGCTTTTCTGTGTTCCTACAGTTTTTTCAAAAGGTATAGAAAACTAATCTGAAAATAATTTAGCAGTAGTGCAACCATGCACAATTTTAAATAAGGCAAAATGCAAATATAGAACTTTTTTAAGCAAAAGGCATCATAACATTATTGTATTTGAACTTTTGCCATTTCTTTGATATTGAAGTAATGTTATAGGTTTAAACAGTTCTTCTGCTTTGAAAATTATCTGTAGCCCTTTATTCTTCCTAGAGATCACTTGAATTCCAGTTTGTTGATGCTAAACTAAATCAAACGATTGTCCTTAGTGAATTCAAAAGGCTACTTTATTGTGAATGTCTTTATGTGTGTCATTAACTAGATTACTGGGAAAAAATGTAGTTTTTACAAAGTTATATATAAGATCATTCATATCTATACTACCTTTCTTGCGCACTCCATCTTGCTCTCCCTTACTTAGATTGCTTCCATGTCATGAGGCAAACCTAAGGACACACTCACATGAATTAGCTTGGAAGTATCCTTCAGCTCCAGTTGATTTATATCCAAGAAGACTACAGCCCTGACTTACATCTTGATTACAACCTCTAGGGACGTTAAGCCCAACACCCAGTTAAGCCATACTCGGATTCATAATTCACAAAAACTACATGACATGATAAATACCTCTTCTATTTAATTTGTTACACACCTACAGATGATTAGAACTATATTCAGTAAGCATTTACTACTCAACATGTAAGTAGAAGGACAAAAAGTGTGATTAAATAAAGGAAAAATTAGGGTATATAAGGATTAACATTTTTAGACTGGGTCCTATGTCATTTAGATTGAAATTTCAGTAATATACATATCAAAGAATGAATAATTAAACAAGATTTTCAATATCTTGATATTATCCTCGAATGTTAGGAACAAAGCCCCAAACAAATTACTTTCCTTATATTATTCTTTATTTGTTATCCTTTGATGTCTTCAGTGGTTATCATCCACTATACCGACCATTGTCTTCCTTTTTCTTTCTCTTTCTCTCTTCTTCCACTACTCCTCTCCTCCAAATCTATCCCTGTCACTCTCTCTCTCTTTCTATCCATTTCTCTTACTCAGTTACTTTACTCTTTCCTTCTTACTCATGAGCTGCATTTTTTTCCCCACGTGTATGTACTCACAAAGCCCAGCCATGTGCAACTAACAAAGTCAAATTAACAAAGTCAAATTAACAATGACAAAACTCTAGGAGGCAAATAAAATGTATTTTTTCAAAATTGAAGTATAGTTGATTTCAATTTATGTTGAATTAATTTTTTGCTTCACAGCAAAGTAAGTCAGGTGTGTGTGTGTGTGTGTGTGTGTGTGTGTGTGTGTGTGTAAAAATTTTTCTTTTCCGTTAAGGTTTAATGCAAGATATTGAATAGAGTTCCTGTGCTATACAGCAGAAATATGTTATCCTAAATGAAAATATATTTTAATCGATCCAGTTATACCATCTTAAAAAATTATACTTAAATTATAGGACACAAAATCTATTATTTGTACATCCTACTCTTTCTTTTTGTCCCAATTAGAAAGATAAAGTGCTAAAACCCTTTTATCATATAAACTGATTGTACTTAGAAAATGTCAGACACTAAGAAACAAAGAAGTGAGACAAAATGACCTTTTTGTAAAAAGTGAGGCACTATTTTGAATGCAAAGGACCATCCAAATATGTTGTGTTAGGGTATGGCTCATGATGTGGTTTATTTTAAGTTGCTGGTTTTCAATTTTGTGCTAATTCCATAGGTTCCAATATTGGCATGGAAACTTGGATTTCACTTGGAACCCCAGCAGATAATACTTGTTTTTCTTTTTACTCACAGCTTTGTATGATGTATTCTCTGGTTTCTTATTACTACTTTTATAATGTTGTGACTTAAATTAGTGTCAGACTAAGGCAAGAAATTATATAATTCTACTCATAAATTTTAATTCTACAGTGACTTTTCACTTTAAGAACATTTAGTCTCAAAGCAAAGATGCCGCTAATGTTTTTTATAATTGGAAAAAAAGAATTCTTCAGAAAGTATATAGCAATACCAAATTATAAACACATTTCATTATCTTAAAGATTTTCTTAGCATAGTTACTCAAAGATATTGTTTTATGAGGACAGTGAGGATAATCATTAGAGTTTTGTTTTTGAATCAATATGTTATTTAATAAAGTTTCCATTAGTTTTATAAAAATGTGAGAAAACGTTACAAACTTGATATCAATTATTGTTCATTATCAAAATTAAGGCAAGTTTTTGATAGAGGGTGGGTGGAAGACTTACCAAATATATGCTAATTATTTTATTATTTATTGATGACTGTTTCATATGCTAATAGACGAAATTTCTCACAAAAAATATCAGGTATAACTTACACTCACTACTAGAACAAACTGCAAATATTTCAGTATCAGTTGAAAAACTGACTATGCACTATAACTCTTTAATGACAGATCAAGTAATCAATCACTAGACTGTTTTCAAACTTGAAAATGTTTTCATGCTTGCACTTAAGTTATAGTTTTCAAACATTTTGAGTTGTGGCATAGCAGATAAAATGAAGCCTCAAATCATTCTCTAATCTCAAGAACATCCTGGCAGAATTACTGTGACTTGTCAAATTGATTCAGCTTAAAGGAAAATACGCTTTCCTTATTGTGTTAAAAAATGATTTTATCTATTGTGTCATTCCTTGTGAAGATCCTTTCTTTTTATGACTCAAAAGGAAAAATGTTGTTTTTCTCCCCAAGTTTTTATGTCCTCTTTTATCAGTAATCAATAATCTGTATTGCAAACAAAATGAAATATCACACTGAAAGATTATATTTTTTTTAATCAGTACAAAATAGGCAAACATTTCTAATACTACTGATTGCCTTTCTTTTAACTTTCAGCATATTCATAGCTTACTTTTATAACAGTTTCTGTTTAATAAAAAGTAACTGATGGCAGACTTGCATGCTGAAACACTATGTCATAAAGTAGGAAATCAGAATGTTTACAATGTAATTTCGAGTTACTAATAAAGCTTAGGCAAGCAAATTTCTTTAAGACACTGAAAAAGGTTGTGGGTTTGAACCTGGGGGATTTTGTTTTGCTGTTACCATTGATGATAATGGTAAGGTTTGTTTGTTTTTTTTGTTTTAATAATATTCCTTGGGCGTTCCCTGGTGATGCAGTGGCCTTAAGCACCTATCATTGTCACTGCTGTGGCTCTGGTCACTGCTGTGGCTCTGGTCACTGCTGTGGCTTGGGTTCTATCCCTAGCCTGGGAATTTCCTCAAATTGCTGTGGGTGTGGCAAAAAAAAATTCCTCAGGTATAGAATACAGTTAAATGCTTTTCACCTTCTTCCCAATATTTTTAAAGTTAGACTCTTATTCGACCTAGGTGACATCTATATTGAATGGACAAAACAGTTGCTGGTATTTTCTGCATTTGCTGTGTAATGATGGCTTATTGAACTGTAATGTTTTATAATTTGAGCATTTCCATTAAAAATAAAAATACATTAGAGGAGAAGCCAGAAATTGAATTTTTCCATCTGAAATTACATAGCATTATTTCTGCAGTGGCAGAAGAGATATAGGAATGTCTTGAGCATGTAACTTGCCTCTTTAAAGGTATAATTCTAAGTATTGAGAGATTATACTCAAAGGTAAATGTCAGATTGGATAGCCAGAAACTCCAACATGCTATCAGTATATGTTAAAATGTAATAAGGGTTGTGCTTCTTTACTTAACAAAATATGGCAAAGTAAAGTTTGGTAAATTATGAATGGCATGAATGTCTTTGGAGCGAAAGAGTATAGGGGTATGTAGCTTTTTCTTTATTTTCTAGTTAGTTCATGACCTTTAACTTCTGATATTTACATGAAGCCAAAAATCTTAATTATTAAATGATTATAAAGTTAATTTTGAAATCAGGTAAAAAGAATATTAAGAACATTTTTTAAAGAATATTTTTGTTAGAACTAACTAAAATAAGCCAGTCAATTACAATGGCGTACTTTCATAATTTTTCATTTACCTCTAATCTGAAATATGTTTTATATTTGGATTTGTTTCTTCAGATTGTGACTTGATTTTTCTATCTGGCCAAAGTTAAAGGCATATTTTTCCTTGGGGTGCTGATGGTTAAAAAAAATAT
The DNA here is from genome assembly GCA_004024745.2 of Catagonus wagneri. NCBI lineage: Eukaryota > Metazoa > Chordata > Mammalia > Artiodactyla > Tayassuidae > Catagonus > Catagonus wagneri. The sequence goes on along the minus strand of PVHT020000886.1, from coordinate 4,183,126 downwards.
CATTTGAAGGATTGCTTTGTTAGAAGATCTGATGACTGACATTTTCATGATAATATAGGGGTCATAGAAAATTTGCATTGAGATTTATTAGATAAGCTTGAGACACTTCAACCTTTTGCCATAATTATGAACCTAGTACCCTGTATGCCACAACAGTATTTTGAAGTACTATACTTTGCACTCTATTTTACAAAAATAACTGATCTGATATATTCCTTTTTGCTAGATGCTATCATGTCCATCTTTTTAAAACCCTCCTTTTTCATTATATGTGCTGTTAGTCATACTGCCTAATGAAAGGTACCTCATATCAAGTCTGATTACTGCTCTAATGTTTTCGAGGCGTGCTTGGTGATGAGCCTGGCATATGAAACAATTTTCTAAAGTAATAAAACTAATTAAAGTAGGCAGTCATCCACATACTACTTTCTAATGAATTATAATAAGCTCATTAATCTCATTAACTTCCTGTTCCAAAAACTTCATTGATAGGCCTTTATGTAAGAGTAAAATTTTCATCCTTAAAAATGGATGACTATAGAATCTAGGGAGGCTGAAGATTTAGGCTAAAAAAAATCAGAAAATGCTGATCAGTTCCTTAAATGAAATGTATAGCTTTCTAAACTCTGCCCAGATTACTTATTGACAAGATCATTTTCTATTTGAGTTCTCCTATAATTGATTTAACAAAGGAAAAATGATTCATTGTATAATAATAACTCTTCATCACCTTGAAGACTAAAATTGAGTGAACCCACTCCACATTTCCTCCTAGAGATCATATAAAATGATGAATTGAGTACTTGAGATCAAGTGATAAAAACACAGCCTGTTTTCACTCCAGAGAGTGCTAAAATATCTGCCCGAAATGTCAACATGATAATAATTATTTTTTGTTAACTTTTCTCCAAATTTCAGAGGTGACTGATGAAACATCACAAAAATGATTATTCCATTCAGCTACAAATATTTTGGCAGTGTGGATTTATTATTTCAGTGATAATTTTACTGTGAAAGAGAAAAGGTTGTTAAATGTAGCACAGGGAGAGACGATTTCTGAAATATAAATGTTAATAGTAAGACAAAAATTGGGGGTGGTGTTTGTTCTATCTTTATTATAACCAGATGTTATAAAAATATAGCAGTTTCCGTTCTTAAAACTCACTACTGCTATGACATACATATATATAGATTTTTCCCTTAAGAATTTAAATTATCAATAAGTAGATTTCAAAACAATTTCCGTTTTTAATTTTACTTCAATTCTCCTGAAATCAAGGTGATACATTTTATAGCACCAACGACTATAGGTCATTAATATTTCTTTAATACCCATTTTGTCGGCATAGCTATGGATTCCCTTTTTAGTTTCTAAGACACAGAGAAGCATACTGTTGGATGGAATAATGTTGCATGCAAGTCTCACTAAGAGAAGTAAATTTTTGTAAAGTTATCTCAAAGATAATAGAAAATTAAATAAGAGCTCTAGGAAAATTTTCAGATGTCCAACTAACCTTGTTTTGAACAGAAATCCCTGTTTGAAAAAACCTGATCCAATTAGTAGATTAATTAGTGGTACCTATTCAGAGTTAGCTGTACATTGAACAAACTTTAGTAATATGCTTTAATTTTAATAGGAAACACTACTTATCATCATAACACCAACATTTATGTAATGCTTAATAACTAATATTTATTGAGTGCTTGCAAGACAGGCACTCCTTCTAAATGATTTACATATATTAGCACTTATTAGTCTTCATCACTCATTTTAATGTTTACAGCAGCCACATAAATTAAGCACTAATATTTCCCTCATTTTTCATACATGAAGTACCAAGATATTAAGGAATTTGAGAAAAGTCAGACTACTAGTAAATGTCAGTTTTTTAATTCTGTAACTATTAAAGTACCCCCTACATTTCTATTCCTTACTGTTCTCCATCCTGCTTCCCCTAGTAAGCCTTAGTGAACTGAGTTTTTTTCAGCTATCAACCGGAATCTTGCTTGTTTCAACACTAAATACCTATTGTCTGGCACATGGTAGTCACTCAAAAAATATTCGTTGAAAAAAAATGTATGAATGAATTAACCAATCAATACATCTCTGCTGTAAAAGACAAATTTAAAAATGCCTCTACATATAACCCATTGGACTCTAGGACCGCACATCCAGCATTTCTGTTACACCTTCTTCACTTAATTTCCTCCTGATAATTTGTCACCGTTTCTGTTATTAATCTTCGATAATTTGGAACCATAACAGTGTACTTTGATGTCAGAATGTATAGGTTCAAATGAAAACTCCATTACTTGTCTCTGTCCACTTAGAAGATTTATTTAAACCTGAGTTTCAGATTTTTTAATCTGTACAATAGAGATACTATTATATACTATATCTAGCAGAAGCATTGTAGTAACTAAATTAAATGTGCTTAAGATAGAATATGTCAGGTGGCATATTGTAGATGTTTTATAAAAGAAACAATATTGCATAATATGGAAATATCTAGACATTGAAGCCAAACAGACCTAATACTGTTACAGGGTAGTCCTGGGAGACTGAGTGCATAATTTACACATTTAAAACATTAGTTTCTCAATGCTTAATCACAAAATATAAATTCCTAATTCAAAGGTATCATAAGGGTTAAAAGAGATAATTTATCCAGAGCATCTGACATACAATTAAAACAATAAATGTTAGTTGCTTCTTTTAGTAGTAGTTCCTTTTTTCCTTTAAATGTTCTCTTAATCTCTTGGTTTGATATATTAAGAAAAAAGAAGATAATTCTCTGCCTCATGACTGAGTGCATTTATTAGATAATTTTCATGTAGTTCTAAAACATAACCACTGTTTTTGCCTGATAACAGTATTACTCAAATAATATTATCTTGAACACTATGCTGCTTAAAGTTACTACTATAGAAAATTCAGGCCTGACAAAAGTTAATTTGTTGAATCTGTATTTTATAGACCACTGGCATTTGGGAGATCTTAATAGTGAGAAGATTTATACTATATATCTGTATTCGTAAGTCCCTGAGTAGAAAGAAACACAATTCAAGAATTTAAAAAAGTATATTGAAAAGTAATTTGAAAATAGTATGTGTGTGAGTCCATGGATAGATGTATCTCTTGTTAGATGTTTGCAAGTAAGACTTTCTGTAAAAGAATCCAATAAGCAAAATTTATTTTAATCAAGTTATACATTGAATGCGAGCATATATTTGAAATGCATTCTTGTAGAAAACTAAGCCAAACCAAAACACAAATTAAAAAGTGAATCTATCATTCTCAAAACAAGCACCCCAGGGGGTTACATATTTTTCCTATATTCAATCTCATGTTTGGGGAGCAGCCAGTCTTCTGCAATGAAGGCAGTGAACTTCCTGTGGCATATACCATATTTAACCTAGAGAATAATCTACATTCCTCAAGATTCCTGATCCCTTAGAGATAGGCTTAAAAGTTCTTAGTTGACTTTTGAAAATTCTTTATTAAACCACATTGAAATGATATGCACTTATGCATTTTAAAATTATGTGCATTATGAGGAATGAACTGGGATTTTGGGGTTAGTAATTACATAGTTTATAACAGTTTAGTAATTAAACTATTACATTTAGAAAGGATAAACAATAAGGCCCTACTGTATAGCACAAGGAATTATATCCAGTCTTTTGGATAGATTATGATGGAAAATAACATAGAAAAAAAATGTATTATATGTGTGATTGAGTCACTTTACTGTATAACAGAAATCGGCACTGTAAATCAACTATACTTTAATAAAAATATAAATAAATAAATAAATAAATAAATAAAATTATTTTCATTAATAACATGATAATGATTATTTCAGATAGTAGTTGAACATTTTTCCAGAGGACTTGGGACAAATATATAAATTCAGGGTCACTATTGGCAATTTAGTTAAGATACTGTTATCTCCTTTCTCCAATATTGTAATAGTCTCCCAAGTGGGTATCCTCACTTTTCTTACTCCTCTGTCTTCTTTCCTTATTTCCCCAAAGTAGCCCGAATGACATGACTTACTGTACAGCATTGTCAAGTGCCATTCTGTTCCTTTGTGCCTTACACTTCACCTTTACTAGATGTCTTTTATTTCCTTGAATTTTCAGTTTTTCTTTTACCTTAAGTCTAGGTGTATTTTGTTTTTCTTTTCGCAAAGCAGCATTATACTCATCCTTCAGATCAGAGCTTGAACATTACTTCATCAAAAAAGACTTCATCAAAAAAGACTTCATCAAAAAAGACAAGCTCATATGAGATTTTCCCTAAGGGTTATATATACATCCTTACAATGTCAGATTCTGCCTCATCGATTCTTTCCTCACAAGACCTTCTTCCTTGATGGAAAGAAGGAAAAAATGTCCGACATTCCCTTGAAGCTAAGGCTTGTTTGGGTGATCCAATCCTGGCCAATGGACCGTGGGGGGAAAATGTATTGAATGAAAAAGACACATGCAAAGAGAAACTGTCTTTTCCACTGTTAAATCCAGTTGACTGAGAACATGATTTTTGGACTGTGTCTGCCTTCCTACAACTGTAAGGTTTCAAGCCTGAGAACTAATGTCAACTCTTTGAGGATGGGTGAGAATAAAACAGAAAGTTTCTGGATCTTTGATGAAGTTATGCCACTGAATTAAGCCTGAAACTACCTATTTCTGGTCATCTCATTGTATGAAATAATATATACATATATATATTTTCTATGTAGGCAATTTTTTTTTTTTGGCTGTGCCCATGGCATGTGGAAATTTCCAGGTCAGGGATCAAACCTGTGCAACAGCAGCAACTCAAGCTGCTGCAGCAACAAGCCAGATCCTAAACCTGCTTTGCCACAAAGTTCCTTAGTGTTGAAACAAAAGCAGGGAGAGCAATTCTGAGACTAGTGAATTCTAACAATACATAAATGTTGGAATTAAGTCAATGGTAATGGGAACTGAGAAAAGGGAATGAATTCAAGGAATTTTGGAGTCAAAAAGAGGATTGTTTGTCCACTAGTTATAAAATGTGAGAAAAGATTAGAAGTCAAGGATGAGAACTTATTGTTTCAGTTCCAACAATTGAAGAGCTTGGAAGTGTTCACTTTTTTAATAAGAAGAAAAAATTTGAACAAGCTGAAAATCAGCAACTATTCTTGGATCTACCAGAGAAATAAAGCCACAGAGCAAACCACCATCCTCAGCAAATATAGAGAATCACAGCTGAAATTAATTTACCTTAAACAAAAGCCACTGATGCCATAACCTGGGAGGAACACTTAACTCATAATTTTAACAAATTGCTGGAAACTATGATTGGACTAACTATAAAATAAGAAACTCCTGGAGGGGGGATTTTCTTGGAGGGGGCACACTTTCACGAGTTTTACCTCTAGGAATCACAACAGGTTCTCATTGTGAAGAACTAAGGTGGGGGGGAGGGGCGGGAATCCTGTGTCTTTGGCAGAAAGATGGAAAAGTAACCATTTAAAATATGCCAAGAGCATTTTCCCTAGCAAAGACCTACTTTTCAAGAGTAAAGACTTGACCATGCAGAGGCTTAGCTCTCCTAAGAGGAAGGGCACTTAACAAATTCCAGCCCTCTCAATCCTTCCTTGAACTCAAGGGGCAAGGGGAATAAAGCTAAGATAGACTTGTAAATGTCACAACCAACTAGAAGCAGGCCCACTAAAATACTGATATTTATCATAAGATTATAAAATGTTTTTCCTCAACTCCTTACCACTGCAACAACAGGTTTCTAATATAATAACAGTGAGTCACTGCTGAAAAAGCTGCAAGGCACAGACTCTACTTAATAGGTATTCATAAGGTAAACTAGAGACAGCAGAGGAGATAAAAATAAGGTTTGGAACTGGAACCTAATTCCTAAGGACAGTTAGAAATCTGGGACCTACAGCTACAGCAAATATTAAATATAGCTCAACATCTAGCAATATTAATATAAAAACTCACACTATTTACCTATTATTATGGAAACTGCAGAAAACCAAAAACAAGAGAAAAATTTGAAAGGATACAGGGACAGAAAATACTTAGAGTGGCAAAAAAAGTGTTAAAATGGCCTGAATGAACATCAGAAACCATACCTGAAAAATAGTGGAGTAGAATGCATAAAGTGCTAAAAGTCAAGGATGAGTTGGGCTTCTTAAGTTGTAAAAGAGATGATGTTAACTGAGACCAGCAATGTAGGAGAAATAGAAAATGTTACTCTCCAACGTGAAGATTTTAGATTTGAAAATTTGAGTATTTCATGCCTGAAATATAACAAGTGCATGTCTCCAGGAGGCAGTTTGAAATTTGGTACAGGATTTCAGAAGGTAGGAAGGTGAGTATTGAAGTGTTAGTTTATAGGTAATTGTCAAAACATGTTGTTGGAGGTGAAATATTTAAGAGGAAATTGGAAAGGTCTTAAGAAGAAACCCAGGAAAAAATAACTTTTAAGGAATAAAGTGAAAAGAAAAAAAGTATTTAAAAGTATATAAAGTATCCAAACTATGTAACAAGAGAAAGCACTGGTGTAGAAGTGCAGGAGAAAGAGATATTCAAACAAGGGATTTTATATTATCAAGTCTAGAGCATAGATCAGGCCGACAACTGAAAGAGTATTTCTACTTGGAGTTCCCCTTGTGGCTCAACGGGTTAAGAACCCCCCCTCCCCTTCCATGTCTCTATGAGTATGTGGGTTCCATCCCTGGCCTGACCTGGTGAGTTAAGGATCTGGCATTGTGTTGTAGATCACAGATGCTGCTCAGATCCTGAATTGCTGTGGCTGTGGGATAGGCCTCAGCTGCACTCTGATTTGACCCCTATCCTAGGAACTCACATATGCTGCAAGTGCAGCTGTTATATATATCTATATACCTACTTAACATTGATAAGAACACTTTTAATTAAGTGACTAGTGGCTAGAATGGAAACCAGCTTTCAGAAGCAGGAAGAGGGAACGGTTTAGTTATTTATTCATAGCAGCTAAATTGTAAATGAAAAATGAGGATGTGGCTTCTACAGGGGTAGTTCGTTCCTCTTTCAAGAATCTCATTAATTAAAGGAGAAGAGGGTCAAGAATATAGGTCAGGAATCACAAAATGTTCTTTGTTGTTACATTTGTTTTAGGAAAGGTAGAAATAATCCAGTTTGATAATCCAGAGAACTTGTATAGAAGACTAAGCGAATAGTTATTCCAATTTTGAGAGCTTTGCTTTTATACCAGTTTTCTATATATTAGTGAACAAGTGTTTAACCTTGCCCATACTGCTCATTATTTTATATACAACTAACTGAATAATTCATAGAAAACCTATCTTTTCCCCCATCATCCTGGAAAAGGGAAAGTATTTGCCATATGAGAACAATTTACGGCACATTGTGATTATAGTAGCAAAGTTATACTAGTTACCATAAATGTATATGCTTGTTTTATATATTCTGATAATCATTCACTTGTTCAATTGATTTTCAATTACAGTATGTTCCAAAGCATGAGGTTAGAAAGATGAAAAATGATGCATTCAAGCTCACACCTCCAGTTGAACCTCATAAAACTGGAGGAGGGGTGAAATGAGGAGCAGGAGGCTATAAGTCTTTGAGATGTTTCCCAGATCATCTAGGTAAAGTCTTCATTCACCCCCAGTTGAGAACTACCCAGCTAGCTTGCTACCTATGTACTTCAGTATTGGCTTCCTTCAATACATAGTTTTCTTTTTATAATGTAACTTGACTGGTTTTCTTATGATGTTAGACTTTGCACAGCTGGACAAAATTAGAGTAGCAACAGAAGTACAGAAATCACATTTAAATTCATAGTCAAAATGAATAGAAAGGTCTGTTACATTTAAAGTAGTGTAATACCATTAAAGTGCAAATCTCTCAATGTGACAAATTCAGAATACAGACCTCATGAATTACAATTACAATTTCTGTTTCCAAGCAAAATAACTTGACAATTATTGACAGAAATAAGGTATCACTCAGCTTTACAATAAATTGCTTTCTAAGTAAATCTCAGTCCAATGCCATTTTAAGACTGTCTATTAAAATTATACACCTCTCTAAGTTGCTATTTATTTTCTTTATAAACTTAAACTTTCAGTAGATTTGCAATAATGTATTTTTGAACAGTTTCTGTACACTTTCTTAGGCTTAATTATCAAAATGCTTATTGCTTTCCTATGTGTAAAGAGTACTTAGTATCAAAAGGATTCAAAGATGCCATTCTTTCCCTGCAGGTGTTTGTAATTTAGCCTTTTTACTCCACGTTTTTGGTGTCTAGTAAATATTCACGCAGTTTTAATTGTGTGGGGCTTGAGGGTATTTATGTAATAATGTTTTTGAAAATTACTTTTGCCTATGCTCTAAAAAAAATGTTTTAACAGCTTAAGTTCTTTTCCTCTCTACCTTCTGATAGGGTAGTTCTTCTTTATCAGGTACAGTCTCAAGGTTTTTTTCCACGCAGAAGCAGAAGGGAAGCTGGGCAGGTCATGTGGCTCCTAAACAAGGGCCGTAGGACACAGGAGAGCAGCTGAAGTGTGTCAGAAAAACTGACAGAGAAGAAGAGTAATCATTGAAAATGATTCTTGTGAACTACATGTTTTAGTCATGCAGGTCAAGATACACAAACAAAGGTTTCTAGTTCTTGTGAATTTTTTTTGGGGGTGGGGGCTGGAATATTTTCTTTTGAACCCAATTGTACTCTGAGACTATACCAGTTATGTCATAGATTCAGTAGGTTCCATGACTGCTGAGTATGTTTGAATAAATATTTCAGTTTTCATGTATTTTTCCTAGGAATAAAGAACTACTGTTATATTAGATATGCTAATAAGCTCATATTAGCCCATAAGAATATGCACTTGAGAGATTTCACGGTAAGAGATATAGTAGAAAAGGGTCATGATTTATGTACTCTTTTTTTCTACCCTTTTTATTTGCTCATTTATTATTGAAGTCATGTGTCAACTCACTCACGTATAATCTCTATAGCACCTTTAATATTGCTAGCACACTAGTGAAAATTTAGAAATTAATAAAAATTATATCCACAAAAGCCTACTACCTTCCAAATGATTGTCATAATTTTACGTATTTTCAGATTTGTGGTAACTATTTCATTTAGAATTCCATTTGAGAAAAAATGTATTTTCCATGTTACCACATAAACTTTATAACTATCTTTTTAAATATTGCATAATAATTCACTGAATATATTTACCATCATTTAATTGTCATTAATTATATCCTTAGGTTGCCTTCAATATTTCAGAGTTATAATGCTTGGTAGCTATGGTATGGCTGCTAATTTTCAAAGATGTTTTCTTTTAACTAGCGGGGCTGGGATGGAAGAGGATGAGGGATGTATATCAGGGCATTTATTTACATTTTCTCCTATACCTGGAGGTGATATTTTTCTTGGCATATTTTGATTATGTGTGAAAAATAACTTGAACAATTCCATGTACTTGATCACTGATTAGCAAAGTGAATTTGATGAGTCTGATTTGTCTAGATATTTTGATAAGTGTCCAGTTGCTAGAATGTGGTGGGGTTTCTAATTGTGTGGTGGTGGCTTCCCTAGCATCTGTGTAAAGGCCATGACAAGAAGCTCTGGGGTTCATTTGAATGGCTAGGTGAGTATGACATAAAGGCAAAATTATTGCTACACACACGGAACGAAGTAGAAACCTGTACCTCTTCACTTGCTCAAGAATCAGATCGTGACAAAAGATGCAAATCTGAGTACTTCGTAACTTAAAGAAATAAATAATACTGTTATATTAGATATGCTAATAAGCACATGTGAACCTATAAGAATAAGCACTTGAAGACATTTGAGGGTAAGGTTATAGTAGAAAAGGGTCATGATTTATGTACTCTTTTTCTGTCCCTTTTTATTTACACATTAGTTATTGAAAAGTCATAAGTCAATTCAGTTACTCACAAATCATCTATAAGAAGTTGTAACAGTCAAAAATTGTATTATGTCTGTGTATTAGTTTCCTAGAGCTGCTGTAAAAAAGTACTGCAGACTGATTGGCTTAAACCAGAAATGTATTGTTTCAGAGTTCTGGAGGCTAGAACTCTGAGATCAATGTGTTGGCGGAACTGTGCTCTTCGACGGCACTAAGGAAGGATCTACCCCAGGTTTCTCTTGTAGATACTGGTAGTTTCTTGGTTTGTGACAGTATAACCCCAGACTTCACATTGTGTTCTTTTAGCATTCATTTCTCTGCGTCCAAATCCCTCCTCTTTATGAAGGCTTCAGTCATATTGCCCTGGGGACCTACCCTATTCCAGTATTTTCTCATCTTAATGGATTACATCTGCAACGGCTCCATTTCAGATACAGTCACACTCTAAGGTACTGGGGGTTAATATTTCAACTTATGAGTTTTAAGGGGACACATCCAATTCTTAAGTCTGTTACATAATTCAAGTTGTTTACAAAGAGGATTTTTTTTTTTTTATCATTGAAGCACCATCAACCAAAGATTATTTCATTTCCTTCTATTCATGGGTACTTTGCCTACTGAAAGCTAGTATATACCAGCAGGATTTTCCTCTCTCAGATATTCCATTTTCCACCTGTGCTTTTAACTTTTCCCTTCTTAGTGAATCATTCTCCTCATTCTTTAAACCTGTTCAAGCCTTTCCATCTAAAATACATACATGCACTCTCCACTCAATTGTATTAGCTGTTATTTTTTATTTCTTGGAAGAAGCTTGTCTTTTGACAGGGATGTAGTTTGTAACTTCTTATTTCTCTTTCATCCTCAATTTTCCCCTGAGCCCACTGTGATATGGATTCTGCTTCTAACACACCAATGGAAACTGCTTTGTTAGAGTCAGCAGTGACTGTTTTTTGATAAGCCCCCTTACTTCTTCTTTGTTGCATCCAACATCATTGACCTGGTCATCTTTTCTTAAGGGTATTTTCTGCCTTGGCTGTTATGACAACATTCTTTCTTCAGTTTCCACTTGTTCATTATCAGTTTTCTTCACAATCACTTATCCCTCATTTATTGACTTTTCACTACATCAATATACTGCTGATTTCCAAATTTCACTCTCGGCCAGATCTCTCTCTTCTGAGCCCATACTTATATAGCCAACACATGCTATATTTCTTCAGCTAAATATTAAAAAGGGCCTTAAAATTGAACTTTTAAAGTCTGTTCTTCTTATTAAATTCTTCCACCTCAAATTGTGTTTACTCTTAACAGATAGGAGCTGTACTTACAGTCATTGAATAGACCTGCCATTGACCTGCCATTTTCTTTCATTCAACAGAAACTTAATATCATTTTTGACTCCTCATCTTTCGCTTCCACTTCACAAATATCTGATAGAGTCCACCTTCTAAATAGCTTTCAAATCTATTCCCAGAGCCCCAGATTTTAAATTCTAGTGATTTCCTACCTGGATTATTAAAACAGCCTCCTATCTCTAGTCTTGGTTCCATCCAGACCATTCTCCATAGTGTACCCAGAGCAAGCTGCATAAACTTATTCTGATCATATCTTTTCATGAATTAAAATTCTTTACTGATACACCATAACCTTCTGAATAAAACTTGATTTATTATTATGACATAAATGACTTTTATGATTTGGTTCTCCATTGTCTCTTTTTGCCTCATCGCACCATTATACCGAAATACTTATTCACCAGCCAGGCTCTTGTAATGAGTTCCTCTGCCTCCAGAAATTCTCATGGTCCTGCATTTGCTTGCAAAACACTTGCCTCTTTATAATTTTCTAATTCCTTCTGACCATTGAGATTCTGTTATGATATTTCTTTCTCAAGAAAGATTTCTCTAACTCTACTCCCTTAATATGTGTGTGTGTGTGTATTTGTTTCAATCATTCTCTGACAAATTAATACAGATTTCTCCCCCTACTCAAAAGTAGAGCATTCCTATGAAAGCTTTCATAAGCCTAAATGGCGTTAAGCAAAGAAGCAATTACCTTCGCACATACCTTGGTAACAGATGCACACAATAAATCGAGATAAAGCACAGATGCTAACAGACACAGTTCAAAGCTGTGGTGGCTTGATGCTGAGATCTGGGTGAAATTCCCAGGAAAGGAGCTTGGTGGTTCCAGTTTCACTGCTCAGGGTGCAGCACGCCTCTGTGACAGCTCACCGCAAGGTTTCTTTTGGTTAGCAAAACAAGTACTGATATAGGTCCTTAAAAAAGTAGAGACATAAAGCAAACTTTTGGAAAGTGGGGAATATCTTTATAGACTTGGTTACTTTAACACTTTTTAAGTTTTTGTAGAGTGTCACGAGGCTGAAATTAAAGTGCTGATCAGCTGCTTTCTCATGTGGAGCTTGAGGTTTCTTCCAAGCTATTCCTTTTCTTGGAAGAACTCACTTACTTGGACTTGGAGTTTTGAAGTCCCATTTCCTTGCTGGAGGCCTCTCTCTTCTTCTTACTCTCTCCCTTCTCAGAGGACCCTCTCCACCCTCAAAGCAGCGATAGTGAGTCAGATCCTTCTCAAGCTTTTCATTTCATAGGCTTCTTTCTGCCTCATGTGATTCATTAGGACTCATGTGACAAGATTAGGCCCAAATAAATAATCTCCCTATTTTAACATCAACGGTATCATAGAACATAATGTAATCACAAACGTGATATCTTTTCATACTCACAGATTCTGTAAACTGGGGCAGGACAGCATTGGGTGCCATTTTAGACTCAACAGCCTAAGTGTGGTTCTTCCTCATATTTGCTTGAATGGTTCTCACTGTGGGAAAATGTATATATGTATATAGAATGATCCCCATTTTATGAAAATAAAAAGAAAAAACTGGAGCTCTGAGAAGTAGTATAGACCTCTGCTGTGATACACTGGTTTTGTGTTAATGCAGGCTTAGGTTTGCTTCTACAATATTTGCTTTCTAGTTCATAGGAAAGTTGTTAAAACACTAAAAAATATGGCTAAAATACCTTCCTTGTAAAAATGTGAGGTTCCACCGATGATGTATGTGAAGAATTTGATATTATTTCAGAATTTCAACAAATCATAATTTTGTTATTAGTAATTGATTTATTCAGGATCACACAGCTAAACTGTGACACAACAAAGACTCAAACACAAGTCTTCTCTGCCTCAACTGAGTGACAACAAGAGATGGAAGGAAAAAACATTGATAGATTAAGTTTTTTTCACATTAGATGATGGTTTTGTTTAAGGGAGTTTAATGTTGTTTGATGACCATCTAAAACTTCCCAGTACTCTTAAATTTACAGAATCTTTGAGACAAAAATTCTGTTTTGTAATGGAAGTTAATTATACAGTTGGTCACATTATGCAGACATTCAATACATAAGCAAACATACAAAATTATATCTACTTCATAAGTTGAAAAAGCTACTTTTCCCAAATCACATCTATGTCATCTTAGACTCCTGCTTTGCAGTGGTACATATAAGGAGTATTTGAAGATACTTATCTATGCTGTTTCCAACCATTAGTGCTCTAAAAAAGAACAAAGCATGCCTTTTACTCCTTTCCTTACCTTTCCTAGTTTATGTTTTGAAGCTGTGATCTGCAGCTTCAGCTAAATTCCATTGCTTTTTTGCAGCTTAGTTTCCTGACCTCCCAAACTGCCTGAAAGCATTGCTTCAATTCAGTCACGTTATCCGTGATTCCTGTACACCACAACATTGAAGTTCTCTGCATTTTCTCCTCCCCAGAATTCTACAATTATGCCAGAAGTCTTGGGGAAGAAAAATCCCTACAGCATTACTTATTTCTGTATTCTTTATCATTGTCACAACTCAGCACCCCATAAATGGGATATTACCATTTTTGAGATCTGCTAATATTCTGGATGTCTCTCTTTTCTAGTTTCTGTTCTCTTCAATAACATGTACACCTAGAAGAGCTTTATTCTTCCTTTATTATACAAAAAAATATGTATTGTCAAGCAGTGTCCAGTATTATTCACACTGTCCTTCCTCTCTGTCTGAAGATGGAATAAATGTTCAGGGCCCGAGAGCTGTCTCTGCTACTTTGTCCCCTGAGGATGGCAAAGGCATGCCACCACCTATAGTTAGCTCCTGCCAGTGCTATGTTTTATAAGATTTAAAGATTCTTGTGATGGTGAAACCTGGCACACTAACCCTCAGATGAGTTGGAACTCTTTGTTACTTACACCCCCAAATGAAAAAAGGCCGCCATACAGAATCATGCAGGAGATTGCCCTCTGGGGACAAAGTAACAGCAAATTGGAGCTACAGGGCACATTTTATATAAAGCAGGCATGATGGGATTAGCTAGGTTTCCAGCATTATCCAAGGATTAGCTAATTTGGATAATTTCGATAGAATGCCCCCTAGTCTTCTGGTACCTGGCCTTATGGGGCCAGTGCATAATGGCCCTGGAGTGTGAGGATCCAACAAAGAAATGTTTGGAGTATGGACTTAATCAGTTGTTGAAGAGGGGCCTCTAACCAGGGCCTCAAAACTAAGTCAAGATCGCGTTTTAAACAAACGGAACAACTGAATTACATACACACAGCTAGGGAATAGGATGTGTTTGATGTCTTTGATGACTCTTCCTTCCCAGAAACTAAAGTTCATAATTGTGTTTAAACATAATTCTCTTAGTTTATTCAGGATATTAAGAGATAACATGTCTCCTACTCCTTACCTGAAACACGAAAAAGCAATTATGCATGCCTTCACAACAAAAAGGAACTTTGATCAGGTGTTTTTAGAGATTTTATTATTTTTTTCTTGTGTAGTCTACATTATGGGAAAGGTCACTTAAATAATTGCTTATTTTGTTTAAGAAATAACAAGTATCCTATTCTTGTCAATGTGCCTGTCTTCTGTGAGGGGAAAAAAAATGCTAGCATTAGATAATCCCAAGACCTCTTAAAGATATTTATTTCCCCAAGAATTTTATATCAAGCAAGTACAGTGGGATGAATTAGCATTACTTTATCACTTGTTGACTTTCTTTTTCTCACAAAAAAGCTTATTTTTGGTGAGTTTATGAATACATTTATGTCCTAATTATAGTTCATAATTGACGCTGGAGAAACCTGTGGGTTTAGGAGATCAGAAAACTATTTTGTCATGTGTACAAATTCATTATGACCCTGAGAAATTTACTTTTATAGTTCTATCTGCAAAATACTATCATTTTAAGAAGGCATTAGAAAGTGCAATACAAAAAAAATGAAATACAAATGCTTGTTTTTTTAAATTTTAATTTTCACCAAAAATACTATATGAAACAAAGAACAAACTAGTGCAAACTTTGAGTAAATATTTTTGTAAGGATTATGACTTAGGTTTACATGCTCTGCCCTGCCCACTTACTGTGAAGAATTATGCGCCCTAATATTTTTTTATTAATACAAGAAGGTGAATCTAAGTGGACTCTAACAACTTGGAAAAAGCAAAGCCATTGTCTTGTGGAACTGTTTTAATATTGAGCAAATTTCTCAGTGGAGGCTAACATTTTTAACTCTACCAAAAATGATTAGAATACTATGGATTTTGTTGAGAGGCTGATTAACACAAATATTTTTTTAAATAATCAGAGCTGTAGCAGCCAGCCTATACCACAGCCACAGCAATGCCAGATCCGAGCTGCATCTGTGACCTATACTACAGCTTACGGCAATGCTGTATCCTTAACCCACTGAAGGATCGAAACTGTGTCCTCATGGATGCTACTAAACTTGTTTCTGCTGAGCTACTAGTGGAACTCCAAATATTTAAAAAATATTTGAAGCAAAATAATAATTAGAGTGTTCTTTTTATTGACTTTGTTTTCTTTGTTTGAATAACAGGTCCTCTTATGGTTCTGTTTAGAAGACTGTATGCCTGCACTGATTTAGTTCACTAGCTACTCAGGTGTTGCAGATAGTAGCTAAGTTAACATTAGAATTACATGAGGGCAAAATACACTGTCAATTATTATCTATTCAGTTTTCTAATCTCTGCCCTATTGTCCTCTTCTACTATATTCCTATTTCTTTTTTCTCACTTGTTCATAACTGTGTCTTTGTTTACTCTGATAGAATTGTGTTTCCTTTATATTTTAATCTCTTGACCTTTCCATTTACAAGGATGAGGTAACAGCTTTAAGTCATAAAACCCTCTAGAGTGAGAACCAAAAGTCTATAGAGTCATGATGATTCAACACCAGTTTTGACATGTTTTTGTAACTAGCAGCCAAGAATTATGTTCATAATTTTACCTGAAGAATTATGTGGCAGTTTGTGATTTAGAAATTATTTGATTTTTTAATATACATTCCTAATTGTAGCATAAGATCACTTTCAAGGTGATTTACAGACTCCACTTGCCTTTAATTTTTTGGCATTTGATTTCTGTTCATACAAGTCTTAAACAATGAGGCAATTCTAATTCAGGTAAAAATAAATTATAGGATATGTGAGACTGGAGTCAGCTAATTGAATTTGGGACAAATTACCCAAATATTCGTGTATCTGGCTCTAATTTTTTAGATTTAGAAACTAAAAGTAGAAGAATAAGATTTTTAAAGGAATTTTTATATCTGTATTTCTGATTCTCTAGTAGGTTATATAATAAGGAATAAATCAATATTTTATGCATGAAATCAGCTATTTGAAAATTATGCTAAATATAACAAATCACAAAAATTATAAATTAAATCACAAAATATTTTATTTAAAAAATTAGCCGTATGTATTTTTATACTGTAATGAGTCAAAATTTATTCTAATTTTAATTATAATAATTTGGAATTTGTCCATATGTTCTGGTGATCTCTATAACAAATCATCCCAAAACTTAGTGGCTTAAAAATATACTTTTATTTTGTTCACAATTTTGTAAGTCAGGAATTTGGGAATGATTTAACTCAGGCACTTATGGTGAGATATTGGTCAGGGTCTTTGTCACCTAAAGACTCTACAGTCTAAAACTATGCAAGGTGGCTCAGTCTCATGGCCGACTATTGATGGTGGATGTCCTTAGGAGGCTGTCAGTGGAAGTGTAGTGTTCTTCGTACTTGCAGCATAACTGATTTGTTCTTTCTGCAAGGGAGGAACCTGAGAGGAGCATTCTGAGACCAGTCTTAGAAGCTGAAAGGCCTTTTCCAATTTAGCTCTGAAAGTCACGTAGAATTACTTCCATACATTTCCCTGGTCAGACACAGCTATAAGACCAGCCCAGATTCAAGGAGAGGGCATTAGATTTCATCTTCACTAGGAACAGTAGCAAAGGATTTGTAGGCAGCTTTAATCTACCATGCCAATAGTTCCATATTTATGAAAAATTATTCAATTAGGAAATATAGAGTTGAATTTTAGTTATAAAATTAAATATACTTGAATGAGAAACAGAGGATGCCATAATTATTCAATTATATATTTTCATAAATAATATGCACTTAACTAAGCACAAAATTAAATTGGTTACATTAGTTAAAGGGTTAATGGAATACGCTTATTTTAAAAACTGAGAATGTTAAAATCCAGTGAATTCTACACATCAAGAGGATTTCTAACTCAGTATATATTTCTAACTCAAATATATCCAAGAATTTTGAAAATATAATGGGAATATTGAGACTGTTGATTCACCTGAGAGTAGTTTTCAGTTGAGAGTAAGTGTTGTTCGAATTTTCTTTTTGTGTGTTACAGATACTTCTATGAATTTCACCACATGTACATATAACAACTGAAAATAAAATTCTAGGTAACTAAGATTCATCTGCAAAGTCATTCATAGAGAAGACTTTTACGCATTGGCTTCTGATGAATCTGATACTTAATATGTGTTATTCCATCAATAAGTGAAAATGATATATTAGCACCTACCTGATTTAAAGCTGTGAGATTAGGAACTTCTTGAAAAAGCTTCCCAGGAAATCAGAGAATTGTGTAAATGGGGCATATTTTTGGGAAACCAAGTTTCTTTACAATCCCTATTAGCTACTATATAGGTAAATCTTCATTTAAAATTAATTCATCAATAAAAATAATATATAAAATATTGTTGATAATTCTTTGACAAAAAACAATTAAGGTAGATTTCGGGCTAATCTCCGTTCAATAAAGGACTCTGTCCAGCTGCAGGTCCTGTGGCTAGCTGACAGCCTCCAAATGTTAGCACCTTTAGGGCTTGCCTGAGCTTCCCAGCTGAAGTCAAGCTCATCTCTCAGTAGTTTGAGGCAATTAAAAACCTAACAGCAGCTGAGATCCAATTATTGAGGCAGCTCCCAACCAATGGCTGAACAGGGAGTGGTATAAAAGCCAATCCTCTTCCCTGTGCGCCGGATATCTCTCACAGTCAGACTGGGCCTTGGAGCTGCTCCGTTAGCCGGCAGAGAGTATGTCAGGTAAGAATGGTAGTCCACTGTCCCCTTGCCCAATTCGTCTCCTTTTCTTTTCATATGGATTTACTCTTTAATAAAGGTGAAATAAAGGTTTAATAAATCTTCTGTGCCCTGAACTGTACCTCAGTATTTTTATTCTAGAGAAAAAGTGATAACATTATTGTTTTATGAAGGGAGTTAGTTTTTCTTAAGTGGGTACTAGGCAAGACTTTGCAAATAGAAGTACTAATACAGTAGAGTTTTTGTCAGATAGTTTATTGTCTGATGTTATCGATCTCCCCAAGAATAATACATACGGTGCTCAATCAACTTGTGCAAAGCCACAGAGAGCGTTCATTGAAGCACCAAGGATTTTGACCCTCAGTGTCTCTAGAGTCATGATTTTTCTCTCACCTACCCTTTAAGTCTGCTAAGTTTTTCTTTGTATTGTGGAGCAAGCTAAGCATTTTTCACCATTAACACTGTAACATGTAATATTTAGAATCTATGGAAATAAATATTAAAGTGATGATTATAAGCTCTACTTATGAAAGCCCATAATTTAGGGAAGAAACAAGATAATTTGAAATAAAAGGAACAGAGATAATTAGCACCTCCCAGTCAATTGCCTGTGTGCAAATGAAAGGAGATAGTAGTAAATTTGAATCATGTGTTTTATATAGCTGAGAGTAGAGGGAGTAGAAATTAATACCATAAGACCCACAATTAAAAGATAACTCTTTTCTCTAATCCATTAGTTGTTTCTTCCTTGCTCAGATAGAATTAACAAATTCAGAAAAAGTTAGAATTCTCCTATTTATACTGTTTATTTGGTAATTTTAGGGGAGGCAAACATGGATTTGAGCATCTCATGTGTACAATGAATGCTTGGTGCTGGTAACATGCTAATGAATAGTCTATCTGCTTAAGGGTTGGGGGGTGGAAACTAGTCCAATGAGGCTGGGAAACAAGCAAACATCTGACATATTGGTATTGTATGAAATGATGTATGATTTAGATGCTATGGAGCATGCCCTCACCCTCAAGGGAAACATACCTCGGCTAACAAGGGAAAGCTCCCTACTGGAATAAGGAGTAATGCCTGAAATACCTCCTAGATTATTGTAAATTGTGGGGGATTGAGGGAGGCAGTGGGTAGAAGGCAGTGTTAATGCAGAGATGCGCATGTGTAAAGCGAGGAGTTATGAAACATTTTGTATCTCAGTTCTGTGGGAATGAGAACAGGTTGTAAGCTGCAAATGAAAAACTGATGTTCTAGAAATAAGCAAGTAGCTGAGGATGAGAGGCACCATATGCTATGCTAAAGACTTTTGACTTTTTTTTTTCTTGAAAGAAGTGATTAGCTGTTATATTAAGAAATGATGTAATTCCCATTTAGGAAAAAACCTCTGGCAGATAGGGAAAATGACAGACATAGAACCAATTCAGAGACTTACTGCAGTTAAGTCAGGTAAGCAATGGATACCTGTAATAAGTCCATGAGAAACAAAAAGGAGTGGGGGGGTTTCCCAAGAAAACCCAGGAAATAGAGATCAAAGAACTGGGTACCAGATTTGTTTCATAGTGAGTATGAGCTGAGAGGATGGGATATTTTTCTGCCTTTCTGCTTACTTTAGGAAATAGTGGAGAAATAAGTAGAAATGATTTTTGTAGTAGAAAAAAGATGTTGAAGTGGAGTTTGAGTTGGAGTCTCTATGGGACAATGCTGAGTATATGCTCAATAAGTGGTTTTTTCATTTGTGGATTGAAGCTTGGTAGATAGGTCTAGATTAAATATTTGTGAGAGTTTCCAACATGCAGTAGTAGTCATGGATTGAATGTATGTACATGGAGGCTGTGGCTGAGTGTTCATGCAGAGTAACAAGATTAAAGGCCCAGAGATAGAGCTGTAATGAGAGAGTTATAGAAATACCATAACATGGCCATTCATTTGAGAAATGATATTTAATTATGACAGGGGAACAAATAGTAGGTAAAGTATCTCTTTTAAATTGTTACTTTTATTCTGCTGATTATGTATGCACAGGAACCAGAGGACAGAATTTAGGATGAACCACTGATTTCTGTCTAAGACAACAAAATGAAGAAAGGGAGATTAAAAGAAAATACTATAAGAAAAAAATGTGTATATTATATATAGCACAATATCGATGAATACATTACCTTGTTTTGCAGCATATTTTATGAAAAATATTACACTGTAGAGGAAATTTCAGTTTCATTAGTCATATGCAGTTATCTCCCACTGTGTGAAACTGACTTTCCTTATCAAGAGCAAAGTGAAAGGGCTAAGCCTATTAAACCATCTCTTTGATGTTTTCATAGGATATAATGAAAGATGAATGCTCAGTGCTGAAGCTGCAGCTGAAAGAGAAGGATGAACTAATTTCCCAACTTCAGGAAGAACTGGTAAGTGTGAACAGTATTTGGCCCATTAATGTATTTTCTTTGAAAGGTTACCTGCTATAAACCCTACAACAACTTATTTATTAACACTAGTATTATTAGTGGTTCATAAACATAAGTAATTAAATCTGCTTATCACGTTTATAAATTATAGTAATGAGGATTTGACAATCTGAAAAAGAATGTTTTATAATATATATTGAACTTTACATAATTCCAGAAACAGATTACTGAACTAGGATCAGACATTTCAGTTGTGGAATTGCAAAAGCTGAGGCCACATTTTATTTTGTGAAGTGCAAGATTTAACTCCATACCACATACCTAAACACACAATCATGTAATATGAAGCAAAGTACTCAATAATTTTGCTAACAAACCAGATCTTTTTCAGAGCTACCAAAAACATGTTACCCAAATGAGACTTTTTGTTAATATAGATAAATGTTTTATATGTTTTATGTTAATATATATACATTATACAAAAATATGAAATGTGTATAGTTTATGTTCTCAGTCACTTTTTAATGTGACATAGACATAAAAATTTAATCATATTTTTTAACATGAAAGTTCATTTGGTAGGTAACAAGAATAGCATGCGCATTACTTTCCTATGTATGTCTTCTCAATTTATAGACATATAAATATGAATAGCATTTTGCAATAAAATACACATGATATGGGTATAAATAAAGTTTTCTGAAACAAATGAAAAACAATGAGAATTTTTTAAACAATCAAGAATTCTTAATAGTAAAATAAAGGCATATTTATACAATAAGACTAACTCATCAAAATAAACCTAGTAAATAATGTTCTTTATGATATTCAGATTTGACTACATTAACAATAATGTATTATGTAATTATTAAATACAGTTAAATGACAAGACAGATTTTATAGACTATCAAACTTCTGAAAACTCTTCTGAGAACATATTAGTGAGATAGCAGTCAAATTTAAGAGTATTCTATTGATTCTTGACAACTGACAACATTTTTACTGAAACTTGACCTTTATTTAGACTGTTCTGTGACTGGGTTGATGGTGATTATTCACCCCATGAGCATATTATTGTCACTTCAGAAAATCTGTAAAACTAGTATTTAAAATGTATTAGTATTACAGACTAAAGGAATATGTCCTACGTTACTGGAAGTAAACTTTTATATAAAGTAACTGATTTGTAATACAAACTTTATTGCATAAAGAAAACATTATATATATAATATAACCATATAGACAGATATTATATAATCAAATTTTATCTTTCAGTTGAATAAAACCATGTATAAATATTAATTATGAATGCATAGAATCATCAGTTTTAACACAGGAGAAAATTTATTCACTTTGTCAGAGAATGCTTATTTTGGGTAATTAACTCAGAAGTGTTCATTTTCCCCAGAACATTAGATACGATCATATTCAAAACTTAGCATATATAAGAAATTAGACCTTCATTTTTTGAATGAAATGAGAAAGAAAATTATTACTTTCAGAGCTAATATTACATAGCTATAATTAAGGTAATTTAGTACCCATCCCTCCAAAAAAGTCTTCTGTTGGCTGATTTAGTAAAATGAAGTGCAAGTTTTCTTTTTTAACATAAATTACCCAAATTGTTTTCTTAGCCTCTAAAATTTCCCAGGTAACAATCAGGAACCATTTAAAATTTTTGTGCCATCTAGTTTGTGAAGTCAGCTTGAATAGTTCAACAAAGAAAATGTGAACTTTTGAAAATAGTTTTTCATTAAAGACTCTACCTAAAAAGGAAGTGTATAGGTGACTAAAGAATTTAAGGAAGAAGAAGTGCTGAAAGGAAAAAGTTATCGTTAAAACTGGATTACAAGCATGGAGGAAAGGTGGCAATGACATAAAAGCAATATAAGCTACTTGGATCCATTGATAATCAGTTCCTAGTATTTCTGATTCTGATAACAAGCAACGTGACATTTTGACACAATGGACATTAAACTTAACTTTTATACTTTGCATACCTAATTTCTAAAATGTTTTAAAATTTTCAAACCGATGTCCTATACTTTTTTTATAACAGTCTTCTGTAATTTAGTTTTATTAATCATGGGTCTCATTTCTTAAGCACTGCTATTAATCATAAGCTTACTTCATACATTTGATAAATCAAGTTTAGATGTAATTATATGAATAAAGAAGTTATGCAACTTATAAAGTTCCTAAAACATTACTTGTTTACTTAGTCACACCTGATATTTTTATGAGTTTTAAAAAGTTAGGAGCAGTGTGAGTTTGGAGCAAAAGAAATGTTTTTGTTTTAGCTTTTGGATTTATTTGGTTTGAGGTAACACTCTATATATAACACTTTATACATTTCATGTGGACATTTCTACTTCTGCATACACTACATCATGCTCACCACCAAACATTTAGTTTGCACTTGTCACCATACAGGTAATACCCTTTTCCCATTTTGCCCTTCCCCACTGCTTTTTCCTCTCTGGTAACCAATAGTCGGTTACCTGTATCTGTTTTTGTTTGTTGTTTCATTTATTTTGTAGTTTTTATATTCCACATATGAGTGAAATCGTATGGTATTTTTCTCCTTCTGACTTTTTTCGTTTAGCATAATACCTTCAAGATTCTTCCATATTATTGCAAATGGCAATATTTCATCTTTTTAATGGTTGACTAGTATTCTGTTGTGTATGTATACCATATTTTCTTTATTCATTGACGGGCACATTGTTTCCATATCTTGGCTATTGTGAAGAATTCTTCAGTGAACATGTGGGTAAATTTAGCTTTGCAAATTAGTACTTTCATATTCTTTGGATAGATACCCAGGAGTGCAATAGATAGATTGAATGGTAGCTCTATTAATTTTTTGAAGACTATCCATACTATTTTCTGTGGTGGATACACCAACTTAATGACCACCGAAGTATAGGATGATTCCCTTGACTCCACATCCTGGCCAACACTTGTTATTTTTTGCATTTTTGATAATAGCCATACTAGTAGGCATGAGGTAATACCTCATTGTGGTTTTGATTTATATTTCTGTAATAGTGATATTGAATATCTATTCATGTGCCTGATGATCGCCCATATGTCTTATTTGGAAACCTGTATATTCAGCTTCTCTATCCGCTTTTTATTTGGATTGTTTTTTGATATTAAGTTGTATGCTTTTTTTATACATTTTGGATATTACGTCCTTATCAGATACAATTTGTAAATATCTTCACCCATTCAGTAAGTTGTCTTTTATGTTGATAATGGTTTCCTTCGCTGTGCAGAAGATTTTTAGTTGGATGAAGCCCCATTTGATTTTTCTTTAGCTTACCCTGGCCTGAGGAGATCTATCTAGAAAGATACTGCTAAGACCAAGGTCAAAGACTGTTTTTCCTGTGTTTTCTTCTAGGAATTTTATGGTTTTAAGTCTTAACAGCCAAGTCTTTAATCCATTGTGAGTTGATTGTATGGTTTGAGATAGTGGTGTAGTTTCATTTTCTGTTTTTTGTTTTTGTCTGTTCATTTTTCCTAAAACTGTTTATTCAAGAGACCATCCTTTCTGCATCATATGTTTTTTGTTACTTGTCATGAACCGTGCCCATATACAGGCAGATATATTTCTGGGCTCCGAATTCAATCCCATTGGTCTACGTATCTGACTTTTCTGCCAGAACCATACCGTTTTGATTACTATGGCTTTGCAATAGTTTGAAATCAGAAAGTGTGATACTTGCTGCTTTGTTCTTTATTATCAGGATGATTTTGGCTTTTGCTCTTAATCGTTTTTGGTTCCACATAAATTTTAAGATTTTTGTTTGATTTGTTCTATTTCTGTGAAATGTCCTTGGGGTTTTGATACGGATTGAATTGAATCTGAACATGCCTTTAGATTATATGGACATCTTAATTATGTTAAATCTTTCAGTCTGTGAACACATAATATCTTTACATTTGTGTTTTCAATTTATGCCTTTTAACTTCCTTGGTTATATTTATTCTTAGGTATATTATTCTTCAGTGATTTTAAGTGGGATTATTTTCTTTCTGCTAGCTCATTGTTAGCTTACAGAAATAAACGGGTTTTTGTATTGTATGTTTTTGAACTCTGCAACCTTACTGTATTTATTATTCTTAATTATTTTTGGTAGAGTCTTTAGGGTTTTCTATAGATAAAACCCTGTTACTCACAAATAGTGAGGTTACTTCCTTTCTAATTGGGATGTATTTTATCTTTCTTGTTTAATTGCCTTGCCTAGATTCAATATTGTGTTGAAAAGGAGTGAGTGGTGAAGAGGCATCCTTGTCTTTTTCTGATTTTAGAAAGATAGTGCTCATTTTTTCACTGAGTATAATGTTAGCTGTGTGTTTGTCAAATATGGCTTTAAATATTTGAAGGATATTCCTTTTATAACCACTTTATTAAAAGTTTTAACTGTGTATTGAATCATGTAAATGCTTTTTCTGCATCTATTGAGATGATATGGCCTCCATCTGTCATTTTGTTTAATGTAGTCTATCACATTAGCTGTTTTTTTTTTTCCTTTTGGTGGATATTGAACTGCATTACTGGAATAAATCCTACTTGATCATTGATCATTGGGTGTGTGATCTTTCTAATGTATTATCGTATTTGGTTCACTAATATTTTGAGAATTTTTGCATCTGTGACACAAGATTACAGAAGCTATTGGCCTCTAATTTTTATATGTTTGCCTGGTTTTAATAAAATTTAGCAAAATATGTTATAAAGCATTCCTTCCTCTTCAATTTTTTTAGAAGATTTTGAGAAGGATGAGTATTGAATTTTTGAATGTTTGGTAGAACTCAGCTGTGAAGTTGTACAGTCCTGGGCTTTTGTTTTTTGGGAGGTTTTGATTGCTATTTCAACTTCTGTACTAGTGATCTGTCTATTCAAATACATTTATTCATGATTCAGTCCTTGTGTATGATTCTAAGAATGTCTCTATTTATTCTTGGTTGTCCTTTGTATTTGTGTGTTATCTGTTGTCAATTCTCCTCTTGTTTCTGAGTCCTTATTTGTCAGGACCTTATCTTTTTTTTTTTTTTTTTCCTTACTGAGTCTAGCTAAAGGTTTGTAAATTTTGGTTTTTCAAAGAGCCAGCCCCTAGTTTAATCTTTTATATTGTCTTTTTTTTCTATTTCATTTATTTTCACTCTGATCTTTATTTCCTCTGATAATTTTTGGGTTTCTTTTGCTCTTAGATTTCTAGTTCCTTTAGGGTTTAAGTAAAAATTATTTGAGATTTTTTTTGTTTTTTTTCCTGAGGTAGGCCTGTGTTGTTATAAACTTACCTCTTAGTGCCACTTTTGTTTTAATAGCATGGATTTTGCAATGTTTTCATTTTCATTTATCCAGATATTTAGATTTCTTCTTTGACCCAATAGTTGTTTTGTAGCATGTTGTTCAGTCCTCATATATTTGTGACTTTTCCAGTTTTCTTCATAGAGTTGCTTTTTTGTTTTGCTTTGTTTTTGGTTTTTAGGGGCTGCACCCACCGCATATGGAAGTTCCCAAGCTAGGGATCAAATCACAGCTACAGCTATAGCCACAGCAATATGGGATCTCAGTCACATCTATGACCTACACCACAGCTCACAAGAAACCCACATCCTCATGTATACTACGCAGGGTCAAACCCACGTCTTCATGGATACTAGTCAGGTTCGTTTCCACTGAGCCACAACGGGAGCTCCCTATAGTTGATTTTGTTAGTTTCACACCATTATGATTGGAAAAGGTTTTTGATATGATTTCAGTATCTTAAATTGATCAACTTCTGTTTCAACATATGATCCTTGAGAAAATCCATTTGCCTCGAAGACTTATATTCTGCTGCATTTGGATGAAATGTTCTATACAAATCCAGCAAATCCAGTTCAGACAAAAACCGAGGGAGTTTTAATGTCTAATGTCTCTTTGAAGGCCATTGCACGCTTGTTGACTTTCTGTCTGGATGATTTATCCACTGATGTGAATGGGTGTTAAAGTCTCCTCCTGTTATTGTGTAGTTTCTCCCTTTAGGTCTGTTATAATTGTTTAATATAGTTTGTTGCTCATAAGTTAAATGCATATACATAAATAACTGTTAATTTCTTCTTGATGTATCCCCTTTATCATTATGTATTGTCCATCTTTCTCTCATTACTTTTTTGACTTGAAGTCTATTTTGTCTGAGTATGGCTATACCTGCTTTGTTTTGGCTGTCATTTGCTTTAACATATCTTGAATCCCTTTACTTTCAGTGTATGTCTTTGAGCTGAGTTTCTTGGAGGCATCATGTAATTGGCTATTATTTTTTAACCTCTCTAGTCACATTTTATTTTGATGAGCCCAACCCATTTACATTTAGGATGATTGTTGAGGACTTAGTACTGCCATTTAATATTTTGTTTTCTGGTTGCTCTATATCTCCATTGTTTTTTTTTTCATACATTTCTATCATTTTAGTTTAATGGTTTTCTGTGATTTTTCTGTTTCCCCTTTTGTTTCATGTCTCTGTTCTAGGTTTATGTTTTGTGTTTACCATGAGGTTTGTATAAAAAGTCTGAGATGAAATAGTCCTTTACTCTTGATAGCATCTCGTCTTCATTGGACTATATGGGTTCCATCCTTTTGCTTTTCCCTTTTGTGTTTTTTGTTGTCTCAGATTAGCCTTTTTTGTTGTGTTTGTTACCAAATTTAAGTAGCCATTTATTTTTTTTCCCTTTTATAAGTGTTTAAAAACATCTTAGTTTGTTCAGTTTTCTGATTATGTCTATTACTTAAAGTTTGGTGTACTTTTCCCTTGTTTCTAGTCTAAGAGCTCCTTTTAAGAGTTCTTAAATAAGGCAGGTCTAGTGGTGATGGACTACCTCAGCTTTTATTTGGGAAGGTCTTTGATTCTCTTTCATACCTGAATGATAACTTTGTTGGATACAGCATTATTGGCTGAAAATTTTTTTTCAGTATTTTGAATATGTTATTACATTCCCTCCTGGCCTATAGATAATGATATAGCCTAAATATAAATAATATATAATGATATAAATGATAGCCTAATGTGTGTTCCTTTGTAAGGAAATTTTATTTCTTTTTCCTGACTGCTTTTAAAATTCTTTGTCTTTGGCTTCTGACAATATAAGGCTTGGAGAAGGTCTTTTTGCACTGAGGCAATTAAGTGATCACTTAGCTTCATGGGCTTGTATATCTGGTTCCTTCTCCAAGTTTGGGAAATTCTCAGCCATTAGTTCTTTAAACTCCCTACTCTCTTCTCTTCTCTTCTTCTGTGATATTTATTATCCTAATATTTTCTCTTCCTAGTAGAATCAGCTCTCATATAATTTGCTTATTTTAAAAATTACCATTATTCTTTCTCTTCCACTTGTAATATTTCTAAATGTCTATCTTTAAGCTTGATAATTTTCTCTTCCACATGGCCTGCCTTATTACCAATACTTTCTAACACATTTTTCAGCTCCAGAATTTTTTGGTTATTTTTTTGGTTTCATTCTCTTCAAATTATTTCTTTTGCTCATTTCATCCTTGAGCTCATTGAACTGCCTTTCTGAGTTTTTTCTTGTAGCTTACTGACTTTCCTCATAAAAGTTTGTTTTTTATAATTCATTCAGTTAGATGGCAGTATTCCATGACTCTTAAGTTGGACTGCTAGAGAATTGTCAATTTTGTTTTGTGGTACAATGTTACTGTGATTCCTGGTACTTGAGTTGTTACTCTGCCAGAACTTCTGTAGTAGCAGACACATTTATTTGATAAAGATGCTCCCCACCCACCTGATCTAACAGGTTAGAAGTTAGAAACCTTTCTTTTCCAGGAAGTGGCACTTTAGCCCAAATTGATTTTGGTTTCTGCTACCTGAGCTGCCTCTGGTTATCTATGAGGGTGGGTAGTTACCACCCTCCACCTGTAAGAGGTGTCACCCAGTGCCTTCATTTTTTGCACCTCCGAGATCATTGGTAGATGGGTAGGGCCAGTATTTCTGTTGCCATTATCTGGGGCCCTGGGATGGGGGCCTCTCTGTTTTGTCTGAATCATAGGCCCTGATTTCTCATGGGACAAAAGTGAGCGGCTATCAGAGCCCAGATCACGTGGGCATCTCTGTCATATCTAGTATTATCAGGCTTAAGGGCTCCACTGCTGTGGGAAGTGGGGCAGGAGGTCAGGGTTGTGGATTCTTCTATGGCTAAAGGGATGAGGTCCCAGTCCTGTTGCTGCTGCTACTGCCTAGTTACTTGTGGCCATGAACGCCACTGCCATCCGAAAGATGGAGTCTTGAGTGGTGCTTTTCCTACTGCTACTGGTTCTCTGGGGCCACAGGCTCAACTACCATGGCTGGGGACTTGGTTCACAGGCACCACCTCCACTGTTTCCTGGGTCCCACCACCTCTGTGTTCCAGTCCACCTGCCTTTAAATGTACAGATGTGCTGAATTATCTGTCCTCCTGTTGTGTTGGGCAGAGAGGTACCTTTTGAGTTCTTGGTGTTTTACTGACTATAAATTAAAATGGAGAGGCAAAAGTCTCACTTATCAATGATGGTCTCATTACTCCCAGCAAGATGCTTTTAAAGGCAAGATGTTATTTATTGATTTTTTTTTTCTTTCTTTTTTTTTTTTTTTTCTTTGAGGAGGGTGTACCAGTGGCATATGGAGTTTCCCAGGCTAGGGGTCAAATTGGAGCTGTAGCCGTTGGCCTACGCCACAGCCATAGCAAAGCCAGATATGAGCCATGTCTGTGACCTACACCACAGCTCATGGCAACATCAGATCCTTAACCCACTGAGTGAGGTCAGGGATGGAAGCAGGATCCTCATGGATACTAGTCAGCTTCATTAACCACTGAGCCATGACGAGAACTCTTATTTATTGATCTTTTTTAGAGCAGGATTCCTCAACAGCACTACTGACATTTGGGTCAGATTATTCTTTGTAAGTGGTCCTGTGCAATGTAGGATAGCTAGCATTCCTGGCCTCTTCTAGATATCAATAGTATCCTCCAGGCAGTGCCAAATGTCCTTTAAGACAAAACTGCATCCAGGTGAAAACCCATTGCTCTTAGAGGTATTATGGTAAACTGTAGTCCCCAGTGAAATTTTGTTATTGGTTCAATAACTGTTTGTTGACACTCAGTGAGAAGTTCTGCAGAAAGTCAGGGCCTTAGATTACTACACAAATAGCTCTTTGAATGCTGTTTTAGGACACTGGGGCTGCCACAACAAAATACTGTAGACTGGGCAGCATAAACAACAAGAATTTATTTTCTCATGGTCTTGGAGGGTAGAAGTCCAAGATGAGGATGCCAGCATGGTTGGTTTCTGGTGAGAGTTCTTTCTGGCTTGCAGATGGCTGCTTCCTAGCTGTGTGCTCAAAAGTTTTTTGATAGGCCCATAGGCACAGAGATAAGAAGAAAGGGGGTATAAGTTCTCTTTATTCTTATAAGTGCACAAATTCCATCATGAGGATCCTGCTCTCATGATCTCACCTAAACTGAAGCATCTCCCAAAGACCCCCGTCTCCAAATACCACCACACTGGGTATTAGGACGTCACCATATAAACTTGAGAGCAATGCCGTTTGGTCCATAGCACATATTGTTAATGTTCATGTCTATTTAATATTAGCAAGAAAAATTTGGGACAATTAGGTCTTTTTCAGACATGAAATGTGCATTTCAAACATCATACTTTCTCTGTGACTTCAGAATTATTACCTTGGCTTAATTTCCTTTCTTGCTGGGTAGGGCGACTTTAAAAATCACAACTAAACTTAAAAACTCAAGATTTTAGGAGTTCCCATCATGGCTCAGTGGTTAACGAATCTGACTAGGAACCATGAGGTTGAGGGTTCAATCCCTAGCCTTGCTCAGTGGGTTAAGGATACGGCGTTGCCATGAGCTGTGGTGTAGGTCACAGATGCGTCTCGAATCCTGCATTGCTGTGGCCGTGGCATAGACAGGCAGCTACAGCTCTGATTAGACCCCTAGCCTGGGAACCTCCATATACCATGGGTGCGGCCCTAGAAAAGACAAAAAAAAAATTTGATTTTAGATTATATATTGATGATATTTGAGCAAACGATCTATATTAACTGAATTTCTAATGTGAATGTGTTTTGCAGTCAAATTTTAAAATTATCCCTTTCTGTCCTTTTTAAAAAAAAAAGTTGTTAGTACTCTTGAATAATGTTGGAAAATGATTGAAATTATCCCTGAGATTTTGTATGTCTCAATTTTATAAGTAAGATTTTCTGAATTTGTTTATAACAGTTAATCCTTTGTACATCTTAGGATGTCTTAGGGGATATTGAATATTAGAATATCAGAATGTTCTGGGGTTGTGTATGTGGTAGAGTACGTAACTGGAGAAAAGGATGTACTTTGGGGACAGGAGGTTTTGGTGTGATCAACAGGTAGGAACTAGTTCATCCATGGGGAGTTTACTCTCAACTGCTTCATAATAGAGCAAAATCTCCTGCACTGCTGTGAGGTACTGTGAAGGCATTGTCTCACTATATCTATGTGACATGGGCTATGTAAATAATAGATTTTTTAAGTTTGGTAACTTACATCTTGTATTGGTCTAATAAAATGTGTCCATAGAAATTAGAAAAAAGCATGTTTAAAATTATCTTAACTTTAATATCACTCTCACATCAAATGAGATCACTCTCCCATCAAATGAGATCTTTAAAATGTTTTATTTCTCTTCCCTCCCCTAGAAACTCAAATGAATTTCACTGAGCTTGTTGAAGATAGAGTGATTTTTAGTTCTTTTGAGAGGAAAACAGTTTCTAAAGAAAACTAAAAGAATTATTTGTGACATATTTGAAAATCCCTGAAAATACTGTATTAGATTTACTTATGCATAGTGTACGATTTATATATCACTGTTTCCATTCCTCTTCGTGTTTCTCCACATTTTGATCTTTTCTGATTCATTAATGGCTTGGTTAGAATCCTTTCCCAAGTATTCGGATGGGATGTTAATGATATAGTCCCTAAATCTTTGAATATCTCTTCACCTTGAAAGAT
The DNA here is from genome assembly GCA_004024745.2 of Catagonus wagneri. Lineage (NCBI taxonomy): Eukaryota > Metazoa > Chordata > Mammalia > Artiodactyla > Tayassuidae > Catagonus > Catagonus wagneri. Next base: position 4,151,294 of record PVHT020000886.1, on the reverse strand, counting down.
GGAGGATACCTCAGTGAATTGAATTGTCCCCCACTTCGCCACCGAACTCTTGTGTTGGACGTCCTACCCCCTAGTGTGACTATATTTGGAGTTAACTTTGATGGGGTAATTAGAGGTAAGTGTAGTCATTAGGGTAGAGTCCTCATTCAGTGGGATTACTGGCCTTGTAAGAAAAGAGAACTCCAAGCACAGGTTCTGAGGAAAGGTCATACAAGCAAACAGCAAGAAGTCAGCCGTCTGCAAGCCAGAAAGTGAGTTCTTACTAGAACTTGACCATGCTAACACCCTGATCTTGGACTTCATCCTCCAGAAAGATGAGAAAATTGATTTGTGCTTTTTAAGCCACCCAATCTATGATGTTCTATTACAGCAGCCTGAGCTGAGACAGATGTCTAATCATAGTATTTGGGGGCCTTGGCCTTTTTTATTTTTTTTTAATATTTCATGTTGTAAATTCAGATATTACACATGACACTTTTCTATGGTTTACTTAGGTATATGACATTATTTTTCTTCTGACTGGTATTCAATAATCTTACTCAACTCATTCAAGTCTTCCTTCAAATTAGACTTTTTTCCTCATGAAACTAATTTCCGTATTTGGTTTCATAGCTCTCTTCAAGACATTTTTTTTTCGTAGTATTAAACTGTTCTGTCTTTAGCTGAGATCTCTTCTGTTAATACTCTAATCCACTAATTGTCAACAATGATATAATCTAGTAAATATTCAAATTAAAATGTTTGAATTATACTGGAGTTCCTGTCGTGGCTCAGTGGAAACGAATCCGACTAGGAACCATGAGGTTGTGGGTTCGATCCCTGGCCTCGCTCAATGGATTAAAGATCCCGCGTTGCAGTGAGCTGTGGTGTAGGTCTCAGACGCGGCTCAGATCCTGCATTGCTGTGGTTGTGGCGTAAGCTGGCAGCTGCAGCTCTGATTAGACCCCTAGCCTGGGAACCTCCACATGTGGCAGGTGTGGCCCTAAAATGACTAAAGAAAGACAAAAAAAAAAGTTTGAATTATACATAATTACATGTTAGTATTCTGTTGTTCATTTGCATTTGTATCATACAGCATTTCTATTGCACTTGAAGTGGCCTGTACTTCCTATTTTGTTCTTCCTTTTAGGGTCTTTTGTCCTTTTAAGATCTGCTATTATTCTTTTATTATTTTTTTTACTTATTTCTCTATCTTCAGTACTAGGTAAAATATTTTCAAAATTTAATCCACAAATGTTCAAGTTCCTAATAGAATCTGCTTCTGCTGACTGGTGACAACAAATTGAAAGATATTAGTCATTGGTTTCCTTCTGGGACACTCTTAGGTCTCTTCAGTTATAAATTTTAGAACATTGCTGGCCAATCTGCGTGGCTGTTCTGTAGTTTTTCCAGCCAAAAATACTCTGCAGATGCTCCTAGGGTAAGATATCAGGAAAGTGTCACCCCTCTTGCAAGGCCGCATATCTTCCATTAGCACTATTCTTTCCAGAACCTTTTATTGCTCCTCATAGCCTGGGCATATTGACTGCTAGTCTCACTGGCCCCAGTTAAGGCCAGAGGATAACGGAGTCTTTCAGTCTGCTCTCTCTCCCAACACTTATCAGAATCTGAACTCTTCCATATATGCCTCCACAAGATTTGTCTTCCTGCTCTAGCCTCTGCATCGGTCTCAGAAGTAAATACCAACCTGGGAGAAGGTGGTATCAGAAAGTTTTTCAGGATAGATAACATCGTCTCTTGAGACTTTCTTCATACATCCACTGAAAAAAAAAAAAACCCCAAATGGTAAATGTCTTATGCAAGCTCTCCCTTCCCAATGTACTTCTTAGCAAGAGTTCACTGGTAGCCTCATTACAGGAAGCTCCAAGGCATATACCAGGCTTGATCAACTTTACATTGTGTTAGAAGGTAAGAAATACAGCCAAGGAAGAATTTCTTCAATTCATCTTCCTGTAAACTTATATTTCCTTACTCTAAGAGGAGAGTCAATATAGTATTATTAAAAAGCAAGTATCTAGCCTTATACCTTTGTGACTAGTTTAGCAAATTTTTTTGCCTCAGTTTTTTCAATTGTCAAATATTACCATAATTAAGGTGAATAAAAATTAACTATTCATCAGATAATTTGGTAAATTATAATGCATTTATGTGGCTTTAGTATATATTGTAATATATTTACATGGTTATGTATTTACAAAATTAAGTGGTGAGAACTGTATATAGTATGATAATAAAAATTTAGGCACATGAAAGTGTAGTAAAATCTTTAGGTGATGTAAGAATGTCCAGTTTCTATTTTATGTAATTTGATAGGGCTTTATTTTAAATGACATATACAAATTTTTCCAGTCAGAAAAAAAATCAGACCAACCTCTTTGGAAAATAAATGAAGAATTTGGATAGAATGTAGTGTTTTTCATCTTGTGATTCTTCTTTGTGGGTCAGAATGTCTTAGTCTGCTCAAGCCACTGTAAAGAAGGATCATAAAGTGAATAGCGCAAACAACAGGCGTGTATTACAGTTTTGGAAGCCACAAGTACAAGGTCAAGATGTCAGGTTCAGTGTCCTGTGAGAGCTTTCCTTCAGACTCATAGATAAGCTTTTTTCTTGGGTCTTCACAAGTGTTTCCTCGGTGCATGCACAGAGAGCAAGGGAAGCAAGAGATCCTGTGACTCTTCTCTTTTTGTAAGAGAACCAATCTCATCCTGAAGAACTCAAGTTCATGACCTAACCTAAGTCTGATAACTTCCCAAAGTCCCCACTCCAATACCATCGCATTTGGGGTTAGAACTTCATATGTGAATTTGAGGGACACAGAATTTAGAGTGTAACGGGGAAATAAGTACGTCAGTGAGGCCTCATGGAATTCAATCCCTTACACAACCACTTAGTGATAGCAGTTATGAATTTACTGTTTTTTATTAACTTCTTAGTATTAGAAATCTCTCGCTCCACTCAGTTCAAAAATTTGGGGATTTCATAAATTTACATTTTTTAAGGTATTTAATGCATAGGTATAGGTTTAGACCAAAAAGTCTAAACATGATGGCTAAAGGTAAGAATACTTCATCATAATAAATTATAATAATAAAAGGTATTTAAAATAATTGCATGTTAACCATAAGTTTTTTATCTATATTATTGAATGAGACAGAACAGAGAAATATTTTTCTCACTTAAAAGTAAGTTTTAAATTCTTAGCTGTGTAGTGAAGGTTGAAGAATAAAGTGTAATTTTGCTGTTAGTATGTAACTGAGCAGCATTGTGAATACTACCTTCTTGTGACTAAAATAAATCTGAGATCATAACATTAAATAGTAGTTGTGGAGTGTAGTCTTCCATTTTTTGGGGGGCAGATATTTTCTTGTATATTAGCCTTTATCTTGTAAAAAGTTTGAGAAATCTTATAAATGCTTTTATGCTGTGGCTGAAAAGTATACCCCATATATCAGAAATTTAAGGAAGTATATTTGGTGTTTATTTACGGATTAATTAAAAATATTTTTAAATAACTTGAAGTTAACCTACAAATAAAAGTCCTAGGACCGTGAAGAGTGAAGTTTAATTGTCTTAGTTAGAACTGGTATACCAGGTTATGAATTTACTATTTTGTTTTGCCAGTAATTTGGATTCCTATTACTCCATCAAATACTAAATGAAGTCATAGGTATAATCATATTTAAAAAGTGGATTATCTGTAATTTATACTCTAAGCTTATAATAACTTCTACCATTTTAGACTCTTCCCTTTAGAAATGTTTGTTCATTTTCTAGCAGATTCAAATTAAAAGCATCAGATGAACTATATACAGTCTGTGTCTTTAAAAACCTTATTCTATTAAAAAGGAAAGTTTAAATGAATTATCCAAAAGGAAAAGTTTTCTGGGCATAAAAGTTTATTAGCCTTGTCTAAGAATAAATATGCATTTAATACTGCCCTCATTTAAACAATACAAAGTCAAGCAAGACAAAACAAATGTACTTCACATTTGCCTTCATAATCTTCCTCTGTTTACCAACTTGTTGGAAGGCAGTGAAAGCTACCAGTCACTCTACTATTTATTTCTCAGCTAATCAGTAAGGGAATGCAATGACTGTGGAATATTTAAAACAACAATAAAGCTGACTAAAGTTGCCTGTATTACTATTACCACAGGCCAACAATTCTAAATGTGTCAGTAATAAGACTACTCCCTGAAAAGATACTATGGATTTGAATTCTAATTAACTCCAAGTTATGACTGAGTCTTAGATTTTACACATACACCATTTAAATTGTTGCAATCAATGCATTTCTATTAATCATCCTTTAATAAACATTGTATTTTTAAAGTTATTTGGGAGAACTTCCAGTTAGAATTAAAACATACACCAATATTAACAGTTCAGAATCACTCAGGTCTTAAGCTCAGTTTGTTTCTAACTCCTGTGGTACTTCATATTATTTTCAACAATAAATTCAAAACAAGTTACTGTAAAGATGAAAGACTGGACCTTGAGTTATTTCAATTCTCACATTTGATGTAACCATTTGGAAAAATGATTTTTATTTAAGACCTAAGCAAGTAGAATCAGAACTGTGAGGTATATATATTTTGGGGAAAATACTCATAAAATTTAGTTCATACATTAAAAATTTTCCTGAATTTTAATATCTTTAATTCTGAACTATATTTTTTAATTGCATGTTTCACTTTAATGCATTAAAACTAATGCTAATACAAACTACATCAGGACATGATTTAGTAGCTGCTTAAATGTACCTTCACTTATGTAGAATCTTACTAAACAAGCACTGTTGCTTAACTTTTAAACAGCATGTTTATAAAATTCAATTCAACAGAGTTTTAACTAGCCACATTTTTTTTCTGGTCATTACTAATACTCATTTTATGTAATGATTATTACAAGTAATAAATTTTTCTTAGTGAAGAGGCTTTTAAAAATGTGTCGCTGGTATCCAGTATAGTAGTGTTGACCTAAAACAAAGAGACTGCCCTATTTCTCCAGCAAAAATGTTTATTTGGGATCAGCAAAAAATTACTGACCCAGGATCTGCAATGACACTGAACTGAGTGCAAGTTCCCCAGCAAGGAGAGAACTCTTTTAAAGAGGGGGAGGAGGAAGTTGAGAGGACTATAGTAAACAAGGAATCCATCAGAAGAATTGAGAGTTCCAAGCTTAGTGGCTTTTCATTGACTGAGTTGTGACAGTCTCTCCTGGGCTGTGCTCTTCCCAGGAAAGAATAGGAAGTTTTTTCTGTGGGGCTCCGTGATAGATAGAGGGCTGAGAGTTACTCCTTTTTGTCTCCTGATTCTATTTCAGCTGAGGTTTCTGTTTATTCATTTTTATGATCGGTACCTCGCCAAATTTTAACTTCTTCCTCCTGTAGGGTAAAGACTAACTCCACAGCCTGATAACTTAAAAAGACTTTAAAGTTGGACCCCTTTTTCTTGTTAAACCTTTGTTTTCATTCAAAGCAAATATTGAAAGTTATATTCTTGAGTGTAAGTAAACAGTCATTTTGCTCCAGCCTTTTAAAGTGCCGTTTACTTTATTTATTGTAAGCCAGACCCTCAGCTCATTTGTTAACATTTAAATAGCTAAGTGTGGGGCTTCATAAAGGCCCTATTAAATGGATGAATTTTGAAAAATGGAAAGGCATTTGAAGAACTGAAAGTGCGGCCTTATATGTAATCAGATTACTATGCATAATAAAAAAAAAGGGGGACTAAAAAGACTAAGGAATGCGTATGGCTAAATAGCACTTTATCAAGAATCTGCAGAGAAGAGTAATTTTGATTAGATTTAAAAATATATTCAGAACTCAAATTGAGCAAAATTGTATGCTCTCAAAGCTTTAATAACAGAATAATTCCTACTTGATAAGAGAAACATTCTTTTTGCATGAAAATCATATCCTGAATTCATCTTAAAAGTAAATTCCCCACTTGCTCTGAGTTCCATTGTAATTTATGGTATTATTTCATGCCAGTCATTTTAAGATAGAATATTATAGGCCCGTGGATGATTTACATAAGAACAGACAGCTGTAAGTACTTTCAAATCCTCTTTATTTCTCGTATTTAGGAAACATTAGGAACAGAAAAGAAATAGATTAGGTATACTTAAACATTATTAAAGTGTCAGGCTACTTTCTCTTTTTCAGGAGAATTAATTGCATATATTCCAGAAAAGGCTTATCTCAGCAGTAATTACTCTCTCATCAGGTCTGTGAGACAGATGTACAGCGTGAAAGTGACAATATCCCCTGATACGTAACGGGGATCAGCCTCCAGTACCTTACACACTCCAGTAAATGATGAAGAGCTGCCAAAAAAAGATACAATCTTTAATATTCTACTGCACTTGCCTTGCAGTCCTACATATTTAAGTCTTTGAGGGAATGCTGTCGCACTGCAGTTTGGTATATATGTAGGGAAATAATTGTGGTATGACTTAAATGCCAGTATGAAGTTTTGTTACCTGAAAGACACATTTTAAAAGCAACATGCAGCCGGATTATGGCCAAATTAGGCATGTAGCTGAAATTTGTACATAAAGTTGTGAGATATTTTAGACTTTTAAAACAAATTTATAAAGTATGTCATAAAACTCTGTAGTTTTCCTTTCATTCTTTTATTCTATTATACTAATTGTGATGCCAGTGCTTAAAATAATCTATCAAATATTTAAGTACTCAATGGGATATTCAGACGGCCAAAGATTTGTTAGGAGAAAAAGAAATGTTTCCAAATTCCTGAGGGAGTTAATATGCAGAAGAAGAATATATAGTATGTGTTCATATATGTTGTGTTTGTGTGTAGATATGTGTATATAAATGCAAATTACATATATAAAACATCTATAACATATGCAATATCCTATTTCACAAAGTATCTTTAAAAATTTGAAAGCCAATCTGAGCTAGGGACTTGGAGGCAAGTGTTAAACAGAGAAAGGAGTTGAATGGTCTCAGGAGCCAATATTCAAACAAGGGAGACAGGGCATAAACAAACCATCTGTGTAATAATAGCTATAATTTACTCAGCTTCTGCTTTTTGACACCTGCTCCAAATGTTTTAGGTTTATTACTGATTTTAGTTTTTATCATAAAATTAAGTACCTATTATCACTTCCAGTTCATCTAAGTTAAAACTGAACTTCACAGGGATTAAGTGACCCGTTCAAGTCTGTGTAGTGAGTTAGGATTTGAAGCAAAATCTGACTTCCGTGAACATATTTTTCCCCTACTAATGTAACAGGCTTATACATTACAAAACAGTGAAATCAGTGCTATACAACATGATACCACAGTTCTTCTTTGCTACTTATCAGTATACTAAAAATAATAGCTCCTGATCATCGATTGCTTAGCCTGGTGATAGAGGTCAGACTTGGTGGTCAGGCAGCAGCAAGTGTGTGACAGGAAACAGGGAGACATAGAGCAGTTATCTATAGCACTTCTTAGAGCCGTGGAGGGGGCCAGGCATGGTGGCTTTCCTCAGAAAGGACATGGACCTCACAGAGACACGTCATTCCTATTACCATGTCCTTTTTCGCTGACACTTGTTGTATCCGAGTAAGGACACTAATGAAACCCATTTTTAAAAAGTATTTGTGAAGTAACTTAAATACAAAACAATGCTACAGTAAACAATGATAAAACAGAAGAGGAAAATACATTTAAATCATCTCAAGACTTGATGATAGAAGCCAAAAAGGGACGGGCAAAGTCAAATTTGATTATAATCTAAAACATTCTAGAAATCAGAAACTGAGGGAACAGAATTCAGCAAATCAATGAAAAAAATGTTCAAAAACTTGGGTAGTGTTAATGTAGTCTATTCCTTATTTTCATAAGAAAACCATTTGAAATAATACAGTTTGAAAGTTCTCAAACCAATGTGTTTTTTCATTAAATGGTCTATAATGTGAATATACCCAAACATTTAACCTATATTTGTGAAAATACAACAGACTGAGATTTATGAAGCAATTAAGTCCTATACCATATGTCAGTACTACAGTAGGCATTTGGCTTATGTATCTGAATGTAATAATTTTTTTCTTGATACTCAGAGTTGAAACTTAACTATGTCAAATAAATTGCTCAGCATTACAGAACTACATGGTGTTAAAGAATCTTTGTATATATAAACTTGACTATATTTGTGATAAAAGGAAGTTTTGCATTGTAGTGTTCCGTAAAACATTTCTCACTGTTGGTGGCATGCATAGACTGAAGTATCAGGCTAAAGGGAACACAAAATAGACACGATGTAAAGTCAGTGGTCGTAGGGGCTTCTGAGCTATTGAAGTTCATGAAATCTGGTTGCTTTGGAGTGAGAGCCCTTTAAAGTTCTTATAATTTCTCAGACATAATGCCAATTTTTCTTTTATTAAACTCTAAATCCCTAGTACATTTCACAGCTCTTGGTTTATTTTACAGTCCACCAATATTAACTTAAGTGTCTAAAGGCTCCCAGGGTTTGAAGCTGCTGTACCCACCATTTTCTTTTACCTTTCAATTGCGTTAATTTTCGTCTGTTCCCCCTCATCTGTGAGCAAACTAGTTTGGTAGCTGTATGAAATACCTATTGTAAAAAGTGACTGAACTTTAGTTAGAAAAAGCTGAGAAGTAAAACACACAACACCAATATAACCATGTCCAGTCCACAGAAGTTACTCTTCCCATTGTGCTTTGTTTTAGCTTTATTCATTTACTCTACTTGTATTCCACTTAACTGTTCCTGGATACTAAAAAATTCAGTTTTGTTCTTCTCACCATGTTGCAAACAGGGCAACCAAAGTTCAGCAAACTAATGAACTTTCCCATTAGCTAATGAGTACCAGATGAGTACTGAGAGATTCTGCAGGGTGGTGCTAGCCTGACTTTGCTTATCCATTAGGAAATCTGGATCTTAAGCAAAGTGATGCCGCATTTTGAAGGGAGGAAAGGTAGGATAGAATCAATAGAAAATACATTTGTTGATTGATTTTTCACTAATCTTACTTTTAACTAAAAATAGGTACTATTCCCAGTTTTCTATCATTTTATACATTGAAATACCAAAATACTGGATTAAAATAACCCATCTTGTTATAATTTTTCTTGTTTAAAAAGGTCTGTGTCGTACAGCAAAAAGACCCAGCCCTTCTCTCTCTCCCTCCCTCCCTCCCTCTCTCTCTCTCTCTCACACACACACACACACACACACACACACACACACACTCACACTCTCACACTCATACACATTCTTTTTCTTACATTATCCTCCATCATGCTCCATCATAAGTGACAAGATAGAGTTCCCAGTGCTATACATCAGGATCTCGTTGCTTATCCATCCCAAAGGCTAGAGTTTTGCATCTATTAACCCCAGATTGCCAGTCCATCCCACTCCCTCTTGAAACTTAACAGAACCCTGTATATCAGCTATAATAGAAAATATAAAAATCATTTAAAAAATAAAAAGTTCAAGATGGAAGGTATTATATACTTTTCATGGATGAAAATATATTTTCTTCTTTTGAACTCTTTAAAAATAGTCATTTGTTTCAGCAAAATAGTCAAACTGCTAGAAAGATGACACTGTGCCTGTTACACTGCTCAAGAATGGCTATGTAATTTGAGTTATCTCCAATATGTTACAAAAGACAGGCACTTAGCAAGTTTAATGTCATCCATCTGATGTAAATGAACTTAAGATTAGATGAATAACAAGTTTATTTCATCCTTGAAACTTTATGGACACAACTGCCATATCAACAACAAATGCAGCTGCCTGTGTCACTATTTGCGTATTGTAATGGAAGATATTTTTTATAGAAAACAGTCTTGACTAAATATCAGGTAAAATTTGACTATTTTGGTAGTTTTTTGATGAAAGTTATCTAAGTGGTAGAAGAGAGGAAATGTGCTATCCATTATTCCACGACCCCAACGTGACTCTCTTGCATATATTCAGGCGTTTTCCTCACTTTGTTTATGGAGCTGAAATGTTAATGACTAAATATTTTATACTGATTTTTTAATTATGTCAAATATATTTTATGTCTAACTATTAAAATCTCAGAAGTAGGATTACTGCAATAAAGGAAAATATATTTTTTCACAAGCTTTAGATGTTACTACTTAACTACCTAAAATTTAGTGGTATTAGAAGTCATGTTTTCTAGTAATATTTTTGTCTATTGTATATTAAAATATAATGGGTCATTTTCTGGAAACAAAATGAAATTTCAGTGACTCTTGTTTTCCATCCCTCCAGGAAATGTATGCAAATGAACTAGAAAAGTCATTTTAGTTGCACATATTCAGTTAGTCAGTTAGACCAAAGATAGATACATAAAGACATTTGGTAATATAACCAAAGCTGTGAATTAGTTTTCTGAGCTGTAGCAAATGGACAAACTGTATAAACAAATGAAGCTTTAGTGTTTACTGATATATTAAAAAAAATGGAATTCTTATTGTGGCTCAGTGGTAAAGAACCTAAGATCTATGAAGATACAGGTTCAATCCCTGGCCTCAGTTAAGGATCTGGTGTTGTCATGAGCTGTGGTATAGATTACAGATGTGGCTTGGTTCTTATGTGGCTGTGGCTGTTGTGTAGCTGGCAGCCATAGCTCCAGTTTGACTCGTAGCCTGGTAACTTCCATATGCCCTAAGTATGGACCTAAAAAAAGCAAAAAAAAAAAAAAAAAAAAGATTCTCAGAAAACTATATAACTTAAGCGTGTTGTTTGGAGTTGACTCTCTTCCCTGTTGTTTCTTATTTTCTTAGATATGCAGAAGTATGCTTATCAAATTGTATTGTCTTAGAGATTCACAAATAAGTACTGCTTTCTGAAAAATTGTATTCATCATTAGCTGAATGAACATTATTCCTTTTGTCAGTTCCAAAACAGGTAAAATTTTTCCATATTTTTGCTTTACTAATAAGTGTTTAACTATTAAACTTGCACATCAAAGGATCTGACAAAGCCAGTCTTTCCCAATGCTTTACATTTTTGTACCTTGAGAACTAAATAGTGTGTACTTGAAAAAGATTTTATGAAACAATGAAATTTTGCAACTTACAGTGTTCTCTCATAGATAATATGTAAAAGAATACATTTGCTTTTAATAAATGCCAGACCTACTGAAAAACCAAGTACATTTTATACTATTCATACTCCTTTTTTGAGGAGATGAAGATAATGTACTTAGAGCTTTAGAGGCAACCAATCTCTCACTCAGTGCTTTTCCAATGACCTATGGGACTAGTTCCCTTCTCTTTAACACAAGGGTAGTGTAAAATAGACTCTGAAGTTGCTGAGCCTATGAGACTTTTTTCTCAACAATAGGACTTAAGGGATTTGTACTTCTCTCTAAAGACATTTCATTTGTTCATTGCCACTTAGTCCCCAGAACTAAAAACTGGTGTGTAACATAGTGTATTACACATAAGCCAATATTTGATAAATGAATATATTATTCTAAGTCAGTAGAACTGTAGTCCTAATTCCTAAGTTGAAATAAAGAAGCCCTTCAATATATATATATATATATACATATAATGTATGTATATATAAAAAACCCTAAATGAATGCTCATGTATTTTCAGCTTAAAGGTTTAAAGGAACTCTTGTAAGATTTCTGTCAGTTGGCCCTCATCGAAATCACAAACCTATTTCTCTTACTAGTATTCACAAGAAGGTTATTAATGATCAGGATAAACTGATGTGAATAATTTACTTTTTGCTAACAATCAACTTAAAGTCATTAGGATTTCATGCATGATTCTCAAAGGGTATGTTGAATATTAGTACCTCAGTAAGCGGAATGAATTATTGATACTAACCACCACATTGATGTTAGATGCCACTTGAATTGAGCTTCATAAAATCGTTCTTTCACCATTAAGTTTCCTGGGCTAATTATAATACAGAGGAAAAAAATTAACCCCATTCCAGGAGTTTTAAAGGATAATTTTTCAGGTGTTTGTAACTAATGCGAATTAAGAACTACATATCAAAAATGAGATGTCATTTTTCAACTGTTTGAAAATAGCTATTTCACCATTAAGTTTCCTGGGCTAATTATAATACAGAGGAAAAAAATTAACCCCATTCCAGGAGTTTTAAAGGATAATTTTTCAGGTGTTTGTAACTAATGCGAATTAAGAACTACATATCAAAAATGAGATGTCATTTTTCAACTGTTTGAAAATAACTATTTTAAAATAGCTCTCCGTTTGTACCCACCAACATTTTTTCTTAGGATTTATTTTTACTTTTTTTCCAAACTAACACAACCAATTATAGCTTCATATCTGAACTTCTAAATGCAATGACATTAGACATATTTGCCAGTTCATCTTAAGACCACTTGCATAGTATGAAGTATTTATTGTCTTGGAACCATGAGACCACCCTGTAAGACTCTAATTCCCGTTCAGTGATATGCTTACAATCACTGTGTTGATACATAGGATTTGCCTTCTGAGCATATTTTATTTCAATTTGCTTGAAATAAATTTTTTCTTTCTTGATACATTCTTGATAACATTGAAAGCTTTGTCAGCAGTGCCTGGAAATGTCATCAAAGATGACAGATTAGGAAAACTGAATTTTCCCATAGAGACGTATCCAACTAGAGTATAGTTTTAATTTTGCCAACTTGAAATGCATTATGTCAGATTGTTTTAATTGTATGCAAGACATCTGGGAGAAATTTGCTGCAGTCTAGAGAATCGTATGCCATTGTGAAATGTTTGCCTTATTACAGGCTACACAAAGTCTGGGACATAATGGCACATGTTTCCTAATTTTCTAGTGACTCCACTTTACTGAATTAAGTCTGGGATGCAGTGATGGAGAAGGTGCCATTTAAAACTGTT
>PVHT020000886.1:4119369-4138308 GCA_004024745.2 Catagonus wagneri | reverse complement strand
GGTTAACGGTCCGGCGTTGCCGTGAGCTGTGGTGTAGGTTGCAGACGCGGCTCGGATCCTGCGTTGCTGTGGCTGCGGCGCAGGCCAGTGGCCACAGCTCCGATTAGACCCCTAGCCTGGGAACCTCCACATGCCGCGGGTGCGGCCATAAACCCGCGGCCATAAAATGACAAAAGGCAAAAAAAAATAAATAAATAAATAAAAATAAATAAATAAAACTGTTGCTCTCATACATGACTTAAAAGATACCTCAGGATTTGGGGGAAACATTCCCATTTTGGTCACCTCCCAACATTCTGAGATAGATGTCTGTCCTGACCTGGAATGAGATTTATGATGTTTTTACATGTACAAATTATATGATAAGATGGGTAGAACATTTTAAAATAAATATAAAATTAACAAATAGATTTTCATGCATACTCATCCATGCCCCTCATGCCCTTACCTTTCTGCTATCAATGAACAGAAACATGATCAGTAAGCACACTGAGCAAACTTAGATCAAGTTGACCTTTGGGTCTGTCATCCTAATGAAGGATGATTAGTCAAATGTCAGAAAGTGCAGCAAAGTTTTCGTTTATAACTTAAAATGGATGAGCAGACACATTCTGCTGAGCCTCTGCTATGTACAAGTCTTGCTGTGTGTGTCTCCTTTTTATTCTCAGCCCTCTGACTTATTCCTAGAGTTCCTGGGAGACAATCTAGTTTTCTTTGCCTATCAAAATTTAAATACATATTTACAAACTTTAACATAGTAATGCTGTATAGGGTATACATATCTTTATAGGAAAATAAATCATATCAGCTAATGCAATTTTATTCTTTTATTATTTTTGCTTTTTAGGACAAATCTGTAGCATATGGAAGTTCCCAGGCTAGGGGTCAAATTGGAGCTGCAGCTGTAAATCTACACTGCAGCCACAGCATGTGGGATCCAAGCCGCATCTATGACCTACACCACAACTCATAGCAATGCCAGGTCCTTAACCCACTAGCAAGGCTAGGGATAGTACCCACATCCTATGGATACTAGTCGGGTTTGTGAGCACTAAGTCACAAGAGGAACTCCTAGCTAATGCAATTTTAAAATTCAAGAATATGAGTAATTTTTCCAGTTAATGGAATCTCATGGAAATTTTTCATTACTGGAATATAATTGACACAATTTAAACTCAAAAGAGACCCTTGGAAAGGCTGAGCTACCCATATTCCATTCCAAGTATCACCGTTAAATAGGATATTTCTCTTCTGTTGTTGAAGCATAAGTTAGGAGGACTAGAAAAAAAGACTAGGAATCCTTCCCATTCTTCAAAAAGGGTGGAAGTTCATACTTAAAAACCATGATAGAGCACTAGAAAAAAATAGTTCCTCCAAAGGGAAATGTAAATAAAAGACTGATATATGAATTGTTCTTTATTCTTCTATAGTCATTAACAAATACTCTGACCTTTGTGTTAGTGGCTTAAATTGAAATGATAATAAGCTAATATAATGATGTAATACAATATAATTGTCAAAACATAGTACAACCTAACTAGCACATGTTCTTTATTATTTTTATTTTTCCATTATAGCTGGTTTACAGTTTTCTATTAATTTTTCAACTATACAGCGTTGTGACCTGGTTAACCATGTATATACAGATTCGTTACAAGTAATTAGACGTAGTTTCTGGCGCTATACAGCAGGACCTCCTTGTTTTTCCATCCCCAAAGCAATAGTCTACAACTATTAATCCAGACTCCCATACCATCCCACTCCCTCCCCCACCCTCTTGGCAACCACAAATCTGTTCTCCAAGTCTCTGATTTTCTTTTCTGTAGAAAGGATCAATTGTGTAATATATTAGATTCCAGATATAAGTGATATCATATGGTATTTGTCTTTCTCTTTCTGACTTGCTTCACTCAGTATGAGGGTCTCTAATTCCATCAATGTTGCAGCAAATGGTATTTTTTTAAAGAGTAAAAATGAGTAGTATTCCATTATATATGTATATATATATATACCACATCTTCCTAATCCAATCATCTTTCGATGGACATTTGGGTTGTTTCCATGTCTTGGCTATTGTGAATAGTGCTGCAATGAACATGCCTGTGCAACTGTCTTTTTCAAGAAAAGTTTTGTCCAGATATATGCCCAAGAGTGGGATTGTTGGGTATATGGTAGTTCTATGTATAGTTTCTAAGGTACCTCCATGCTGTCTTCCATAGTGGTTGTACCAACTAACATTCCCACCAACAGTGCAGGACGGTTCCCTTTCTCCACACCACCCCCAGCATTTGTTGTTTGTGAACTTATTAATGATGGCCATTCTGAATGGTGTGAGGTGGTATCTCATAGTAGTTTTGATTTGCATTTCTCTAATAATCAGTGAAGTTGAGCATTTTTTCATGTGTTTGTTGGCCACCTGCATATCTTCTTTGAAGAAATGTCTGTTTGGATCTTTTGCCCATTTTTCAATTGGGTTGTTGGCTTTTTTGCTGTTGAGCTGTATAAGTTGTTTGTATATTTTAGAAATTAAGCCCTTGTCAGTTACATCATCATTTGACACTATTTTCTCCCATTCTGTAAGTTGTCTTTTTGTTTTATTTTTGGTTTCCTTTTCTGTACAAAAGCTTGTCAGCTTGATTAGGTCCCATTAGTTTATCTTTGCTTTTATTTCTGTTGCTTTGGGAGACTGACCTGAGAAAACACTTGTAAGGTTGATGTCAGAGAATGCTTTGCCAATGTTCTCTTCCAGGAGTTTAATGGTGTCTTGTCTCATATTTAACTCTTTAAGCCATTTTGAGCTTATTTTTGTGGGTGGTGTGACAGTGTGGTCTAGTTTCATTGATTTGCCTGCAGCTAGGACATGTTCTTTAAAGCATCCTTTTGATCTTTACTGTTTTGGCACCCTGAAACTTCTTATTTTATTAAATCTGCCATTAAAATAAGCATCATTTACTTAGTAGAGGAAAGAATCATTTTACTATTGATTAAACAATTTAAGTCAGTTCTACCAAATTTTAATATTAAATGTATGTGCATGGAGAAGAATGTGGAGAAAAGTATCTGAATTCAGAAATAGAAAGATGAAATAATCATTTTCTATTATAAAAGAGGTTGACTCTCTGACATTAATTTCACCGTGGGAAATCTGTACTCTTCATTTTAGAGAAATTAATTGGTAGCAGCACTATTTATGAAGTGCCGTGTGCTCAAATCCTTGAAGAACTTTTCCACATTATGATTAGCCTAAGATGTCTAGCCTGGAGTGGTTCACATTTTTTTAGCTTTGTGATTACATCTTCCCACTAGGTATCTGATGAACTGAAGTAGACAGCTTTGAATTCCAGCAAACTCGGGAGTAAGCTTTTATGAGTAGAATTAAAAAATAATTTAAAATGTCACTATTCAAAATGTTTCATAGTTCATATACTTTGTCTTTACTGACTACAGTGCTTTTGTATAAGGCTTAAAGCAGATCAACAAAGGGACAATATTACATTATAAAAAGAAGCATCCTCATCCATGAAAGCCGTGAAGCCTCTGGTTTGTTGTTGTTGTTAAATGGTTATAACCCCGTCTACAAGTCACTCTAAATATCCATGTCAGTTGGGATATTTATTTATGTATTTATTTTTGTTTTTTTTTATGGCTCTCCTATGGCATATGGAGGTTCCCAGGCTAAGGGTCAAAGCAGAGCTGTAGCCTCTGGCCTATACCACAGCCATAGCAACATAGCATCTGAGCCGTGTCTGTGACCTACACCACAGGTCATGACAATGCTGGATCCTTAACCTACTGAGCAAGACCAGGGATTGAACCTATGTCCTCATGGATACTAGTCAGATTCATTTCTGCTGAACCACTATGGGAACTCCGAGATATTTCTTATCAGAGTAAATCATTTTTTCACTTGGTGAAAATAGCATCTGGATTAATAAAACGGGTTTTTCAACTTAAAAAAAAAAAAAAACCTTTAAAAAATAACAGTACCATGCTGCCATGTAATCATTAAGTGAGGCAGATTACCTGATTACTTACAGCTCTAAAATAATCATAACATGTCCCTAATGAGATTGTTACTTATATCCAAGAGCTATCATGGTTTCTTTTCTGTCCTTTGGAAAGTAAGATCAGTGTCTAAATCCCTCTGTAGTAATGTAGAAACGAGGATACATGCCTTTTAAAAAGTAGTATTTTATCAAACTATTAGTTTATCATAGCTGATTCATCACTAAGAAATCAGAAATGTGTTTGGAGGGGGGAGCAAGGGTGAGAACAAACAATAAACACTAATGCTTACTGAAGAAAATATTTCTGCTTATAGTCCCTGACATAGTCTGGATCAGGATGCATTTTGTATTAGAACCATTTACGACCTCAGTTTTTTCCTTTGCTCCGGTTTCTGGCTTCTCTTTAGAATTTTAAAAGCTGGATTAAATTTTAATACATTATAAATCAAGAGTCTACTATATAATCTCTATTTTGGAATTGTGTCTGGATCTAATTTGTTTTCATGTAACCAATTCTTAAGTATAGGGAATGTCTTTTCTCTTGCCAGTTTGTTTCTGTTACTTGTCTGTTCAATGAGAATTTGGAGAGGAATCACAAATGTGAATTTGTATTTAATCCCCATGACTTCTGTACTTTTGGCATTGCCTCTTCCTGAATGTTGGCCTATTTAATGTTGTGTTTTCCACATTACAAGGTAATGCTTAGAATTAGTGCTTTGTAAACATTAATTATTCCACTCCACTAATCTTTGTTAGACTAATTTATTAAATAATATAGTTTATTTCTTATCAACTTCATACAAAAACTCTTTAAACAAAAGTAAATTTTGAAAGCAGTTATAGATTTTATCCTACTTCAAAAAAATAGTAATTCAATTAGTAATGTCATTTAAACTCTTGGTGTTTTTCCTTTGCCAGGAAAACCTTAAAAAGCATATGTGGTATTTTTGGTTTTGGTTCTTCTGCATGTTCAGATTCTAATACCTTGATTGGTTAGCTCTGTGGTACCATCTCTTTGCTTGTTGGAATTCAGGTGGTCTTCTCAGAGAGGGGAAGTAAGTAAAACTAACTGGAACACAGAGGCAAATAATGACAGAAATGGTGATCATGAGAATAAGCCAACATATGAATTGTATAATAAGCATCAGAATCTGAAAGGGAAGGAGGAGGAACTTTGGGGAGCTAAAGGCTTCTTGGCTTTGGATGTCCAGAGGAGACTTAGAACTTGTCTGAATTGTCTTATCAAGGAGAACCATTAGAAAATGAAGTGGGAAATAGCAAGCAATGCACTCAACTTCAGGGAGAACAGCTCTTACAGGGAAGAGCTAGGCATGAGGAAGATAGCACCAGACAGGGAAACAGCAAGAATTTCTAGGGAATTAGTGCCCAAAGGGAATGTGTCATTCCGAGGATCCTCATTTTGGTTTACCCAAGACAATGCTTAATCATAAAGCTGTTTTTCATCTTTATTAATCATCCCCTTCCCAATGTTCAAAAATGTACCAGTTTCATACTAAATCATATGCTCACTTTATGTGGTATCCAAGAAATCTGTATAAAGAGATTTTTGTATAATAGACTATGAAATTGCTTGTGTTTTTTAGCAGAAAAACAAAAGATATGCTGAAGTAAGAATAAGACTTTAGGTGGAGTGAACATCTGAAGACTAGTTCTAGACTTTATAAGTTCAAGGGATGGCATCTCTTTAAAAATCAGCATAGGTCACAAGTCATGTGGGTCCATTGGAATGGCACTGGAGAGTTTAAGGCCCAGTCCTCCACTTTATTTTTTGTGTGACTTTAGGAAAATTACACAACACCTCATTTACTCAGTATTTCTATCTCTGATATCGAGGTAATATCTGTAAAGATGTGGTACACATTTAATGAGTCAGTGCAACAAAGTGTGCATATAACCATGTGGGTGTTAGATGGCAAAACAGGCCCCCTCCAGTTCCAAGAAATCTGCTACTACTGATTTCCAGGTCTTCTTTGATCTGCTGGAGAAATTGGTAATAAACTAGGAGGCGGGCGTTTTTATCAATGATGACTAAAATTGTCTAAAGCACTCATCAATGGAAAGTATTATTAACCTGTATTCATATTTTGAGATTTTTGGTAACATTTTTCTTGTGATACTTCAGATACTTAATATATTTAAGATTTGATCCATTCTTAAAAGCAATCTTTCTCTGTCTCATCATCAAAATGTTTTCTAGAGGATTATATTTTAATGATGTAATATAAAACTTTCTCATATTTTCTTATACCCAATATTTTTTAATACTCATCTATCTTTTCCTTCATCTTTTGCTGTTTTTTTTTCCATATGCACATTGTTGTATACCTGGCCAAAACACGTAGCCAAAAAAAATCTCAAAATCTCTAAGTTTTCCTAACAGTATGAATCTATTTCAGAGGAATGCACATTATTTTCTCCTCTCTAGGCAGAAGACTCTTTTACTTTTTTTCTAATTCTGTAATTATTAGCACAATCCATCAGGAAAACTTAACTACCTGATGAGTCTAATAACATTGCTTAGTCTCTTGAAACTTAAAGGTAAGGATATAAAATGTATTCTTTTATGTGTTCAGTACTTTTAGCCCTAGCCAAGCCTTTCAAGATTTTGTGAATTTTTCAAGCACTCTATGACCTCATATATTATTAAATATTAGATGTTCTCCAAGATACTGTCATAAATCATGTCATTATTCCAATCTCCTTTCCAGTAATATATAAATTGAGATATATGTAGCAACTGGATATTACTAAACTAACACTATACTTCAGAGTTCTTAAATTACACTTGCTTAACCATGCATGATAAAAAATAATTTCTAAGCCCAGAGCATTGACTCATATTTTATAGCAAATACTGGCAGTAACAAATGTTGGTACCACTGAAGACAGTTTTCATTGTTATAACTACTTTCCCTTCACTATTCTTCCCCATCAGCTTTCTCATTCTTTCTTGAACATGCAATGCATGCTCCTTCCTTCTGATTGTTTGCCATAAGCTATCTTCTCAGACATTTCTTCCCCCAATTTGTGTGACTTCTGCCTCCTGACCTTCAAAAATGTGCTCAAATACTACTTTCTCAAATTCCCCTACTGTTACCTTATTTAAAACTGCAACCTGGCCCCCAGGCTTTTTTTCCCAAAGTATTTATTACCTTTTAATACACAGTATTTACATATTCATAAGTTTGTAGTTAATGTCTGCCCTCCTCCAGCCAATATATAGATGCTAAGAAACAAAGTTACTTGTTTCATTTACCAATAGACCTTTAGTTTCTAGGCAAGTGGTTAGGAAAACTTTTCTGTAAAGGGCCAGGTAAGTTTTATGCTTCATGATCTATATAGTGTCTCAACCGAACTGTGCCCTTGTGGCCTGAAAGCAGCCATAGACAATATGTAAATGAGATAGGTTTCTGTGTTGGAGTAAAATTGTATTTACCAGAGCAGACTGTAGGCCGGACTTGGCTATCATTTGCTATAATGTCTGGCCCTTAATAAGTTCTTAATATTTGAATAAATGAAACAAACTGAAATTAAACACATATATAAAGTAAACAAGTTACCTGGCAAGTTTATCTTTTTTTTTTTTTTACCCTGAAATAGTCATTTCTTAAAACTTTTACTCTAGACTTACTGCCCATCTTTAAGAATTACTCTTTACATTAAAACTAAAGTATAATCTTCTATATGGCAGTAATGGGAAAATAGAGTTATTAGAATTATAAAGAGTAAAAGGCTGCCTTGGGCCAGAAGAATGTAAAACTCTTTAGTTTGAGATTAGTATGAAGTATATTCATTAGTTTTTCTTTTGTTAATTTAATTTCTAAAGTATTTCGTCAACATCTTAAGACACTGATTTCTATAGTGTGTGATGTTTTCTTATTTCAATGGTAAGAATAAGACTTTCCTATCTCTTGAGTTAGATATCAACCTACGATGGTGGCAGTGGATCTGCAGCTGCTTATTTCCTCTTTGGGACGTGTTTCTAAGAAGCATCACAAAGTGTGGAATAGTGTTGTAGTGCTTTAAGTATATTTAAAGGTGTTATTTGTAAATGTTATTGATCCTGAGTCCTCAACATGAAAAGATAAAGTAACTTTGTCTGATCACAGAACACTGTTTATTCTGCAATGAACTGAAAGGTGACTCAGTAACCTAGAAATGGAGAATTTTTTCATCATCTCATATATAAATGTCTTTTGAAATTCATTGGATCACTTTGTTCCAGATCATTCTTAGAAAACTTCCATATTGACCAAGAAACTTTAGGTGAAGTTCATCCTCTTTTTGAATAGGGATATGTGTTTTTGTGAGTAGAAACTCTTCAGAATGAGAGTGGAATTATTACATCTTAAAGAGAGGAAAGCATCATTTACTGTGGTGGGAAGTGTGAAAGGTTTGTCATCCATCCTCACAAAATCCGTTTGCTATCTTTGGAATACAATTTTTTTTAATAGAAATCTGTTTTAACCTCATTATTGGGACTTGCCTATCAGAGGAATGATTTTGACATTTGCCATTATGGTGCTGCACTGGCAGACCTTACCGGAAGTCTGCCCTCTGATACTTGTGGGAATGCTACCCTATAGGATGCTAGGGGATACTGCTCCTGAGGAGTATCTTGGTGGAGGCACTCATCTACAGGACTACCTGGAGAGATTGCCAGGGAAATTCTGGCCACTGAGTGCTGCTATCTGTCATGCACTGGAGGTCCTGGGCAGTGGGGAAGCCCTGGTGCTGGGGAAGTTGGGTGCTTCAGAAATGCCAGAACTCCAGGAACCTGGCACTGGAGTTGCTGCTCACATTGCAGAAGCCTGATGAAATAGCTCATTGGAAGCAGGAAGGAAAATACCTTTCCCAGCAACGTCACTGTAACCCCAGTTAAACATATGCTAGCTGCCAAAAGAAGATTATTTTGTAGCCCAACCTCATTTTTCCACAACAAGCAATGAAGGGTAAATTTGAGACAGTTGACAACTTAACACAAAATCCTATTATGAACAAAACATTGTGTCTTTTGTTTTAATTTAACTATAAGTGACTTGTAAAATAAACCTCACTTTATATACCAAGAAATTGATCTTATTGTAGAATAATTCATAGATAGGATGGCTTAAAACTCCCTTTAGGATCTGACAAATGTAGTTATTTGCCTCAAGGCTCATGATTTGAGAGAGACCTTAAACTGTTTTCAAGATCAAACACCTACAGTTGTTCAGAGATTCAGGATGGCTTTGGGCAGGAGCAAAAATAATGCAAAGAGATAGTTTACAATAAACACTAGGATTTTATCAATTATAGAATTAAAACAACAGTAGCAGAAAAAAAATCCGAGATCCCTCTCTTTATTCTGTTCATATCCTACCACTTCACTAGCTGCTTCTCTGTAAGGTTAACTTTTTGATTTAGCAAAGAATGGACGTTTGTCTTTAGAATGTATAGTTTTCTATAATACAGGATGAGGTATACTGTATTAGAGATACAGTCATTTTTTTCTAATATAGCCTTTGTTTTCAAGAATTTGAAAATAACAAATTTAGGGATTAAAAAGGGAACTCGGTGAACCAGAGCAGTGCTACTGTAATTTGTTTTACTAATTAGTAAGTCCAAGAAAGTCAGGAAAGATGTAATGTAAACAAAATCGTAATTAAAAATCCAATTTAACATTTAAGTTAAGAATGAATTATTTCTGATCAATATTATTGATCCATTACATTGAGCTACTTGAATTTTCTCTATACTTTTGTTTTAACCTTTATTTTTGAAAAACACATTTTAAGCTATATAAGCCAATATCTATAAAGATCATATTTCATTAAGTAAAAATTTTATGTATTAAAATAAAAACAACTGGGAAATGAACATAATGGTTTAAACTAAGTGCAAGAACATGCCTATATGTACTTATGAGGAATACAAATAGTTCTGAGGAGTAATGAACACTGTTTTAAATTTCTCTTATTTACTTTAGATTTCTCAAAAATCAGTCTCTGCATTAGTATGACTTTTATGGTTGTTGAGATAAGACTAATTCAAACTGCCTTAGCAAAAACACGTTTGCTAACAAAATCCAAAGGGAAGTATAACAAACTGTGAAAAGAGACAAAGACCACTTATTCCACTTAGACAAATCAGTAAACCCATCCATCTGTGAGGTATTTTTCAGCGCTCGTAATCTGCACTATTTTTCAAAAGGAGAGCCCGGAAAAGTATATAGTATAGTTCCTGACCTCATTGAATTTAAATCGTTTTCTTCAGCTTAACAGATGCATCATGAGCTCCTGGTACATTCTTCACACCTCAAGGAGCTAGAGAGACAGAAGTGAATTACGATATGATCCTACAAAAGTAGTTGTAGATGTACAAATATGAAGGTTATGAAGTACTTCATGAGTATGTTGGGATTTAATTAGGAGATGAGGAAAGGATGATCTTTAGTTACATGATTAGAAGAAGATCCATATTAAGTTAATAGGGTAAACTGACATACAGGTTCAAAAAGGAAGTTAGGGAATCTGAAGTAAGTGAGTTTTGATTGGAGCTCAGAGCCTAGATAAAGGCAGTAAGCTGGAAAGGTACATCTTTTTATACTGGAGTTAGGAGACTAGATGTATTCAAACAGGTTTTCACTCAGATTCTAGAAGATAGGATTTCAAGTGGTTGTTGCTTTGTTATCACTCAGATTATGTCTAATAAGCAATTATCCACTCTATGCATAAGGTCATCGTTTACATGGCTGTTTTATATTAAGAAAACATATGTTGGCTATTGCCAGAGAATGACATGACTTTTTTAAAAGTCCACTACACAGTCCTTCAGGCTAGAATACTTTGCTGAGTTCTCTTGGTCAACATTGGCCTGTGGACACCCCTTTCATCTGTTGTTAAGCCCTCTTTCTCCTAGGGGAGCTTCCTCTTCCACACTTGTTTGTGCAGGTGGAGGTAACCTCTTGACCCCTTTTCTCTGGTTGAAAAGGAACATTCAGATCTTAAAAACTGATAATCATTGTGGGGTTGTTCCTACTGTCTCTTGGATTACTACATTTGCTTTCTTTCTCTTGATCTCGCAGCACCACCTTGCCTTTACTACTCTTTTTGCTCACTATATTCTTGGTGAAGACAAGGGACGAAGCAGCTTGGGAAACCCACTCCCTATCTGCTCAATGAATTTATGTTTTTAATTTTAATTTTTGGAGTAAATTTAGCTTCTGGCATGAATGTATTAAACATAAATACTTTGTTTCCTATGTCATGTATTCTAGTAAGAATTAAGGCCAAAGGAGAAGTCTGGGAAATAAATTTGAATATTAAATATTACCATAATTCGTTTCTACCATCAGATTTTTTTTTAGCATTTTTATGTAGTGCAATTATTATTTATAGAGTGATCCAATAAATTTTACTTAAAGTTATTTTTCTGCCAGGTTTCTAATCCTAAAACATGTTAGAAAAATCTATTTTCCCCCTTTGGAGGAAATGTGATATTTACTAACTGATTAATATCTGTATGCTTTACTATCAATTATATGTCTTTTTACTAACTCTAAATCTTGAAATGCTAAGACATGCTAAGATTATCTGGAAATTCTTTGTATAAGGGGAAAGATGATATTTTCGGAGTCAGGAAAAATTTAACATTTATTAGCTGTAGTATTTTAAACGTTAATCTATTTTTTGCCCCATTGTCTTTATCTATGACGTGGGAATAATATTATATTCCTTCATTTATTCAACATTGTTTTCAACAACTGATTTATATAGAACCTATGTTAAGCAATAGTCAATACAGAGAAAAGATAAAACACTATCACAACATTTTAAGACGTGAGTAATGTTTCTTCTCAAATTAAATTACATAACCTATGCAGAATATTAATTCAGTAAACATTCAACTAAACTTGGTTATTTCTTCTCTTATTTTTCTAATGTTAATTATAAAACATGTCTCCTTGCTAACTTTCCTTAAAACATTTAGTAGCTTCCTTGTGGTGTTTTGTATGTAAGAACTAACGGTGATTTCTAATTGCTAATGCATACATTTACTTAGAAATGTTAGTGCAGTTATCAGTTTGCAAGACTAGTTTAAAGATAATTTAATTCTGTGAAATCTCATAGAAATATTTTTAAAACATTTAAATTTAAAATGCTTCATTTTCATAAATATTCATAAGTTGAAGTGACAATTGCAAAGGAAAATAATACATAAAATGGCAGTTCTTACTTTGAGCATACCTATGGTCACGGTAGCAAGAGAACTAATCTGATATCCCAGTATAATTTAGAAATATGTTATCATGGCATTTAATCTATGCAAGTACTCTAGCAAATTGATAGATATGACACATTTTTCTCAGAGATAATTCTGCCCTATATATTTGCTTATTATCCTCCCCTGGTATGGAAGGAAGGGAGAAAAGGAAAGAAGAAAAGATGTAAGAAATTGTCTTTATCAGATTGTGAGTAAAAGGCCCATTTAACATACAGATCTTGAAAAATAACTGAAAAATCAAAATAAATTTTGGAGTGTGTCCATGGTTTCCACAAAATTATAAGGCCCACTTGACATTAATGTCTTAAAAGAGAAATGTAAGATTGAAGAGTGAATGTCTGATTTTCCTAATTAAGTGTTTGATGTGGCAGAAGTGACCCATAACCAGGAAAAATTCATATAATATAGCACAGAAAATATTGGACTACATCTAGTCCCATTAAAGACACCATTTTTGGACTCTACAAAAGTCACTTAATTGCTTTTTTCGTTAAAGTTCTCATGTGCAATTTCAGTATCCTGAAAAAAGCTATGAAAATATAATTTAAGTCATTTAAAAACAAATTTCACACTGTGAAGAAAATGTTATGATAGATTCAACATAAATACAAAATTTAAGAAGTATATGGAAGGCATATTTTTATCCCTTTATAAGTGAAAAGGTTCTTTTCTCTAATGTAACTATATCATCCATAAAATATAAATTTCAAGGATTTCTGAGCCATGTAAATATTTGCATTTAATAGTTTTCTTTAAGATATTTGCTTATACAATTGTTTTTATGCTTTTCAAAAAATAATTTTCATAAATTTTAAGCTGCAATTTGATTTTTCTGCTTGACATTAAGGCTCATATGCCTATTCTTTGTAACAGTTTTCAAATCATTTTTCTTTACCACATTATGAGCTAGAGATATTAATCTCAAATTCATCAGTAGATGAGTTATGATACCAATACTAAACTTCTGTTTGTTGCCTTTTTAGAATATGTACGTACTTAAGACTTTTTATCAGTTTAGAAAGTGAACTTAAGTAACATTGGATATTTGTCTTTATGGAAATGAATGCATATTTATAACATATTTGTACATAGTTTAGACATCAAATAGATAAAGACTTAACTAAGGTAGTTGTATTTTAAAATGATACATCTGTAATTAAACAGCATTGAACTTGAATAGTAAATACTACAATAGATGTGAGGTAAGGAAACTTTACATAATAATTAAAAGACTTGTATTTTATAGAGTACTATCAAGAAAGTGAAAAGATAACCTACCGAAGGAGAGAAAATACTTATAAATCACACATCTGATAAGGGACTTGTGTCTGGAATATACAAAAGAACTCTCTCAATTCAGTATAAAAAGACACCCGAATTTTAAAATGGGCAAAGGATATGAATATGTATTTCTCAAAAGAGAATATACAAACAGCCAATAAGCACACAAAAACAATGTTCGTCATTAGACATCAGGGAAATACAAATCAAAACCACAATGAGATAATACTTGCCAATTATTATAGCACTAGAATGCTATAGTAAAAAAAGATGGATAATAACGCATATTTACAAGGAGGTAGAGACATTAGAATCCTCAAACACTGCTGGTAGGAATATAAAATAGTACAGTTGTGAAGAAGAAAAATAAGTATTTTTAAATTAGAACATGCCCCATTCAGGAAAGAAACACGTACAAAGATTGAAAATAATTCAGGGGCGATAAAATTTAAAAAATTAGGTTAGGTTTTTTAGAAGCAGAAAAAATACAAATCTTTGAGTTTCAGATACGATATTGAATGTAGAGTTGTCTTCTAATGATATGAAAAGTTAAATTTGAACTAAATCAGAAATACAAATGCTAAGTACTGAGGGATGTATTTAAATTAGTCCCTGAAGAGTTTGTAACTTACTGCTTTTGATATCTGTTTATTACAATCATAACACAATATTATCGTGTAGAATGATTAATGGTTCAGTGGTATGGTATGCAGCTATAAAGTTATACTTACTCTACTCAATTAAAACTAAGATGTTACATTTTACAATAATCTTTTAAATGTACATTTCAGAGGCTTTGGAATTAGCTTATTTTTAAAACATACTGTTGCAGTGGAATAGGTTCTTTAGACTTTTACTGAATTCGTATATTTTGAAGTTAGAAGGCACAAACAAACCATTAAATTAATCAAGTGTTAGAAACATACAATAAAACATTTTCAGAGGTATCACAATTTGGTTAACTTCCAATTTCCAATAGTAGTAATTTTACTTTGACTAGTTTAACTTTCTATGCATCTTGCGAATACTGTGTCTCATTTGACTCGTTTGACCCTCAGCGGAGCACACAGCAATAATTCCTCAATTTTTACCCATGAAAACATGGAATGAAATTACATTGTTATCCAACAATGTGATTTTATACTTAAAGCCATGGTGAAAACCACAGATCTCCTAATACAGCAGCTCCATCCATTTTTCTCTTCCTGTTAGAACAGTGTTGATTGAGCAGTAGTTTTGGTGGGCTCCGAGAAGTATGGAATGATGGGCGAATAGTGGTCATGAATAATGACTTGATAAAAAGTAGACTGGAAGCAGATAGTTGAGACTCTGACAAGTAAATATAAATAACTTATTGAACAATTATTAGACACATTGCTGAGCACATTGCCTTATTTTGAGGAAGTAGACTTCAACTATTAAGAGAGACTAAAGAGGTTCTCAGCATAAAACTATATCCTATCAGTTAAACCGTGTTAGCATACGTACTTAAAAATGTCTGGGCTGCTTCTGTGTCCTCAAGACTAATAAATAATTATGTTAGAAACAACAGACCATATGGTCCCTCTTTTCAAATGAAAGTCAATTACTCTCTAATGAAGCATTTCAGTAAAGCATTTTGGCTGTTTCCCAAGTAAATCACAACTCATTTCTTAGGAATGACAACTGATCTAATGGTGGCCCTGATCTTTGATGCTCCCTCTGATGCCTTATTTGTTCATAAATGTAATTCTTAAGATTTTAAAATAAGAGAATGTCATAATACAGTGCTCTTAGTGCTATCAGGCAAGAAATGTCCCTTACCTTCTTAGGATGGCACTTTTACATTACTCCAGGCATGCAGGCCTTCCCCAGTCTCATCCTACCTTCCAGATGGACATCAGACAATGTTACATGAGGACATGCAAGCTGTTGTTTCACAACTAAAATTTCAGGATAACGATGAGCCTCAATCCTGTGTTATGTAGCTGGTCTCCAAGATAACGCAATTAGTATTCAATATATCAGTGCTCTCAATACACTGGCCTTGTATTTGCCTCATCACTATGTCATCTTTTCCTTTTATTATTAAGCTGTAGATTTAGAACATAGAGACTTGACGTAGTACTCCCTAACCTTTATTATAGGAGTGCAAGATTTTTTGCCTTTAGAGATTACTTGGATATAACACTTTACCTTATTTTATTTACCTTAGAAATTATTAAAATTTTATTCTCATGAGGTACAAATAGTGAGTTCCTGAAATGTTTAAATATCTTATTCAAAGAAATAATTTTCTTCTTCACTGATTTGATAACTATTTTCTTTTTCAATCAAATTATAGTTTTAATATGTCACCTCTCATTAATTGCTATTTATAAATGTGACCATATATATTCCTATTATACACCCCTTTTCCTTACCTTATTCCTCATTTTCTTTGCATTTTTTTCCACAGCAAAATGAATTATTTTATCAGTCCTAACAATTTAGTGTAATTGTAATTTTGGTTAAATATTAGCTATTGTGACTATAAATATAATGCTATATCATTATATCATTCAAATGTATATCAAATAATGCTATACATTTGAAGGTTGTAACATATCCAATTAGGAAAAAGAAAAATGAAAGAATGAAAAGAAGAAAGGAGAGGAATGGAGGATGGTGAGGAAAAACTGTTATATAAACCTTCACTTCCTAAAACTTGATACCTGTTTTGCTTACTTGGGGTACCAGAATTGTAATTCAATGCAACAATCCTTTGTCCTCAAAGCACCGATGAATGTCCTTTTGCATTCAGGTGACCAAGATTTTCATCTGGTTCAGACTTCATCCTGTCTTGTCCACCTCTGTCTATTGCCTTCTAGTGAATTTTTCTCTACCACAATGATCTGTGCTAAGTTATCACTTTCTTGTATCAGGGGTCTTAGTCTTCATTTTCTCCTATGAACTTGCTTCTAGTTCAGCCCACTAATGTTTTCATGGGCTTGTTTCATCACATTTTTTTTCCCACACAAACTACTGTTTGTTTGCTTATTTCCTCCTTTGCCTTGATTTCAGTGTGCTAGCTTAATGCTGCTTTTCTGTTTGCTAACCATAGCGTGCTATACTTGTGGTCTATGTGTCTCTCAGATAAACAGATTCTTTTATTCTGATTTTTTTGTCAGAAAAAGAACAAAAATTGATTTAGGTGCCAAGTGAAAACAGATCTATAGATACAGTAACACTCCCTGAAAATCTGTGAGAGCAGTAGTATTTTTTTTCTAGATCATTGCTGTTTCTAGGACCAAGGCACACTATCTAACCCAATAAATGTTTGCACCTCATCTGTGATAGGTCAGATAGGATGCCTATTTATGGCATGTCCAACATTCCTGTAGGCTGCAAATATCACTGATTTCACATAGACTGTATTATAAAAGACTTGTAATTAATGACACATTCCTATGACCTGAGCTAGGCATTCTCAAAAGATTTTGACTGTTAAATATGAAGAGATAATTTTTCCATATGCCATAAAACAAGTTTTAAGACCCTAGGTTTTATTGCTTTGTTTTTAATCTAAGCAACATTTTCTCATTTTGATGAATGCAATATATTCTTTGTGAAATTACATAAAATAGATGTTATTGTATTGACATTGCAATTGAAATACAGACAAGTCAGTTGCCCAAGGACACAGAAGTATTCTGATAGGAAGAGGCTAGAATTTGTCTTCTGTGGTTTGCTCAGAAACCAAATGCCTTTGCTATAGTTATGATTAAAGATAGAAAATAAGGAAGATAAAATCAAAAAATCTTTTTAGGATTTCCTTTATGGTTATTTCATTTCAATTTCACATAGTTCTATTTAGTCAGAACTGACCTTTTGAGCAGTGAAAAGATAATTTCACCTCCAACTGAATATTAATTTATACTAATTAGAAGTTAGGAAGTCATGTGACTACAACAGCTGAATAAACATCACATATCTGAAGAGATTCTAATATTTGTACCTTCATACTCTGATGTGTCTGATACTTTGGCAGTTTTCTGTCAGTGTCTGTCTAGGCAGCTAGAAGACATAGTTATATCAGTAGTGGAGTGATAAAAATTCTCTTTCTAGCTTCATACCCATTTTTTATTTTTATCTTTTGCCTCTACACAGCTCTCATTAGTCATTTGAGTGTGAAAGACACTATAAGTCATATATTTAATTAAACTCTAGGGAACAATTTAAAAAGATCAACACAACTTTATCATATTTCCTTTTATATTCTCATCTGCCCTCCATACACACACTAACCTCCATACACACACTTACCTTACTTTCCCATTCTTTCTCCTTTAACCATCCCTTGCCTCTTGTCATTGACTAGTGCTGCCACCCTTATGAAACTATGGATAATTTGAAATCATTTACTAATGTGACTAATTTGCTTTGTGAACATATTTGAGCATGTTATAAATGAATTAGTAGTTGAAGCAATGAAGCAAATTACAAAATTAATCTTATTTTATAAAAGGTCTTTATACTGTTTCCAGAATAGGGCATTTGCCTATGAGGAAAAATTAACATAAAGGAGCAGTGAGATTGTTTGTACAGGCATTAGCTGCAATTTGTAGAAAAACTGATTCCCCCTTCACCTCTTCAAATATCATTTATTTTTCTTAAGATAACCCATCAAATGTATACTTGCTGCCTAAAATTTAATTTGAACCTACTATTTAAGAAATTTCCTAATAGGTAGAAAAGCTATTGGATGTGTAGTTTAAGATACCATATAGCTAATTAGAGTTTACAAAGGATGAATCCATTCTTGCGTCCCCATTTTTTCTCACCTAGAACACCTAATTAGTTGGTTTTCTTCCATTTACCCACCATTCCCCTTCCGCTGAATTTTAGTCAGTATGCTTTACCCCATGAAGAACACTTTGGCTGGCTTGCTGTTGCTAATATGTGATAGACTTAACATGCAATTTATAACCAAACCTTAGAATATAGTTGTAATAGACCCATGCCTCTATGCCCCTACCTCTGCAGCATCCCCACAATAAAGAACGAAAATCTGAATGAAGTATATAGCTAATCACCTATGAAATGTTTATAAATAATTTTTTTTAATAAAGCAATTTATTAAGTATTAATTTTCTTACTATATTCTGTAGGAATGCGATTTTTTTGGCCATGGGATGCGGCAATTTGATGTGTGATCTCAGTTCCCCAACTCTGGATGCAGCAATGAAACACTGAATGCTAACCAATAGACTCTCAGGGAATTTCCAATGTTTTTAATTTTTTAAAACTAAAGTGTCTAAGTTTTATTCATAAGTCATATTTTATTCATATATCATTTTTAATTGCCCCAATTATTTATATATTTATTTATTTATTTATTTATTTA
>PVHT020000886.1:3959311-4119269 GCA_004024745.2 Catagonus wagneri | reverse complement strand
TGGAGGTTCCCAGGCTAGGGGTCTAATCGGAGCTGTGGCCACTGGCCTGCGCCGCAGCCACAGCAACGCAGGATCCGAGCCGCGTCTGCAACCTACACCACAGCTCACGGCAACGCCGGATCGTTAACCCACTGAGCAGGGGCAGGGATCGAACCCGCAACCTCATGGTTCCTAGTCGGATTCGTTAACCACTGCGCCAGACGGGAACTCCTATATTTAATTTTTAAAAGACCTAATTTTCAGGTATCTTTATTAACTTATTTAATGTTTTTGTTTGTTTTTATATTCTGTAGCCTTTTCTAAACTCAAGGAGGCTGGAGTAACACCAGCCAAATAATAGTGATGAAATAATTATCCGTCTTTACTGGAAAGTAAAGTGTGCATTTTGAGTTTTAATGAGTAAAGGAGGACAGGAGACTTCATATGGAAAATTCATAGGAAAGAATAGAAAGTTAGAAAATTAAAAAGCGCCCTGATCTTAAGCTGCGTTTGCTATTCTTTCTGCCCCCAAAAGTGACTGATAGCATTCAGAGTTCAATGGGCTATTTCCATATTTCAGATTCATCAAGATCTATTAGTTTATAATTGACCTTAATTCTATTTTCAAAATGTAAGCAATTACATACAGTGCTCGGCTACCAAATACGTTAATAATTTAGTTTCAACCTTCTTTAGTCTGTTTTCAAGGTGAAAGAGAATGCTGGTGTAGTGAAAAGTGAATGATTTCACAGTTGGCTTTCATTCTATCTTCAGCTTAAAAGTTAACTATGTACGTAGTCAGAGGCATTGAATAACATTTCCTTCTCCCTAAACCTGCTGTTGAAGCATTTTTTCCTCTTACACTTCCAGTTATCTCTAGACACAGCTTTAGGTAGTATTTTTAAAGTTACAAAAATATTTTCTCATGATATGATTACATAAACCCTTTATCTACCAACACAAATCATTCAAGAGTTTGTATTTAAGATTTTTAAAATAAGCATGTAAAGCTAGTGGTTATGTAGCAAATCTTTAAATTTATTTACAATGTTCCTTTTTTTCCTTTATTCTTGTAAAAATACTTTGCATGTCTCGACCCTAGGAGGTTTTCTTTCTATGAAGAAATCTCACCACAGGGTTTCTGTTTTGATACTAGTCTTGTAGATTGTGGCATTTGGCCAGGTCACCAAATGATCTAGATCTTACCAGCTGCTACCGTTCCCCCACCCCCAGAAAACTTGAGAAAGTCATTTCATTTTCTTAAGAAACTATTAATATTGTTACTAAAAATGCCATAAAAATCAACAAATGCTTATAGCTGACTTTTGTTTCATCCATTGATATTCTCAAGGAATACTTTACTTGTGTTTTTCTTTATTTTTTTGCTCATCTGGGCACTTAGAAAACCCACTGTCCCCCATCCCAAGCTGTGTGTGTGTGTGTGTGTGTGTGTGTGTGTGTGTGTGTGTGTGTCTATATATCATTTTTTCAAGATCTTGTTCTCTAATCTATGGCATGGAACAGCATGTATCAGCCAGGCCACTTGAACAATTGCATTGTAAGACTGTCAAACAATAGAGGACTTGATAAATGAATATCCTTTTTTTGTGGTTATTAAATGCCTTCACTTTCATACAATGAGAAACTTGATAAACAGAGTTGAGCCTCATGGTTAATGACATTTCCAAATTCTAGAATGTCTGTAAATAATGGAGGAACTTCATTATAAACAAGAGTGGATAAAACAAAGAACCTCTCTTCTGACATGAGAATAAATGATTTCACATCTCATCTGTATTTACAGAATAATAGAGAAGTCTATTCATTTATCCTCTGATACACATTTTTGGATAAATGATGGTGTTCTTTTTAAATCTGAAGTCCAAATTACTTAATACAATAAAATATGTGACATTTTATAGGCATTTTGTAACATGTCTTGCATGTCACTCTAGAGCAGTTACATATAATATCAATTATCCCTAAGGTATTATGTAGTTGTAGATCATAAACTTTTTGCTTAAATTAAACATCACAGCTGGTTGCTTTAATTTGATGCATTATACCACAAATGTTTCAACAGCTTGACTAAAATGAGCCATACTGCAAATTCAAAAGAAGAGCAAAGGTCAGTGCACATGAAGCCTAGTCATTTGCAAATTTTCTTTGGGCATATTAAAAAGCATCCTGCAGAATATAGTTTAATGGAATGTAACCAAACAAAATAAAAGAAAATGGAGTAGACTATTGCAGTGGTGTTTCACTTACGGAAAGCAATATAATAAATTCTTAATCTCATGATAGTGTTTATAATAGCACATTTAAAGAATCATGAATATTGTGCTTTGAGTGTGTTGTTTACTTCTTGTATCATGATAGCCTTGCTTGTTTCTTTTCAAACCTAAAACATTGTTAAATCTGCAAAAGGAAGGCAGTTGGCAGAAAAGAAAAACCAAAATGATTACCCTTACTCTGACTATCTACCCAGGAAATTTTCCCCCTACCCTGCCCCCATTCAATTAAAAGTCCAGAAATGCTTTCTCCTCACTCATTCTATTTTTACTCCCAATGTCTTTAGCTAAGAGGGTTGACAATAATACTAAGACTATCATTCATTACAACATAAACCCAGTTTTAAAACTATTCTAACTCTAAGGGTGTTCTTCTTGCTTATAGTGATTAGCTGTAAATTTTATTGTCAAAGCAAGAAATTAATAAGATAAAATAATTCGTGATGAGAAAATAAAGTCTCTAAGATTATGTATTGGCAACAAAAACAAACATGAAAGAAATTAGTACAAGAGGTTAAAACTATGATATTTCAAGTTATAAAAATGTTATAACTGAATTACTTCCTTATGAGCTATAAAACCGTCAAATGTGAAAGCTGAATGAGAACCAAAAGGTATCTAAGACAATTTGTTATCAGCATAATCTATTTAATCACCATCTCTTAGTTCAGAAACACTAGCTGTCCCTAATTTGTAACTCTCAGTATGACATTTGAAGCCCGGTTCAATCTCATCCATGTATTACTGAACCATACTCACTCTGATCTAGTCTATGTTTATGCCTGTGTGTTTTCTTAGATAATACTTTAAATACTGTTCAAAGAAAGAACAGTATTTAAAGTATTATCTAAGAAAACATAGTCCATTACTGTCTTCTCCTAGACTTAACTTAAATCCTTTAAATCAAAATGAGCTCTTCCTTTATTGGCGTATCTACAAAACTTTATTCTGGAGTCTCACTTATGACTCCATAATAATAACTCTTTTGTCAGGATAATGGCCAGAGTATAAGCTCCTTTGTTTCGTGTATCATTCATTTCTTCTTCAGCTCTCCATTTCTCTGTGTACTTAATTGATGTACTGAGGTGAATTGTTTCCTAGTTCTAATCCAATTTTTTTTTTAATGATAGACAAAGCTAAGTTTTGGAGAGAGATGTTTTCCAAACAAAATAGATTAGAATTTCTAGGATCAAAAACCCATATCTGTTGACCGTAAACAGATGACTCATGACAGAGATGAAGATCTTTCTCTGCTTAAAGTTAGGGATATTCCTACTGATATTCCTGTGTATAGTATAGAGAACTATAGCTGATCTCCTGTGATAGAACATTACGAAAGATAATATGAGAAAAAAATGTTTGTGTACTTGTGTGTATATGCATATGTGTGTGTGTGTGTGTGTGGTGGGTCACTTCGTAGTACAGCCAAAATTGACACATTATAAATCAACTATTATAAATTAAAATGAAAATAAAGTTACTGATATAATTGGAGTTTGGAACTACAAATCTCAAGTTGCTTAGTGCAACCTTCACTGCTTTAAAGAAGTCAGGGTATGTTTTCTGTTCCTAATCTCTTGTTTTTTTAACCAACTCTTTTGGGGACCAGTATTTCTGGAGTTGAAATCAGCAGTTGCAACAATCTATCTTACAACACCTTGCCTGTTACCTGGAAGAAAGTATAATCAATTAAACAATATGACATTTATAGTGCACAAATCCAAATCTGGTCATGGCTCCTAATTTTACATTTTATTTTGGGGCCCCTCTTAACCCATGGCTTTATACATATTGAGGGCTCATAAGACATTACTCTTTCTTCAGTGGAGAGGCAAATGTATACTCAAGATACTTTTTAAAATTTGTATCATTGATTTACACTATTGTTGGTTTCAGATATACATCGTAGTGATTCAGTATTTTTGCACATTATATTCCATTATAGGTTATTACAAGATATATAGGTATACTTTTGCCCGTGCTATAAAGTATATCCTTGTTGCTTATCTATTTTATATATAGTAGTTTGTATTCGCTAATACCATAACCCTAGTTTATCCCTACCCCCTTCCCTCTTCCCTTTGGTAACCGCAAGTTTGTTTTCTGTATCTGCGTATCTGTTTTGTATATACATTCATTTGTACTATTCAAGATTCCACACGTAAGTAATAATAATGTAGTGAGGTAATATTTATAATAATATTTGTCATTCTTTGACTTATTTCACTAAGCATAATATTCTCTATGCACATCCATGTTGCTGCAAATGGTATTATTTCATTCTTTTTTTAAGGCTTAGTAATATTCCATTATATATGTACATATGATCACGTTTTTTTTACCCATTCATATGTTTATGGGCTTGGATTGTTTCCATGTCTTGGCTATTATAAATACTGCAGCTTTGGACACTGGGATGCATGTATCTCTTTCAAATTAGTGTTTTCTTTTATTCTAGATATATACCCAGGGATGGAATTGCTGAATAATATGGTAGTTGTATTTTACAGCTTTTTAAGGAACCTCCATGCTGTTTTCCATAGTGGCTGCACCAATTTACATTTCCTTCAACAGGTCCCTTTCTCCATGCTCTCACCAACATTTGGCATGGCTAGAAATTTTGATGATAACCATTCTGACAGGTGTGAGGTGATACTACAATGTGGTTTTGATTTGCATTTATCTAATAAGTAGCAATGTTGAGCATCTTTTTATGAGCCTGTTAGCCATCTGTATGTTTTCTTTGGAAAAATGTCTATTCAAGTCTTCTGCTCATTTTTTGATTGGCTTTTTTTTTTTGGATATTGAGTTGTATAAGCTGTTTAAATATTTTAATATTAACCTTTTGTCATTGCACCATTTGCAAGTATTTCCTCCTACTCTATAGAGTGTCTTTTTATTTTGTTGATCGTTTCCTTTGCTGTGTGAAAGCTTTTAAGTTTAGTAAGGTCCTACTTGTTTATATTTGCTTTTATTTTATTTGCCTTAGAAGTCTGTTCCAAGAAAATACTGCTTTGATTTATGTTAGAATGTTCTGCCCATGTTCTTTTCTAGGAGTCTTACTGTTTCGTGTCTTACGTTTAGGTTTTTAAACCATTCTGTGTTCATTTTTGTATATGATGTGAAGGAATGTTTTAATCTCATTATTTTACGTGTGGCTGTCCCATTTTCCTGGCAGCACTTGAAGAGACTGTCTTTTCTCCTTTGTATATTCTTGCCTCCTCTGTCATAGATTAATTGACAGTAGGTGTGTGGTTTTATTTCTGGGCTCTCTGTCCCATTCCATTGATCTATGTGTCTGGTTTTGTGCCAATACAATGTTTTTTGATTATCGTAGCTTTCTGGTATAGTCTGAAACCTGGGATGGGGGTGGTCATACCTCCAGTTTTATTCTTTTGTCTCAGGATTGCATTGCCAAATCTGGGTCTTTTGTGAATCCAGATAAATTTTAGAGTTATTTATTTGTTCTAGAACTGTAAAAAATGTCATGGGAATTTAGACAGGGATTGCACCAAGTCTGTGGATTGCTCTCGGTAGTATAACCATTTTAAGAATATTAACAAAAAAAAAGAGCACGAGATAGCTTTCCATTTCTTTAAATGACCTTCAGTTTCCTTCATCAATGTTTTATACTTTTCGGGGTATAGATCTTTCATCTCCTTAGTTAATTTTATTGCTGGGTATTTTTTAATGCGATTTTAAGTAGGATTAATTTATATGTTCATTTTTTTGATATTTCATTATTACTGTATAGAAATGCAACAGCTTTTGGTATGTCAATCTTATATCAAAAATCTTGCTGAATTTCTTTATTAGTCCTAGTAGTTTATGTGTGGATTCTTTAGGGTTCTCTATAAAATATTATGTCATCTTCAAATACTGACAGTTTTATTTCTTCCCTTCCAACTAGGATCATTTGTATTTATCTTTCTTGGTTGATTGCTATGGTTAGTACTGTCAATAGCCTGTTAAACTGAAGTGTGAGTGTTGGTATTGTCTTGTACTTGAATTTGGTAGGAAGGCTTTCATCTTTTCACCATTCACCTTGCTATGAATTTGTTGTAAATGGCCTTTATTGTGTTGAGATGTGTTTCCTCTATACCCACTTTGACAATAGTTTTTATCATGGATGTTGAATTGTACCAGATGCTTTTTATGAATCTGTTGATATCATGATATTTTTGTTTTTCCTTTTGTTAATATAGTATATGACATTGACTTGCATATGTTAAACTGGTATTTCTCTTTTCCACATTTTGTTGTCATTTTTGTTGCATGAAATCTATTTCAGTCCCCTCACTCTTACAGTCTGTGTGTCTTTCTGAAATGAAATCTTGTAGACAACATATTGAAAGGTCTTGTTTTTTTACTGAGATCAGACACATAAGTCTTTTGATCAGAGCACTGATTTCATTAACATTTAATGTGATATGAGGTAAGTATGTACTTATTCCCATGTTATTCCATGTTTTGTTTTGTAGTTATTTTTCATTTTTGTTTTTTTTTCCCCATTGTGGTTTGATTTTTCTCTTATAGTATGCTCGTAGTAGGTTCTTTTCTTTGGTTTTTACATATCTATTGTAGGTTTTTGCACTGTGGTTACTATGGGGTTCATATATGTTGTTCACATATGTAATTATATCTACCTGCTTTAAACTGATAGTCAAGTTCACATTCTAAATGATCTACATTTTTACTCTCCTCCCCCACATTTTTTGTCATATTTTATATCTCCATACTTGTCCCTTTCTTATTTATTGTAGTTAGAGTTGCCTTTACAGTTATGTTTTTATTTTTCAATCTACATACTGGCTTATTTAAGTCATCTTCAATCCTTACTATATATTTGCCTTTCTTATTGGGATTTTTTTACTTTCCAATATAGATTTTTGCTTCTTTATCATTTAGAGAAGATGCTTCAACATTTGTGGGGGAGGGGGGATAAGTTTAGTACTGCTGAATGCTTTTAGATTTGTTTGTCTGAGAAATTCTTATCTTTCCTTTTATTCTAAATAATAATCTTGCTGAGTAGAGTACACTAGGTCACAGGTTTTTCCATTTTGGACTTTACATAAATCATGTCACTCTGTTTTTGGTCTGCAGATATTTTACAGAGATAGCTACTGATAGCCTTATAGGGGGTTCCTTTTGTATAACTCTGTTCTTCACTTGCTTTTTGTAAAATTATTTTTATAATTTTTTTCCATTTTAATTATGATATGTCTTGGTGTGGATCCATCTGGGACCCTCTGTGCTTCTTATACTTGGATATGTTTCCTGCTTCAGCTTTGGGAAGTTTTCAGCCATAATTTCTTCAAATACATTTTTGATGCATTTCTCTCTCCTTTCTTCTAGAATGACTATAATACGGATGTAGGCATGTTTTGTATCATTCCTATATCCCCTGTTTACTGTCCCTTTTTTTGGGGGGGGTTCTTTGTCTATGCTTCTGACTGAAAGATTTCCATTATTCTTGAAGATAGAACACAAGCATTTTTTGTGTCATATTTAAAATTTAAATTTTTTAAATTTTTTTTGGCCACACCTGTGGAAAATGGATGTTCCTGGGCCAGGGATGAAATCTGAGCTGCATCTGTGACCTATGGCACAGCTGCAGCAACACCAGGTCCCCATGACACTGTACCAAGTCAGGGATCTAACGCAGGCCTCCACAGTGACTGGAGCTGCTGGAGAGAAAATGCTAGAAAGTTAACCTAGTGTGTCACAAGAGGAACTCCCAAGGGTTCTTTTTTTTTTAAGTTTCTCTCTCTTTTTTCTTTTTTTATTAAAGTATAGTCGACTTATAGTGTAGTGTCAATTTCTGCTGTACAGCATAGTGACCCAGTCATACATACATATAAATTCTTTTTCTCATACTGTCTTCTGTCATGTTCTATCCCAAGAGACTGGATATAGTTCCCTGTACTCTATGGCAGTATCTTCTGTGTCATTTAGCAAGCTATGTATTGCTTCTATAGTGTTTTTATCTCAGAAATTATCTATTTTTCATTGGACTTTCTTAATAGTTTTTAGATCCTTTTTAACATGATCTACGTTTAGATCAATTCTTTCTTAATTTATTTTGCATTTGGATTTTACATTGCATTTTGCATTTCTTAGGCATTTTTGTTAGCAATTTTTGAACATAGTATCTGGTAGACTGATAATCTCTGTTTCACTTATTTATCCAGGGGTTTTCTCTTGGTCTTTCAACTGAGAGTAGTTCTTTTGCCTTTTCATGTTACTTAACTTTCTGTCTCTATAAAACATTTTTTATGGTCTTGAAGGGGTGACTTTATGTGAGAGCGTCCCTTTATAGATTATGTATGTCCATTGTCTTTGTTGGGAGTTCTGGGTTTGATGTAGACATCAGCTATTTCACTATCATCTATAAATGGATATTTTGGTTACTTTCATGTCTTGGATATTGCAAATAGTGCTACATCGAACATTAGGGTGCATATTTTTTTTCTCAAAGTTTTGTTTTCATCTTTTCCTAATATATGACCAGGAGTGGGATTGTTGAGTCATAATTGAAACTCTATTTTTTTGTTTTTTGAGGAACCTCAATTGCTCTCTCTAGTGGCTGCACCAATTTACATTCCCACCAACAGTGTAGGAAGGTTCCTTTTTCTCCACACTCTCTCCAGCATTTATTATTTATAGACTTTTTAATGATGGCCATTCTGACTTGTGTGAAGTGATACCTCATTGTAGTTTTGACTTGAATTTCTCTAATAATTAGTGATGTTGAGCATCTTTTCATGTGCCTGTTGGAGAGTTCTTTGGAGAAATGTTTATTTAGGTCTTCTATCCCTTTTTTGATCGGGTTGCTTTTTTTTTTGATACTGAGCTATAGAAATTATTTGTATATATTGGAAATCAGCCCTCACCAGTCACATAATTTGTAAATAGTTTCTCACATTCTGTAGGTTGTCTTTTTGTTTTGTTGATGGCTCCTTTGCTGTGCCAAAGCTTTAAAGCTTAATTAGGTCCCATGTGCTTATTTTTACCTTTCCCTCCATTATTCTAGGAGACAGATCCAAAAAATAATACTGCAACAATTTATGTCAGAGTGTTCTATGTTTTCCTGTGGGAGTTTTATAGTATCCCATCTCATATTTAGGGCTTTAATCTATTTTGAGCTTATTTTGTATATGGTGTTAAAGAATATTCTAATTCCTATAACATGTAGCTGTCCACTTTTCCCAGCATCATTTGTTGAAGATACTCTTTTCTCCATTGAATATTCAAGCCTCCTTTTTTTGTAAATTAATTGACCATAAGAATGCGGGTTTATTTCTCAGCTTGTATACTGTTCCATTGATCTATATTTGTTTTTGTGCCAGTACCATACTCTTTCAATGACTGTAGTTTTATAGTAAAGCCTGAAGTCAGGGCACATGAATCCTACAGCTCCATTTTCCTTAAGATTGTTTTAGCTATTCAGGGTCTTTTGAGTTTCCATACAAAATTAAAAAAATTTTGTTCCAGTTCTGTGAAAAATGCCATTGACAATTTGATAGGGATTGCATTGAATCTATAGATTGCCTTGGGTAGTATGGTAATTTTAACAATATTAATTCTTCCAATGCAAGAAGACAGTATATCTTTCCATCTGTTTGTGTTGTCTTCATCAGTGTCTTACAGTTTTCCAGTTACTGATCTTTTCCCTCCTTAGGTAGGTTTATTGCTAGATATATATTTTCTTCTTTTTGATGCAATACGAAATGGGATTGTTTCCTTAATTTCCATTTTTCATTTTTCATTGTTAAAGTATAGAAATGCAAGAGTATTAATTTTGTACCCTGCAACTTTACCTAATTCTGATGAGCTCTAGTAGTTTACTAGAGGATTTTCTATGTATAGTATATCATCTGCAAACAGTGATGGTCTTATTTCTTCCTTTCGCAACTTGGATTCCTTTGATTTTTCTTCTCTGCTGTGGCTAGGACTTCTAATGCCACGTTGAACGTAAGTGGTGAGAATGGGCATCCTTTTCTTGTTTCTGATCTTAGAGGGAAGTCTTCCAGGTTTTCACTGTTAAGTATAATCTTAGCTGTGGGTTTGTCCTATATGGCATTCATTATGTTGCAGTATGTTCCCTGTATGCCCATGTTTTGAAGTTGTTTTTTTTTTTTTTATCATAAATGGATGTTGAATTTTATCAAAAGCTTGGTGTGTATCTATTGAAATGATAGGGTTTTTATTCAGTTTGTTAATGTAGTGTATCACATTGATTGATTTGCAGATGGTGAAAAAATCCTTGCATTTCTA
The DNA here is from genome assembly GCA_004024745.2 of Catagonus wagneri. NCBI lineage: Eukaryota > Metazoa > Chordata > Mammalia > Artiodactyla > Tayassuidae > Catagonus > Catagonus wagneri. The sequence continues at coordinate 4,108,722 of PVHT020000886.1, read as the reverse complement.
CGTAAATCCCACTTGATCATAATATATAATCCTTTTGATGTGTTATTGTTTCCATTAATGTGAGTTTACAGTAGTAATTTTTAAACATTTAAGTAATTTTATTTAGCCCAACTCTGATTTCTTAATCACAGGAAGCCCTTTAAAATTCTTGAAAATAAGATTACATTGTGTTTCTCATCATTTAAATGTAAAATGTTAAGATTTATAGTTTCAATATAAGATCTTACTTATTTAAATATCAACCTTAATCTTATTTCTATAAAATAGTGTTTATCATCTTAAAATACTTTCAAAGATTGAACAGATATGCATATGTGGGTAGGGGAGGAAGAGAGAGATAAGAATGAACTTAAAACTGGACAAAAAGGAACTAAATTATTTTTTGAGTGAAAAAAAGAAAAATCTCAGGGTATTTTGAGATGATGCCAAAACATTTTTTCCATATCATTACAATAAAAAAAAATGGCACCAAGTGTGGACTTCACCTATATCTCCCTACCCTTCTATTCAAGCCACCCTCCAAATGCAACTCAACTCAGGAAACAGTAATCTAAATAAATTTTATGGTAGTTTCTTTGTGATAGAAAATTCCCAAATTCTATGTATTGCTCTTGGCATATAAAATAAGTAGTGCATTAAACTCCTTGGAATATATTAATTTTAAAGAAATTCAGAAATTTAGCCAATAGTGTTATAGCCAATAGTGTTATAGTTGGGTAATTTCAACATGTAATGATTTTCCTCCTAATATGAAGATTGCATTATATAATATTGTCCAGTTGCATTGCCTTTTGTGGTCATTTATTTTTTCTGTAACAGTCAAGCAAAATGAGTGAAAGTATATCATGTATAATCCTGAGTCATGATAAAGAGCTAAATTGAAGGACACAAGTTTCCTCAGGAACATGGACAGATGTATCTACCTTTGTATCCAGCTCACCCATGAACACACATATACAAAACCATTCAGAAAGCAGAGACAAAGCATATAATCATGAACATAAAGACTGATATTCAACAGAATGTGGAAATTCTAGATAAATTGAAATTACTTATGAAATTTATTGGGTGTTTTTTCTGAATTTAAATAAAATTGTAAGAGTAATATAATGACTGGATTTCCTATGTCACAGAACAGCCATGAGAATTAAGTGAGCTAATACGTGAAATGTTTTAAAAACTAGGAAAAGAAATTGGAAAGGTGTTTTTAAGAAACTAATATTAAAAGAGCCAGTGCTTTTGTAACTGAGCTCTATTTAATCATTAATAAGTAAATATTTTTATTTTCCTCATTCATTCGATACCATAGGAAGCACCAAATGGCTTTTTCTAATTTATTCTAAAATTCAAGTCTAATATTAATACTGAAAATAACAAAGACAGCCCACACCCAGAAAATGAATAATTTCACTTAGGAATAGCGTTCTCAGTGGAGTATTAACGAATAAAGTCCAGTCATGAATTGAAAACAAAACAAATACTATTCAGTATTTACGATGTGCTTATATAATCTCATTTCTTGTTTATAAAAACTCTGATTAATTCCCATATCAATTTAATTAATGTGAAACCTGAGGTCTTAAAAGATAAAGCAACTTTCCAATCAAACAAATGTAGTAAGTACCAAAATTAGAATTTTAAACCATGAAATCTGACTCCTGAACTAATGTTCTTTTAGTAATATCCTATTTCTTTTTCTGATCATGTGAGATTCAAGAATAGTTAAATATTTAATCTATCAGTATAATTCATGTTACCAATAAGTTGTTGGAGACAACTAAATTTTTTCCGTATGTCACTAAAGATGTTATCAAAACAACAGACTTTATCTAAAATATTCCCATAAAATTTTATTTCCAAAATAAGTGTTCACTAAGTATAGTACATTTAAATTCGGTTCAGTTCTAACATTGATTTGGGTGCTTATTCTGTACAGTTGTAGCTTACTTGGGTTGCATAGTGTTATAAGATGGGGGTGGGTGGGGGGTGGATTCTGGCTATGCTAAGAACAAAGGATCCCTGAAGGATAAATAAAAGGCATGTGGAGAAAGTCTAAGGGTTTTTTCAGCCAGAATGAATTGCAAATCTACGTTGTTCTAAAATAGCCAGAGATATACATGGGAAACTAAAAATAAGTCAGTGTTAATGGAGAGAAGTGCGAGGTGGAGAGTGGCAGAGCTGAAGCTAGGAAGGAGGCAGGTGCCAGTTAGCAGAGAGCCTTCTGTCATCCTGTCATGGTGAAGTGCTTTGGCTTCATGCAGTTGAAGCTATTTGCAGCCATTTCCTTTTTCAGGTGCGTTATATCTGAAGGATATAGGGTGAAATTAAACATATAAAGATTGAAATAATACAGACAGTTGGAAGAGCCTTAACAGGACAATTGGTGAGTAGGAGATAAATTTAAGAATTGTTTAGGAGTTAAAATCATCAGAGATTGGTGACTAGTTAGAGAGGACTATAAGGTGACCTCTAACATATAAAGTGGGTGACATGCGAAGCCATTTCTGATGCTCAGAAATTAGGAGACAGAGCCGGTAAGAGAAGGGAGGAGACTGCTGTGTTCCTCATGTTTAAGTATCTAAGAGATGTCCAGATAGGTATATACAAGTGCAAATAGACACCGATGACTGCAGCCCAGGAGAGAGGTCAGCATAATGGACTGGGAAGTTGTGAACCCACAGGTGATACCAAAACTATGCGAAGAACATTTAGATTTTATATGGCATAGTGTTTGGCATATAGGAAGTTCTCCAAATTATTTATTGAAAAATTAAAGTAAGGCATGATAACTCGAGAAGAAACAAAGAATAGCACATTTGGAGCAATAAATACCCATGTTTGAAGGAGACATTAATATGGTATAATTCATACACGTATTGTCTGTGGTCATATATACATGTACTACTAAGACTATAAGACTATTGGGAAAGTAAACATCAAATTGCACTAGTGGTTAACTCTAGGTGCAGAGGGACAGCTGTACATAGGACTTCAACAGTATCTCTATTTCTATTAAAAACTAAAATAGAAAAATATGCTAAAATCTGACAAAGTTGTTTAGTTCATAAGTATATGCTACTTTTAATTTATGCTAGAACTATTTTATGGTTGAACTATTTTATGGTAACTTTTACTAGAGAATAACTGGAAAATGTGGAACTGAGTAAGTTTAAACTATACTTTGTAAAACCTGAGCGTGGAGGTAAAAAACATGAAGAGAAAGTGAGCTTGGACTTCCAAGATCAGGAGATATTTTTGAAAAACGAGATAGAGATTTCAGTATTTTATGCATTACAGAAAGGGCAGATGAAGAAGGACAGTTTTTTTTTTTTTGCCTTTTTTGTCATTTTATGGCCGCGGGTTTATGGCCGCACCCGCGGCCATGTGGAGGTTTCCAGGCTAGGGGTCTAATCGGAGTTGTGGCCACTGGCCTGCCCCGCAGCCAAGGCAACGCGGGATCCAGGCCGCGTCTGCAACCTACACCACAGCTCATGGCAACGCCGGATCCTTAACCCACTGAGCAAGGGCAGGGATCAAACCCGCAACCTCATGGTTCCTAGTCGGATTCGTAAACCACTGCGCCACGACGGGAACTCCGAGAAGGACAGTTTTTGAAACCTAGTTTGAGATACAAAGGATGTCTCAAAAATATAATTGTGAAATCAAAAATGAGAAAATTCCTGTCATCCTCTGTACACCACCCTGTATGTTTGCCCTTCAAATTCCATTACAATAGAGCTAGAACATTGATATTTTTAATGTATGCCCTAGCATCCTAAAAGCATAAACTCATTTTATCTAGTTCTGCATTATAATAAAGAACTAAGGGGATAATGTTATACTTCTAGATGACATCATTTGAGAAATTATAGTAAGATGGTCACAGAATCTTTTCCTCAGAGGAAATTAGTGACCATGAGACTTTCACAAATTGCAGTGCATTTATACTTGGAAGCATCATCACATGGTTGCAGTAATCTCACTAATACTATATCATCACCAGAACAACACAGAAAGAGTACCTGCTGAAAGAAATGGGAGAGAAAATGTTAGCCAACATATAATTTTACATTTCTGAACACTGAGGGCTGTTGACAAGATAATATAATTGACGTTATAGAAATGTCACAGGAAGGTAAAGGAAAACATAATTATTAATAACGTATTTGTAGAATTTTTAATGAGTTCAGGAATTAATATTATGTGTAAAATATAATTCCCTTTGACTTACCCTATATATAAAACACTAATTGTTATTCTATAGGTCAGAAATTCTTTTAGGATTTAGGGCAGTTTTAGTTGGAAGTACCTTTTTTTTGGCCAAATTCATCTTGCATTTGAAGGCATTTTTTTTTCATTTGATCCTCAGAGACTATTAAATATTTTATGAGAAGCATTTTTAGCTCTAAGGGCACTATTTACTGTGTTAGAATAATAATGGAGTTGAGGAAAGGTGAGAGTGATAGGAGATACTACTTGAGAAAAAAAACATGGTCAGTGGTAAAAGATAACATGACAACTCCTGAGTGGCAGAAAGTCTCCTAATGAAATGCCAAATTTATTGAATGCTTAAATTGCATTGTCAAATGTCAGGGCAAACCTGCCAAATGAGAGAGAATTCATCTGCCATTACTGCTAATCCCATTACCACAAACCACCTTGTTCCCTTCATCCTTAAGGTTTCTTTCTGATCCTTTTAGTAAATTTCTTTTCTCAGCTCTGTCACAGATACCTCTGCATTTTGGTAATAGTTCATCGTCTCGGGGGGGGGGGCTGCCTTAAACTCCTGATCCCCAACAGCTGCTCTCCATCACTATCTTTCAATGACCTCTGCTCTTCTGTGTTATCTGGGGTCTCATATGTAAGCTGGACAGTCTTCCTAGTCAGACAATTGGTCTTGAAAGCACCAGCTGCTATTACAACAGCGCGGGCTTTAAATTCCAAGAGTAATTGTTCCCTTCACCCTTTGATCATCTAAACTGGAGCCATCCTTGGGAGAATTATAACCTAGGTAAAAATAACCCATGGAACCTCCCAACTTCCAGATGTGGGTACCTTTTAATCCTCTTCTTTCCTCCTGCATTGTCTCAATTTTAATTCCATCTTTCAAGCATATGTTTTCCAAGTCAGCCCAGTCTGACTTGCCACAAAAGAAATTCATTTTATGTTTTCAGATGCAGTAATGACTAGTCTAAGGGATCTTCCTCTCCCCTAGAAATGTCTGTCAGTTTTGGTGAAGAATTTTAAACATCGTGGGGGAGAAATTTTTGTTTGGCAGACTTTTTATGTATTTCTGAAATGATAGACAATTGGCTATTTATGTTAATTTGTAAGATCGTGATCTCCAAATTATAATCTTTTAAATTGGTAATAAGAATTATTGGTAAGAATGGTAATAATAGCATTGGAAATTTATCATGTACCAGATTTTCTTTTCATTTAACCCTCAGAACAACTCTGTGATGCCACATATCATTATCCTCATTTTACTAATTTAAAAGTTGATATGCAGAGAGATTTATGTGTTTTCCCAAAGTCACCTGACAAAAAATAGTACTTCAGAGATCTCATTCTTATTTATCATTTAAAATGAAGCTTCTTCTACAAACAGTGATCCTTAAAACCACTATGTTTACTAAGTTGAAAAAAATATTATGCTGTGCTGAATTTATCGTAATGTTCATAAATTACGTAAGTGGTCAGAAATGTTCTAAGAATTTTCTAGTTAAGTATTACTTCTGCTTTTAGATATCCTATAAATTTCGGCCACATTGGTACTACTGAGAAGAAGTGAGACCAGCAGCCCCACCAAATAAACCCTTTAAATAGGTTTAAAAAAGAGGAGTTATAAATATATATAGATATAAATAGCCTTGAATGGTGAAGGATATAAAACTTAGAAGTGGTTACTTAATGCAGGATACATGAAAGACGCTCCCAGATGGAGTTAGCACTTCCCAGATGCAGGCCACCAAGTGGTTGCCATCTTTGAATGATAATTCTACAAGGAAAAGAAACTCACCTTTGTCCCTCTTAAGAAGGGCATGGAGAAAGACAGAAGACGGAGATTGTTCGTGAAGCTGTGCAAAATGTCTCCAGTGCTTTCTTGTAACCGAATGATTCGAAGGTTAACTTCTTGGGCATTTTATTTAAGAGATCGTGTCAGTTTTAAATTCATTCTTGTGCCTCTTCTCTCTATTATGAAAAATTATAAATTTACACAGTTAGAAACCTTGAAACATTCCAGATGTTTAGAATATGCAGAAGAGGTATTCATTTAAATTTGGGAGACAAAAACGCACCAAATATGAATCAATAATGAGAGACTAACACAGGGATGTTTGGATTTTACAATGATGAGAAAAGCAAAAATACAGTGTGGGCAGTGGAGAATAAATTAGAAAGACCCAATGTAAAAATTAAATGTGAAGGCAAATTAAATAAGAGTAAATTGAGGTCATATAGTTACAGGCCCTGGAGGATACATAATTATATTAATGATACTACATATACAACCACCCTTATTTACAATTTTCTTTATTGTTGTCTTGAAAAGAATTTAATCCAACTGTGTGTAAGCAATTATTGAATTACATTTGAATTTAAAGTTTAGTTGTAATAGAATGAAAAATCACTACCTATACATCACATATAATATATTTAAATAGATTAAAGAGGAAAACAATTTTACATCCCTAGTTCATTGCATTATTTTATTACTAATTTATTCTACTCTTTATACTTTTATATTGTGTCCTTGATTTAGATTAGATACACTTTAAAAGGGTGAGTAGAAACAATAATAAATTAGAAAGCAGTAAAAAGAAATTCAGAGCAATAACCCTAATCTTTTGAAAATATGGTGGCTACTTAGCTCTGGCACAGAGCTGTGTTTTTGTCTTACCATTTGATAGTCTATTGCTTACCACAAGAATCAGAGTCTGGCACTATTTTTAAATATTTTTGAATGAGTATAAATTTTCGATGTTTATATTTTAATCAAATTGGGAGAAAAAAATCACATAACTTTGAGGAATTCTTTAACATACCTGCCTGTCTTTTTATCCAAAATTAAGTTCTTCAAAAATGAACTTAGAATCTCATGTGGGAAAAAATGTGGCTTTGAGATTAATGTGTCCTAGAACAGATGTTCTCAATTTTCTATCAGCACCCTATCTCTTCATTACCATAGCATTAGTAAATACTTATAACTCCATATTGTAAAATTGTCTAATCCTCAATTTCAGGATCAATAAATAGTTGTTAAATTTTCTATATATATTTTCATTTTCATTTGATTAGGAATTTAACATGTGAAATATTTTTAAAAAATCAAATTGTAATTAGTCTTATATAGCAGTGTTAAACACATTTTAGTGAAACACATGTGTATATATTTGTACAAAAATAATTTTTAAAGTTCACACCCCTTCTACATATCCCTGACTCACTTGCCCTTAGAGGCAGTTGTGAGATGAGACTTTGCTTCTCCCCAGCCCTCTCCCATGACGTGGAGCCAGGTTACCCTCTGAGACATGGAAGCTGCCATTTTGGATACATTTCTTCCCTTCTCTTTCCATTTCCTCATTTCTACTACGATTTTTCCTGGGACCATTTCCTAATGAATCAATTTCAGAGGAAGTCTTATTTGAGAGTACATTTCTGGATATCCCAAGCAACAGTAGTATTTTTAAAAAATTAAGATATAATTGACATGTAACACTATAAACCATAAAATTCTGATTCATTTTGTTTTGGTATGATACTGGTTTATGTGATCTCTAATGCTTGGTATCACATAATACACATCATTTCAGAAAAATATGGCAAGAGCTAGTCTACTACAGTCTGTGCCTGAAACAAGTTAGTGTAAGTGTTATTATAAATATAAATATAATAATATAGTTGTGTTACATAATAAACTATTATACATATTTTTATATTATCAGTATTATATGGAAATCTGGGGGTGTCTTTGCCATCTGTGAGACACTAACATTATTCATATAAATCAGATATTTCCCAAGTAAATTTAAACCTTACCAAAATTTAAATTTAAATATTCACACTTTCCCAAGAATGAAATGGAAAAAGCAGAAACCAACTAGCAAAAATTAGACAATCTTACAAATGTAATTTTTCAGAATTAACATAATATGCTGAGATTTAGCCTTATTTTAGATAAAAAAGTATTAAATGATTAATCAAACATATGTATGTAATTGCAATGTCAAGTAAACTAAAAAATCGATTTTATTTTGTGTTTTCATTTACTTTTAAAGTCAAAATAATACTTTTAAAAATACTAGTTATATAGTGCTGGTAATTCATATATATGCATAAATTTTTAAAATTATTTTACAAAACTTTAAAAACACTGGAGTGAAAGTACACATGCTACTTAATGACAGAAGAAATTACCTTTGATAGAGACTAATTGTGGTTTTAATCAGGTAAGTGTAATATAAAATATTTTAAAGATTAAAAGTATTTCTGAGGGAAATATATATATGTCAATATATCAAAACACTTTTGTTTTCCCAGCTGGTATGTAAAATAGAAAAAAACTCAGCACAATGGCTAAATTTGAAATTTATTTTCTGTTTCATAGTTGTTTCCCTTGAATTCAACCTGAGAGTGAGGCTTTAGCCTGAAATAAAATAGTTTCTTTTTAACAGCACGTTCATTCTTATTTTGCTTATCAGTAATTTCAAATATTGCTCTAAAATTTCACAGCTTGGCATATATCATTTTGACAGATCCTTGAAGTACTTAAATGCCACCTAGAGGTTTACTAACACCAAGATCTGTATCACTCTGCTCCACAGACTTCATTCCTATAATGCCATACTATCATCTTTATCTCTGTCTTTTGATTTCACGTAACTTGCTTTGTGAATGTGTACACCTAGCAAACAAATGAAAACATTACTAGCTTTATCTTACTAAGTAGATTTTAAATAAAATCTTAGATTTTAAATAAAACAAAAGATTTGATTATTGTCTTTATATAATCTGAAGATGCAAACTGATACACAGGGTAGTTTCCTTGGTAATTAGGCTAAGTAAGTGTAATTGTCCTGTTATATTTTTATTGGCAGCAGGATTTTACTTTTAAATTTCTCATCTTGCATTACTTAGCTTACTAGTCCCCTTCTCTTAAGTGATTTCTTTTACTTTTTATCTTTTTTTTTGTTTTACTTTGACAGAATTAGGCCTATGTGTATAAAGCATGCATAAAGTCACATAAAGCTGTAAACCATCCAAAATGAGGATTTGTCCATTTACTTGCTCCTCAGACATAGATTTTGTATGTACCATATTGTTGGATCTTATTTACACTCAATTTGTGGGCCTTTGTCTTTTATTTGGTTAGTTCAATACACTTTCACTTGTTTTGAATTCTTTCTTACTAGGGTTTAATTCTGTCATCTTGGTTCATGTTTTTCATTTTCCATACTTTACGTGTTCTTTCAAATGAAATTTCATAAAATTCTTTTATGATATTTAAATATTATATAGGCTAATTTTATTTCTTAAAAATATTTGTGGAATGACTTCTGTTTATTAAATGTGTCAATGACTGTATTTTCCATCTTACAAAAAACCACATTAGTACACCCCATGTCTGCTCTATTTACACCATATTACTAATGCCTGAAAAATTTTTAATAGCACAGAGGAATATTATCTCTCCTCCCTTCCTTACCTCTTCCCTTATTCCCTTCCTCCCTTCTTCCCTCGTTCCCTCCCTTCCTTCCTTTCTTCCTTGTATTACAGCATATTTATTTAAAATAAATCAGTTATCTGAATCACTGCTATGTCTCAGAAAGCATTTATTTTGTCCACTTCACTGTTTACCCATGAGGTCGGGGCAGCCTCAGGAGCTTGGATTATTTGGCCTGGAAGCTCATATTATCCAAGGGATACTGCCTCTTTAATCTTGGAGGAAGACCATAGGCCAGATCATAGTCTTTGCCAGTCTAGGCCAGTTCAAGATGCGTGGATGGTGGGGGTAGGGCATGGAGCATTCAGGTACCACCAGCCAGAGTTAAAATTTATTTTGCAACAACGTAGCAAGAAACAACTGTGTCAGGATTGCTCCCCCAAATCTTTAAGGATTATAAAATAGGCTGAAGGCAATTTTACCAGACTGTACTTCACAAACCCTGGGGGTTGAATTGGGAGAAGTAAGTAAAGGAATTAATGCCCACTTACTGTCACCTCATCCAAGAGATGGTCTATCCAAAGATTCTTGCCCACATAGATACCCGCAGCAGTGGTTTGAGGAAAGGGGATAGGCAGTGATTGCCTAAAGGGTAGGAAGTGGAGAGGGATGGGATGAAGAAAGACCAACAGAGTTTAAATTGTCCTTCCACTGTCGCCTCTAGCTTCTCTCTGCCCTAAGCGGTGACCATCCACTCCTCACACAGAGAGGTAGGAAATACTACTGCTGCTGCTGCTGTTGTTAGATACTGGAGTCTGCCATTCCCTGTTATGTTCTCAGCATCATTTTTAGAAGTGTAAACTTGCAACTCGTGCAAGTTGTACGTCTTGTGGAACATTTGAATTTTTGTCAGGGAGGTGGTGAATTTCTGTCTGTATTCAATATGCATTATTTAGGCGAAGTCTATTCAATAGTTTACAGGTTTTCCTATAATTTACTTTTCTCTTAAGTTTTTCACATTTTTTCAATTTGTTATTTTGTGATTTTTACATGTAGTTACTTTGTAGCTTGACAGTATTACCATGTTGAAGTCTGTTTACTTAACAATGAGAAAATCTCCATTTACAATGAAAATAGCTATTCTGGTATTTGACCTTATAAATACTCCTTTGAAAAGACACTTAAGTGTGAAAATGTCAAGCATTGACTAATAAATTTTTATGAAATTTTCTGTTTACATGCAATTTTGAATGCATTGATATGTCACAAATATAAAACAGAATAAATAACATGGTGAAACACATGGTGAAACACAATGAAACTACTGAAATCTCATCCAAAATGTTATTTTGGGAATACCATTGCATACTGCTAAACATTACCTGTTTTATAGCCTAAATAGTCTCCACACATTATTTTAGTAGATTAAACCACCTTATCTTTTTTTCAAACTAAAGCAATATACCCATCAAAGGAAAAACTGGTACTTCTGTTTCTATACACATTCATGTTTACACAAAAGCATTATTGTGAGTACATGGCCTTTTATTAGAAGTGCCAAGACAGTAAATTCTATAAGACAACCAATACTTGCTTAAATTTCAGTTTATTTTGATTCCCCAAACCACCCTCCTGCAAGAAAGCAACTTATTGTTTTACAAAAAACACTGGCTGTACTGCTCATTGGTTCCATTTCTCTTTCTCCCCTTTGCAACCCTCCTCCCCTTTTTTCTCTTCTTCAAGCTGCTTTTTATATTTGCTTTTGTCATTTCTTCCACCACTATTACTTTCTTTTTCCTCACACTTTTCCCTCTTTATTTCTTTCTCTTTTTTCTTTGTTATCACATAGTAGTGGTACTGTTTCTCATATTTACAAGTACCAATGATGGTTGTATCCAATATTCATTCATTAAAAGTTTTCCACATGTTGGACACTTAGGATTCTACTATGGTCTGAATGTTTGTGTTCTCTCAAATTTATATATTGACTTCTAACCCCTCCCCCAGATGATAGTGTTAGAAGGTGGGACCTTGGAAAAATGATAGGATTGGTGTCCTTGTGAAAAGGACACTAGAGAAATCTCTTGCCCCTTCTACCATGTGAGGACACCATGTGGGACAAAGCACCGTCTATGAGGAAATGGGCCCTCATCAGACACTGGCAACTTGATTTTAAATTTCCCAGCCTCCAGGACTGTGGGAAATAAATTACTACAGTTTATAAGCCACTCAGGCTATGATATTTTGTTATAGCAACCTGAACAGACTATGGCAGATTCAACAGAAATTGGTTTGTGATTCCATAAAAATTATGCTGACAACTTTGAAATTAGATGGACTGAAGGAATTTAGATTAGAATTTTTAAATTTACCTTAATTATAGAGTTGCGTGTGTGTGTATACATATGTATGTGCATATATATATGTTTGGAGTAACATATATATATTTGGAATAACATGTATGTATACTATGTTTCTATGTTGATTTAGGTGTTTTACTAAAAATGGAACAAATATACAGCAGTGTAGTTGTAAGAATTTAGGAGTTGAAATAACATTAAAATTAAATTGTTTTTAAAATTAAATTGCCCATAAATTTTATTGTTACTCTTTAAATATTATAGCTGTATTCTTTCCTTTGTATTAGAACACCAACCAAAAAAATGTATCATGCTTGATAATAAACTCAATATCTCTTGTCATGGACAACAATCACATTTAGAGGTGCCTAAAAATATCTTTTTGGATTATTATATCCTGTATTAAATTGTTTTGTAAACAGGAGAGTGATAACGTAAGACTAACATAATCTAGGTTGAGCTCTATAAAAATAAGTGGAAGCCCCAAACTTTGCCTTTCTCAGCATTTTCAAAAAGGATAAAAATATGTGAAACCTTTTAGTATAATATCAGGAATCAAATTAGAGTAATTTCACTTTATAGATCCATAAAGAAGTAAAATGTGTAAAATGACTTACATTTTAAATAAATCACAAAAATCCTGGGCCAAGTGAAGCAAAAGGTAAAGTGAATATACTTTAGGCTTTGGATGAAATTGTAATAAAAACAAAAACACCTTAAGAGAGCTTGTCCGTTTCCATGAACAGAAAGTTTTTTGTTTTGTTTTGTTTTCTGGAGTTCATAGTGTCCTGGAGAGTGGTAGACCATACAAATAGCCAGAGACCAGACATGAAGAACCAATGAATAATGCTAAAAGTTTTAAACTTGACTTGAATTTGTAAAGACCAGTGAGGCATGCTCTGATTTTGTTTTAGAAAGCTCCGTTTGGCTGTAGTATGGAGCATATACTGAGTAGAAAAAGAAAAAGAACAAAACAAAACTGGAGGAGAATGTTCTGTTGAAAGGTTATTGCAAGATTCTGGAGGAAAAACTGAGAGCCTGGAGTAAGTACTGGCTATTAAAATGGGAAAGAATAGACACGTTTGAAGGTTATTTAGGAACAGAATTACTTGGATTTGTTATGGATGAACATGGGAAGCTAAGCCTCTAGGATGACTCCTGGGGTTTTCATTGGGAGATTCTTTGATAATGATACCTCTTCCTGGTATAGGGAATCCAAAGAGAAATAAAAATGTTAGAAGATAAGTTTTGTTTAGAATATGGTAAGACTGCAGTGCATGAGGGCTCTTTAAGTGGACATGCCTAAATAGGCAGTTTTATGTATGGGATGGGATAGACGTTGTTTAAAGAAGTTGCATATTTTTTAACTAATAAAAGGGTTGAAAAGATTAGATGTGATATTATGTTTTATAATTCTGATTTTGCCATGTCATCACTTTTAAGGCAAGTCAACTTCCGTTGCACTCATCTAATATGTGCATATGTCTAGTATTACTTATTCTCTTGTAAATAAGCAAATATTAACCTGAAATAACATTACATTCACTAAACCAGTCAATTTTTTAAGTATAAATTTAATTCTGGTTATCTTTATCTTTTGAAACACAATTTAGCAATATGTAGCATGATCTGTAAAGATATCCACAGTATTAGATTACTTCTATTACCACAATTTATCCTAAAAACTATTCAAAATAAAAAATACAGATATACACAAAAATATTCTATATCATTCGAAAACTAGTCCAGACCTTCTCAAGATTTAGCAAATAGATGTAAGCAAACTCCAGTAATATATTCCCAATACTAATTCACATTTAAGGAATGAAGAAGGAAATTAGAATTTCCATTAGACCTTGAATCTTGGATTTTTCTACTTTCTCAGAAAATTGTTCATCAGCTGGATTTCATTTCCTTTTTCAAGGTACTAATTATACAAGTTGACTTAAACCCTACGAAATATTTATGTATCAAAATCATAAACTTACTTTTCCAATATTGACAATAAACTTATAGAAAAGAATGACTTACTGTCATTGTAGAACAATGTAATTGTATCCAATTATATAACTGTTAATAATAAAAACTAAAAATGAAATGAGTAGGAGAGGCAAAGGGAGCAAAAACACTAATGCTTTTATGATGCAGAACTACTGGATACTATCTAAATTAGAAATGTCAAGAGAGAGAGACTTAACCATATGCTTAAAATATTAATGATTATTAGAAGTAGTTAAAAACAATTACATAGCCAATGGCAATTGAAAAGTTAAAGAGAAAATGGAGGCTAATGAAAATATGTTAATTTCACATAATTTTTATTGGTGTATCAATAGTCCTTAAATGTGGTCATCAAGAAATAGAGGAAATTATATTTTAAATTATTGTTATAACCGCACAAATTAGAGACACTTAAGATTGTTTAAATTTATAAGTGGGTTGAGTGTGAGAGAACATTTTCACTTAATTTTACACATTTTTACATGCTTTGGGGACATTTGAAAATATGACATCCTTGATATATTGTCTATTTTTTAAGTAGTTCTTAACATTATCTGACACTGAAATGTTATATAATCAGAGTACAAATAATATGTATGCACTATGAAAATAGATAAAATAGAAATGCATAGTAGTTTACATGCAAGTAATATATATACACATATAATGTGATTACATATCTTTTATTAAAATTTCTTTTGATTTCTTAACTCCTAATATTTAGATGAAAATGATATATAAGATTTTAAAATAGTAAATAAAACTGGACTTGATGATAGCTGCTTATGTTTTTACTACTATTTTTTGAGTTTTTGGAAATGCTTAATTTCTTTGGGATTAGTTTTTTTTTTCCTTTCCTTGATTTTTGGTTTTGGCTCTCTTTTCCTTGACTAGGTGTCTTTTGATTATAAATATCAGAAAGACAGTTTATCTACCTTAAACTAAAATGAGAATATATTAAAGGACTCTAAAATGAGTGAGGCTGGTCCCCAGGGAGCAATTGTAATTACATTTCAGATGATTTTAGCTTTCATTCTCTACACTCTTCTCTACTCCTTGATTGTCTTCTTTTGTCTTGCCTTTTTCCTTTTTTTTCTGTTCAGAGACCAACTTTTGTTATTTCTCCTGTCTATGCTACCATAAACTTGACCAGTGCTAGCTCTCAAACCTACTTTCAATCCGAGCAACCCAAGAAAGATTAACTTATTTGTCTTACTTTCGGTACCAAAATTACCAGAGCAAGCAAATGGCTTTTAAGTCGGTAAACAGTGACAGAGTGATCATATTGTGTTATCTGATAGCTCTAGCAATATCCAAGTGAGGAGAGCAAGAAGGAAAAGATGGGTGTCTGCTACCATCTGAAAACTGAACCCATTCATGGAAAGAATCTTTGTGTTTTTAGCCTCATTCCTAGCACCATTTATAGCATTTGGCAACTTCAACCTCTTATGAGTCATGTTACCCCAAGCATACTTGGACATCTCGGTTGCCTCACTTTCTGGTGTGCTCAATGTGTCTGACTGACTCTCTTTCTCAGTTCATCCTGCTCACTGATCACCCATTCGCTCCTGTTTCCAAGTGAACCCACTGCTTTGCAGCGTTCCCCATGTCAGGGATGCTGCTGCTATCCAGCCCCACCGTTTGCTCAGAACAGAAACGTAGGAGGCATTCTTGACTTTTCCCTTTTCCTTAACTTACCTGTACAATAAATTACTAGCTTTTAAATCTAGCTCTTGTTTTGAGTCTGTAAAATATCTAGGAGTCTATTCTTCCTGCTAAAATATTTCTTCTAGACCCCTGTATTATTTTCTAAATTCTTCTTCACATATCTTCGCTACTTGCATTTTCTTTATATAGTAGTGAGAATAATGTTGGCTAAATACAACTGAATCATAGTTATAACATATCTGTGCTTTCCCACTGAACTGAAAGTAAAAGCTGATGCTTCGTAGAGCCTACCTGCTGATGTGATTCTTAATCGTTAAGTTCTAGCCACAGTATACATTTTTGGTTTCTCAAAAAAAAAAAATGCATATACTCTCTTGCTTCTCTGCCCTACCCCCTACACACACACACACACACGCACGCACGCACACACACACACACACATGCACACGCACACACACACATAAAGCTGACTCTAGTCCTTTTCTGAAATAGTCTCCTACTTACTGCCTGTGTGTCCTTATCCTGCGTGTTTAACTTGACGTGCCGTTTTGGTAAGGCCCGCTCTATCTTTACCTATAAATAAAAAGCATCCTTCATGTTCTCTCTGCTAGCAGATCATTGCTTCCTTTTATATCACTTACCAAAATTTCTAATTTTATACCTATAGGTATGTTTCCTTATTGAAGCTTGTCTCCTTTATGAGTTATAAACAGTGAAAGAGCAAGAACAGCATTTTTGTTGACCTCTCCCTGGAAGGAGAGCATGGTATTCAGGGTTCTGTACACACCACTCTCTCTTGAGTGAACTTGTACCTCTTCAGCCAGCTGGACCACTAGCAGAGTGGTGTCTTATTCTGCAGTCAGGAGCTAAAATGGCTTATGGTGAACGATTAGCCGACATTTTTATAGAAATGCCTTTATTTATAAATACAAAGTATACAAAATTATAATACATATTAAATACAATTGAATTTTATTTTATTTCTAATTACAGAGAAAAGAAAGTGAACTAGTTTAATTTTCATAGTTAAATATACTGTAATTATTAATGGGTGAATTAATAAATTATAGTTTTTACTAAATATTGGAAATGATTAAGTGCAGCTTTAAATGTCTTTGCCTACCAGTTCCATTTAAAAGATGAATAAACAGACATCCAAAGAAACTAAGTAGTTCCTGTCATAACACATAATCCCTTCAGATTCTCTGTCTTAGATTTTGCTGTTCAGGTATACAGATGGGGGGTTATATTTTATTTTTACTTAGTAATGTGCTGAAGGAAATTTGAAGGATAACGCATTTTATGGCATGCAGAATTTTTTGAGTTTGCTGGTGAAGTCTGAACTGTGTGTACAATGTGTCTGGTGACGTTTGATTCATAACATTCGTTGTTTTCTACCTGATTGTCAATCTGTAATGCTGTGCTGATTATGCAAGTTTTTAGTGATCTTTTTCTTGTCCCCCATACTTGTCTTTCCAGAATGCTGTCATCAGCATATTTCTGTTAATGAATGACTGCCTTGAAAACTTCTGTGTCACTTCTCAGTTTATTATAAGAATTTTTATGTACATTCAAATCAAATCAATATCATAAATAAAATGCTTACAATCCCCTTTTTGAAGAAAAGTGAGTCTTTTCTTCAAACAGGAACCTGAGTTTTAAACCATAATGATAAAATGGGCAGGGTGTTATATCTTGACCTTCCTAAATAAAAATAACAAGCAAAAAAAACTAGAATAATCTTCCCCATGCTTTCAACGATGCAGACAGGTTTCTGTTTTTATTGATACAGACTTTTTAATAGCAACAATTTTCAAGGTTGAATTAAGGTTCTATGGCTGTATTGATCATTACTATTAAAACTCTCCTAGAACATCCCAGTAACTATATTAAAACTCCATTTTTCCAAATTGATCCTGTGTGTGTGCACATGTGCGCACACATGTGTGAGAGAGAGGCTTTAAAGAGGTAATAAATAACATCCTTCTTTGCCCTCCTAAATTCAGAACTAATTGCAAAATAAAAGATTGAGAGAGATTGAATTATAATATAATACAATCCAAATCTGCCTTGGAATGCAGCCATGTAAGCATCCAATACATTCTTATCTGAACTAAAGTACCTTGGCAGAGCTGCTGACAGAAAGGGAAAACTGCAGACCTCTCCCACAGGGCAGGATCTGTAAGCTTATGTCTGGACAGGCTGAGATTTCATCCTGTGGATAGGCCATGCCATTAGAAGGAGTGCATGTTAGTTTATCTCAAGGTCACCTACCAGTTTATGGATGGAGAGAAGTAAGTGAGTGAGAGGCAGGCAAAGTAACCAGAAGAGTACTTGTAACAGAAGCCCTCTCACGCAGATATGGACCAGGGGAGAGTGGAGGGTCTTACAACAATTAAAAAGTGGATGTTTATAAGACTGGAGTATTGCTAATGAAGTAAGGTTTGGGACTTGAAGTGTCAAAGGTATTCTCCTGGGCCCTCTTTTCTACATTCAATATTTGTTTTTCCCTAATTACCACATTGGAGGAATAGCCTCATTAATACCTCACAATTTAAAGTTCGCACAAGAGTATGAATGGAATAAGGTTTTCTTGGAAAAAAAAAATCCCATCCAGTCATGAAAATATTTTCTTACCCGATGTTGCAGAGTCAAAAAACCTTAGACACATGTTTGATTTGTATCTATCCTTTAATACGCTCACTTTTGTCTCTCTGCTTCCTTTCTTCTTTTTTTTTTCTCTTAAGGCATTTATACAACTTAGAATTACCAGCGTAACCCTAGTTCATATATCATTTCTAGTCTGTCCCTACTTAAATTTATATACCATATAAATATCAGAAATTTTACTGGACTTGTCATGTCACTAATATTAAATCCCCTATAGCAAGTCCTTCTGCAGTAATTCAAGTTAACCAACTGGTCTCAGCTGAATCCTCTAGAACCTCATGCATCATCTCTCATTCACCTACTTGTTCATTTATTTAAAAAGTATCCAAAACCTAGAATGAGCCAAACTAAAGACAGTGTGGAGTCAATATGGCTCTACATGGACATTGTCCTTGCAATAAGGAACTTCCATGCTAGTGTGAGAGACAGACGAGATATAGGCAAACAGCAAAGTAAAAGAAGTAATTGTTAAAAGAGATGAGAGACATGGAGTAAAAAGAGATTTTTAAAAGAGAGAATCACCTGAAATGAGAATCTAAAGAGGGTATCTCTAAAGCAGTAGCACCTAATATTAAAAGCATTCTAGGTGGAGGAACTAACATGTTAAAAATTCAAGTATGAAAAATCTTGATTCACTCAAGCACTTGAAGGGAGAAGAGTATGGTTACTTTTCATGAGTAAGAATGATGTAAGGTGGTTAGCATAATAAGAATCAGAAGAGGCAGGGGCTATACATAACGGTTTATTTTATTTCGGTAAACAAAAGTCTGAAATCAAGGAGCCTGCAAGACCATGTTTCCTCTAAAGTTAAAGATACTTCCTTTCTTCTTCTAGTTTCTAGTGGGTTGCTGGCAATCCTTGTGGTTGCCTGGCTTACAGGCACATCATTCTTATCTCCACCTGTCTTCACATAGCTTTCTCTCCTATGTCCAAAACTTCCTCTGCTTATAAGGGCATCAGTCACATTGTATTTATGACTCATTTTAATCCAGAACAACCTCCTTTTAACTTTATTACATCTGCAAAGATCTTATTTCCAAATAAGGTCACATTCACAATTTCTAGGGAGACATGAGTTTTAGAAGGATAGTATTCAACCCAATACAGAGACTATAGGTGTGAAAGATGGTCTTGGCTTGTACACACCCAGCACGTGTATATATTCAGTCCCTTACTCATCTCCAGGCAGTGGACCATGGTAGTGACTGTAGACATAAAAGGAAGAAGTGACTGTAAAATGCACTTTTTTAAATTATCGGATGTCTTGAACACGGAGAGGATGAGCCCAAACAATTGAGGTGGTATTTCTCAGTCACACCTTCTCTCATGCCTTTTCTGATCAGTCACAAAATGACTACTGTTTTTAGTCCAGAAAATTCATACCCCTGGCTCCTAAAAGATCTAGCTCAAAGACATTTCCTTCAAATCCCTTTTTATGAGACCATTTTAAATTAGCTCCACTTACTAAGAGTATTAACCTAGAAGAAATAGATTAGCTTGTTAAATTAAAAGCACCAAATAAATTAAATATATATGTTTCATCTACCACTGCTGAACTGGTATTTATATATAGTACAATGTGCTCTTTGAAAAAAAATCTGAAAGCTAGAATAGTATTATTAGAATGTGAAACAAAGAATCATTCATTTCCTGGGGAAAAAAGTCCATATATCTTACATCTAGAATGTTATATGCAGTTATCTATGTACAAGAATCCCCATTAATACTTCTCCAAAGATATAAAAAATCCCAATTTACATTTTTGGCTCACCTTTCTTTTACTTAAGTGATCTAAACTCTTCTTAAATCTAAGTATATGTTCAGTTTATACAATCGCTTATGAGTAATGAGCTCCATTAATTTAAAATATGCTGTGTAATGATGTATCCTCTTATTTCTTGAATAGAAAAAATCACCTCCAATACAGTCTAAAGAGGTGGGTTGTAGAGGATGTCAAGAAATTTCCAATGAGCTTAGGTATCATAAAGTAAAATGAAAATAAATGTTATCCAGATGTTTGTTTTCTCTTCCTGTTTGTCTTTATATTTTTGACCCATTTTTCAAATATAAAATAAACATAAAATGAATGCCTTATTTCTTTGCCCTTTTCTGCAACTTTTTCAAAAGTTCCCTGAGGCATAGTGACCAAAATCCAGAAAGCATCTAGTATAAAGTCATGTACTAGCATTAGTGAGACTCGGGCAAGAACACTAATGGGGACTCAGAGAATGTATGACTAAAAGTTTAAGTTCTAAATCAATCTTTAAGAACTGTTCAATAAAATGTGTTCTATTCATTCCATCTTGATACTCTGCTATTGACTTGGAGAACTATGTTCAAATTACATATGTAGGTGAACTGCATAGCATTCTGTGCAGGAATGTGACAATGTGGAGAGAGCCAACTCTCTCTTTAGCCTAACCTGGCCCTTTATTACCCTAACTTCTGCCGCTTAAAGCCTTATGAGCACATGTGTGATCAGCCCTGCTGTTCTATGGCCATACCTTGGACAGCCCTCAGGTGGAATGACCTGGGTCATGTTCTAAACCAGGCAGTGAATTCCAGGGTTCCGGACTGTGGTTGGGAGTGAAAATATGGCTCTGATTGTGGCACTTGTACAGAATCCTCTCCCCATGGGCAAGGGCATAGTGGGAAGATGGCCAGAGCAGAGTCCTCTACTCCAAATGCCTGTGTTCCAAGTTGAAGGACAGTACTGACCAGTGCATAAGTACCTAGGTAATATGAACACTTTTTATTGAAATTCTGATCTCTGTTGAAAGTGGGTGATGACTGCATAACATTACTCTCTCTTTGTTTTGTTACATGTTAGCAATTTTCTGTAACAAACAAGTGAGAAAATATTGATACATTTTAATATCTGCTTGACAATTTCAAGAAATTTTGTGTTCTATGTGAGGTGGTTTGATTTGGTTGGTCACTGTTGTACTTGTTAATAATTCTATTGATGTCTTTAGTTATATATGCTCATTAATATTGGGTGAAAATAATCAATGAGCCCTATAATACCACCTTTTCATTCTTGAGCTCTTCCTCGGACTTGACATCATTAAGATATTCCAGTGGTTTTCTCATTATTTTTATAATTTCTGTTTAATATATTATTGACATTAACATCCACAATAAAACAATGTTCAAATTCTTTTTCACCCACCTGATTCTAGATTAAATTTAGCTCAGAACATGGAATTTTCTTGAATTACGTTGCTTTTCAATTTTAAAAGTTAGCTTTTTTGCTCTTATAGTGTCAATATTTTAATACTATTTTTCTTCCCATAAACTTAATCTTTAGATCCATGATTTAGAGTATAAGTTTAGGATTATACTATTTGAAACAGTCTTTATGTTCTTTATATATTCCTTTTCCTAATTCAGATTTACTGTTTGCAAACCTTTCTTTTGAAGTGTTTAGATAATAACACAGCCTTAGGTATATGTTCATATTGTGGTGCTGTAATCACTATAACATATTTCTTATATCAGCCTTTGTTAGTTTTATTGATAAGAGTACATTTCTTTTTATAATAGATTCTAAACTACTGCAAGTAGGCCTTTGTGTTCTGTTTTTTAAAATATCTGTTTCCTTTTCATCTTGAATTTCACCAACTTCTGTGTAGGTAATTAAAGTAATTTAAGACAGTTATTTCTTAGGATTATTTAATATTTTCTTTCCAATTTGCTGTGCTCTATTTTACACGTATAATTTTAAATGTTTGAGGAAATGGTAATGCATATTAATATCTAAAGTAAAAATTATGGAGATTAATAAAAATTAGAATTTAAATATTTATAACTTTTTGTTACTATGGTATCATGTAATGTAAATAAATACAAATCAATTCTAAAATAATCATAAATAAATGCCAGTATATTTAATCTCCCTAGTGACTTAAGGGTTTATTTTAAAACTGGTTATACTGGCTTTGTCATTGTTTTGTCTTTTTTTAACCACATTTCCATCTTCTCCGTCCTTCTGCAATGACATGTGCAATCATATGCTCACATGAAGTGCAAAAATGTACATATATCAGTGGTACCTATTATATATTTATGATTAAGCATTTAATAGGTATGTATGATTTTTTATAACATTTTTAAGAAATTAGAACCAGCCTTTCCATATGGGCAGCAGTTATTATAGAGGCAGATTCTATGACACTACATGCATAAAACACACACACCCCAGAAATGATTCCACAAGCTTAAATATACTTTTAGATTATTCTGCTTGAACTGATAAAAGCGCTAAAGGATTTCATGCCTTTCAATATTTAGTTGTTATTTAGCTTGCTTTTTTACATGTTTCAATGCTGTGTTATAACTCAATATTAACTTTATCATTTTATTCCTGACTCACGTTCTGAAGTGAACTGCTGATTTTAGCAATGAATATTTTGTGAAATTGCAGATTTCAGGAAATAAACTGATAAATAATAAGCATTCTTAAATTGTTTTCACGGTAGATCAGAGTGACTTTAACTTGAGTCCGTGAGAGAATATAGGCTGGATGAACATCAAGCAGTTTTTATTATCATACTAGCTGTGTATGTATATTATCTATGCATATGTGAAGTGGAAGAAATTTGTAAGCACTTGCAAGATTTGTCAGCATCAGAATATCTTTATAGAAAGGATATCAGGGTTTGAAGACAGATAAAAGTTTTTCAATGTGGCTGTTTCACTTAGTGACTGACCTTTAACTTACTAGGTATCATTTAGGAACCTTTAGCGACTGATTTTTAACTTACTAGGTACCATTTTCCTGTTCTACTGAAAAGGGGCAGTAACAGACATTATATGTTTTTGAGAGTATTCATATAAATTACTTGGTACAATGCCTGGCATATAACTACATTTTGTTAATGGCATCTATTATTTTTAGTAATAATTGTGGTGGTTAAGATAATAGAAGTAGAGGGAATGTGAATATAAGTAACTGCTCTTAGTTTGTAAACTATATGTGTTTTCTTTGGTTTATATGCACTTATTTATGATAGTTGACTTACACAGATGTTATATTATTCATAATGTCAGATGAAATTATTTGAAAATTTGAGGAGAAAGCCATTATATTTTTTTCATATGGCAATATTATGTAAAATTCAAAAACTTCACATATTCAAGTTAGATCAGTATGCAGTATAAAATAACAGCAAGTATAAATAAAGAAATTCATCTTTATCATCCCATTTTGGTTGCATTTTTCCACAGAATATGTTAGTCATTTTTCTTTTGGTTAATTCTGAACACAATGTATGTTTTATTAGCCTTAAGTAAGAAAAAAGAGTGTGTTTTTTTAAGTATTGATATTGTTATTTCTTGGAAAGGAAAGCATAAAGGCGATTATCTATTTTGTGCAGGGTATAGATATATTTATAAAATTTTATCTACTGAAAGTTGAGTGGTTTTTAATACCCCTCTATCCCTCTTAGAAAGGGTAAAGAAGGAATTGAAATATTTGCTTACACAGGAAAATACTGAAAGAAAGCTACGTTAAATTACATGTATGTGCAAATTGATTGATGGTCCAGAAAAATAAAGTTCTCTTCTCCATGTGGCTTACTTCTAATTATGTCTTTTATGTAAAATAAAAGGAGCTATTTAAAAAATCTGTTGGAATTGAGTTAAAATAGTCTACGGTCTTTAATTGTAAAATAGTATTTCTAAAATTAAGATAATTGAAATCCTCTGGTGTAGTTTCTGTCCTTTCCTGGCATGGACTTGATTTACTACTTGGGTCTCATTTCTCGTTATTTCGTCTCCCGACAATTATATAGTCTTTATTTAATTTTCTTACTGTTAATAGAAATCATCATAAAGTTTCATATATTTCTTCCTAACATAAACTAAATAAAATTACTCTCAATTTTTAAATAGCTATTCTAAATTTATTATGCTTTTAAGGGAAGTTGAAAATTTTTCTTTTTTTACGATATTTATTTTTCTGTTATAGTTGATTTACAGTGTTCTGTCAATTTCTACTGTACAGCAAAGTGACCCAGTCATACATAAATATATTTTTTTCTCACATTATCCTACATCATGTTCCATCACAAGCGACTAGATATTCTTCCCTGTGCTATACAGGAGGATCCCATTGCTTATCCACTCCAAAGGCAATAGTTTTCATCAGTTAACCCCAAACGCCCAGTCTATCCCATTCCATCCCCCTCCGCTTTGGCAACTACCAGTCTGTTCTCCAAGTCCACAAGTTTCTTTTCTGTGGAAAAGTTTATTTGTGCCATATATTAGATTCCAAATATGAGTGATATCACATGGTATTTGTCTTTCTCTTTCTGATCTAACTTCACTTACTATGAGGGTCTCCAGTTCCATCCATGTTGCTGCAAATGGCATTATTCTATTCTTTTTGATGACTGAGTAGTATTCCATTGTGTATATTGACCACATCTTCTTAATCCATTCCTCTGTCAATGGACATTTAGGTTGTTTCCATATCTTGGCTATTATAAATAGTGCTGCAATGAACATAAGGATGCATGCACCTTTTTCAAAGAAAGTTTTGTCCAGATATATGCCCAAGAGTGGGATTGCTGGGTCAGATGGCAGTTGTATATTTAGTTTCCTGAGGTACCCTCATACTGTTTTCCATAGGGGTTGTACCCTTCACAAACACTGAAGGAGAGTACCCTTTTCTCTACACTCTCTCCAGCATTTATTTGTTGACCTGTTAATGATGGCCATTCTGACAGGTTTCAGGTGGTACCTCATAGTAATTTTGATTTGCATTTAACTAATAATCAGTGATGTTAAGCATTTTTTGATATGCGTGTTAGCCATCAGTATACCTTTCTGGAGAAATGTCTATTCAGGTCTTTTGCCCATTTTTCAGTTGGGTTGTTGGATTTTTTGCTGTTGTGTAATTCTTAATTTTGTGCACCTAAGTCTATTGGAAACATTTAATTTACTCTCCACATTTGAATACAAGCATACAAGTGTATATATAATAATTCAAATATGATATATTTGTTGTGGAAATGCCTGTTAAAGGGAATAGCAATGAATTTCATTAGAAATGTCTTTTTTTTAATTTCCAAAGATAACCATTCTTGATTTAGGGTTTGTTTTGCTTGATTAGGCTATTGGTTAATGAAACTTTTTGAGTTTTCCGTTTATCTTGATTTGAATTTCCCTAGTCTTAAAACTCAGACCAATGAGCCAGAGTTTACCAACCCTTTACAACTCCTATTTTTATCTAGTAAGCCCTTGAAAATTCAAATATGAAGGAAGCATAATTGAAGCACTTGCTCTTTATTCTTCCCCACTTTATGCATTAGACCATAGTTTGTGATTCAATGTACAAACATTTATATACCTAAAGATTTACAGTACATTTTTCTAATACTTATGACTCTAACATATTTCAAAAAACTTTCTAAACAACTGTTCATTGATAGCAAATGTTATTGGTTCCTTTACCTATTACTACCTTTTCTTCGCTCTTCCCCCATTCCAGTAGAAGTCTAAATAAACACAACTTGTCACTTCTTGTTTTAAATTTATTTTGGAAAATGTGGCCACATATTCACTTACTCTTTTCAAACAATTGAAATCTTCCCATTTCATATTGCATCTTCTTTAATTATCTAATCTTCATTTCATTTTTGTCTGAATAGCAGCCCTAGAATTTTGTGATAAGGAAGGTAGAAGTTTCAGACATTAATAATCTATAAAGTATTTCTTTTACATATTTCAATGTCACATTATGTTCACCTAAATTATACTTGTACTTTGTTAAGCTTGGATAACTTGAAAGTCTCAGGAAGAATTTAAGTGAAAGAGAGGGCGAGTGGGAGATGAAGGAGGAGGAAGGGAGGGGTAGGCAGAGGAGAGGTGGGTAGAAGAGGAAACACAAGTTTTGTATGACTGGAGTTTTTGGTAGTGGGATTTGTGATGACCACTGTCCCTTCAGTGGAAACGGATGAATGAAATCACAGTTTTTATCAATAAAGTATTATGCAACTATTTTATTGAGCAGCTAACAAAACAAAATAAATTCTTTAAAGCATCTTAAAGCAAAACAGAATCTAGTGGAATCACCAGAACTTCTTGGGAAACTTAAGTTATTTAAACATTGTAAACTGTGTTGTTCTCATTGAAAATGGGTGGTAATAGTAGTAAAAATCCCAAGATGAGAAGTGATCATGTGAGTATAGCACTCCCAGCTGGGGCTGGCACACAATGAACGCATGATAATAATAATGCTCAAGAGCCCCTTTTGTTTTAAATAACACATTTAGAAATAAGAGGACCCCAGCCAGAAACCCAGTCACATTAGGAGACCAGAATTAGTACATTTGCATTTGAGATATGAAATCCCAAACTTCCTTCATGTTTTACTTCCTTTAGTTATAACAAGATTGGATTCGTGTCAGGTCCCTTAAAGGATGGAATCCTAAATGTGTGGAATGCAGAGAGAATTAAAAATCAAAAAATAAAATAAAAATTAAAAACAAACTACATGGAATCCACTGGATGGTATTATTTATTGCAAATGTTTTGGATTTTAAATATAAATGCTCTGAAACTAGATCAGTAAAATCGTGTCAACTTAATTTACAAAAGAAACAGCTAACAGGAAATACAACATAAGCATTTGATCTTGGATTTAAGCAGATCCTGTCTCTAGCATTCAACTGTGGGTCTGACTCAGTGGTTCCTGCACTAAAAAAAAAGATTCCAAAGATGGAGTCATTATGACCTAAAATTAAAGCTCTGAATGTTTAATCTGAAATGTAAAGCACCACCAGAGCAAAGTCTATACAGAGATAATCATGAATGGATATAGTAATCAAAACTTAATAAGTGGGAATATCAGTGTAGAAGCACATGATTCGCCACCAATGTATTTTTGGTTTTGCTTTTTTTTTCAGGAAAAAGTTCAGCATTTACAGAAGGCTTTTGCTTCAAGAGTAGATAAGTCCACACAAACTGAACTTCTAGGCTATGATGTAAGTAACTATATAAAACCATTTTTATCTTTTTGATTGGTATCCAGACCTCTACAGCTTATTTACCTCTGCTGCTGCTATGTCCATGCATTGATGTAATAGGATTTAGAGGTGCACCATTCGTATTTTGCTTTTAAATAATCCTCAAACACCTTCTGGAACTGAAAAAGATAATTACAGGCACCAACTTGCATACCAATGTCTTATTAATTTCTTTAAACCAATATCTCTAATATAGTCTTTTGAATTAGCAAATTTGCAGACATGTGGAAGACACATATTAGAATACTAGTACACTTTATTTTTAAGAAAATACTAATTTATTAATAGTTTAATAAAGTTGTTACGTTTGCAGTCACCAAGGGCCTGGCACATTGTTTCTATATTCTGGCACATAAAAGGAAACATAACTTTGCAGAGAAATTTACAGTACTATTTTAACTTTTGGGCATCGATGAGGGTTACGGAAAGTTAGCTTTTTTTCTTAGTGTGAAATAATTATTGCACTGTCAAAATAGGATTGTAAAATGTTTTAATACAAAATATCTTCTAGTAACAGTATGATTTTGGACAACTTTGATTGAACTACCTATCTTTACTTAAAGCTGTAAAATTATCGCTTTGCCTAAGTTCATGACTTTAAATTTCCTTTTGATGAAAATATAAAGGAATTGTCTTCTTTATCTTGGATTTAACATTTGTGAGACCTCTCTTCTCTTTAGAAACAGTTATTGATGTTATTTTATCACTTTATTCAAAAGTATTGATAGTATAGAGATCATTCGGTTTCATGAAAGGATATAATGGTAAAATGTTATATGCTGTTATGTTTATAACATAAATATGGGTGTTCATTTGTGTTAACTTTCAGAGTATATGAATATATTTAACATAAAGCTGTTCATGTCTATTAGGAAATATGCCAAAGTTTTGAATTACAGCAAAAAATATTTTCAGATTACTTATGAAAATTGTTTTTTAATATGAAAAACATTGAGCTGTATTTTGCTTTTGAGTTATTCTGTTACATTTATTTAACATTTATTCTAGATACATAAATATTATAGATGTCAATATTGTGACTTTAATATTTCTTGAATACCAGCGCTATATTTTATTTATTTATTTATTTATTTATCTATCTATCTATCTATCTATCTATCTATCTATCTATCTATTTATTTTTCTGTCTTTTTAGGACCGCACCGGCAGCATATGGAGGTTCCCAGGCTAGGAGTACAATCAGAGCTGTAGCCACCAGCCTACGCCAGGGCCACAGCAATGCAGGATCTGAGCCGCATCTGTGACATACAGCAGATCTCACAGCAGTGCCAGATCTTTAACCCACTGAGTAAGGCTGGGGATCTAACCTGTGTCCTCACGGATGCCAGTCAGGTTCATTAACCGCTGAGCCACGATGGAAACTCCACCAGTGCTATATATTATTTAAATGGTGTTAATGTTTCATCCTTTTATAAATAATTTTTATTAGTTTCAAAGAGGATTTATCACAGTAATTGAGTTTTTATTTCTTTTGGATGAGGTTATTTCCTGTTTAAATTTTCTAACACATATTTGCATGTAAGTTCCTAGGATATAAAACCAGTATGTATTATATAAATAACAATGTATTTTTTAAATCTGTAAGCCAGGGAATTTTCCAGTAAGGGTGATAAACCTACAGTTTTTGTTAAATCTTATTCCAACATAATAAATTCATACAACACCAGAACTACAAGTACATTAGAATCCACCTACTTGAGTGCTCTCAATTTTCAAACAAGATAGCTGGGTTTCAAAAAAGTGTTCAGAAGTTTCTTGTTCACTACCACACATTCTTTGTGGAAATCTAGTTTTCCTTTTTTTTTTTTCTAAATGATGTGTCCTAAGGAAAAGTGAAAATACTAATGCAGTTGGACTCAAATATTCCATCTTACTCATTTTAAGAAAATGCTAAATTCTAAATTTTTAAATAAGAAATTTAAATAAAATGTAAAGAATCCATAATTATTGGTGACAGCTAGTGAGAAATATTTGCTAAGAAATGAACGATACCTTTAGGGAGGTAGCTAAGCTGTGGCTACCAGCAACTTCTTAAGCATTTATCTATCTATATCCATACTGCTCTCGTTGCTAAAAAATTTCTTATATTAATGCAATTTAGTTCTCTAAACGTGTAAGCAAAACTTAAAAATAAAACTTAGATCGTAGTTAATTCTTCATTGTTCCTAGTTTTTTTTTTCCATATCTGACTTGAGAACTTAACATATTTTACTGTTTTAAATTAAGATTAAGAATAATAATTTCTCGGTAGTGAGTCCTTAAATGATTCTGTTGTTCAAATATCTGTTATGATATGGGTAATCATTAGCATAGAATAATATGATCTAAAGATTTCGTATTTTATACTTCCTGGTGATACATTCTAGAACATAATCATCAGAATCAGCAAATTAATTACCAAAGATACATGTACAGAACCTTGTGCCAGTAACTATATGTAACTGTCACAACAGACCTTAGGGCAATTTGTATGGAAAAAACTGGGGAGAGAAACATTAATAAATTCTACATAAGGAAAGCATTTTAAATGTGATGAATTTTGTGATTGTTTAGAATATTAAATAGTATGAATTTTTTTCATGACAGAGGTATATTTTCTACATTTTTCAATATCTATTTACAAATGACTTTTTATATTTTCATATAAAATAAGCATAATTTATTTTCCTTTGATTTATAATATTTTTCTCACATTTTTTCAGGAAAGACTGACTTTTTTTTCACAAATTAATATATATCCACATACATACATATTTATTTACAATTTGTGATAGTGTTTTTCAGAAAATAAATTTTGTTAAAATATTATACATTAGTGGATAATTTTTATATTCTTTCTGTCTAAAGCTGTCAATATTAGCCACAAATTGTTCTTTACAAATCTTTTTGGATCATGTTGCACTTACATAAATGTCAGTATGTAAGAGATTACAAGTATTCATTAGTATAATTTCCTTGGGAAGATAGCTGTCACTACACATTTTAAGATAGGAAATAGAATGCCCAGAAGATATTAATTATAATGAAAACTATTTTAAAAAATGCGTGAAAATCCACTACAGTGAGTAAGTTCAAAGGTTTGTACGATAAACAACTTCCAGCCCGGAAACAGATTTATCAGGAGACTTGAAAGTAATGTTGGAGTACAATGTGCTCTGATTTCTAATGCACATAGCAAGAATTATTTAAAAATAAATTCTGAGTGTCTCAGCAAGGGCCCATAAACACAATTTAGTTCTTGTGATGAGGGAGATTGTTAAATAAATGATGAATGTGTCTTAAATAATCAATGCCAATTTAACCTCTTTCACCCTCCTCTGTCTGCACAGGCTTAGTTTATTGAAAGATCAAAGAATAATTTCTTAGGTGTCACTTGTGTTATTAAAACAGGATAGAAGATGAATAGATGTAGTCAGGTAGCAATGTTTCCGATTATAAGATCGCATTAAGAGGTAGGCAAGATTCTTTTGATTACATCAACTACATAAATAGATATTTCAGCAATGCATATATGTTGCCTGTAAACATTTTATAGTTTGAACTATTTCAGATAACATTTTGCTCAAATAGAGAATGATTAATCAAAAT
Source organism: Catagonus wagneri (assembly GCA_004024745.2). NCBI lineage: Eukaryota > Metazoa > Chordata > Mammalia > Artiodactyla > Tayassuidae > Catagonus > Catagonus wagneri. The sequence continues at coordinate 4,077,715 of PVHT020000886.1, read as the reverse complement.
GATACAGAAAATTTTTATATTCTGATGGTGAGAAAATTCAGGTACTTTTATTAATTTGATATCTCTATGGACAGTTTTTTGATCTTCCTTTTGAGGTTCTACAGAGGATTGTCTTTTTAAATGTGGCAGATTGACCCTAAGTATAAATTTTTTCTTTTCAATTAATACCTGAACTTGACTCAGAACAGTCACAGGATTTCTGGATTGCTCTTAGAGGCAAAAGCCTCTAATGTTTTTAAGTTATTCCTTTTATTAGCATTTATTAGTGTTTATTAGCATCAAACTAGAAATGTTTTGTTCATGTTTTCTTTGAGTTTTCAAGTTACCAGATATTTCATCAAATATTATTATTAATAACTTTTCTAAATATCATTAAAGGTTTTCCATTGGCTATTTAAAATTGAAGTGTGTATGAATGAAATATAAATCAGTTCAGAAATGTGTGCTTACACCACCATGTGTTTTCTAAGTATTTTAATACATTTTCCAAAAGGGTGAGATTTTCTTTAATGCAGCTTTCCACTTAACTAATGTGTTATAAATATACGTTTAAAAAAAGTCAAATTATCTGTATATGCTCAATCTCTGCTACATTTCTTAGATTTAATTTTGGAGACCCTCCTGGCATAGTTAGTAGTGTTCTAAAAATATGAAAATAATTCATCATGTAAGGAATAAGAATTATTAGTTTTTACTATAATTGTTTTATTAGCTATTTGAGGAGGAGAGTATTTTGTGTTATGCTAATATACAGACAGTCAGTTTACGGATTAGCACAGTTCTAAGAATTGAATATCAATTAGGCTTTCTCATCCAGTTGTTAATAAACTGGTTTTTTAAATCTGTTTGGATCTAGTTGCTCTATCCTTCTTTAATTCAGTGCTTCTCCTGATCTTAGGTCAGTGTGCCCCCAGTATTTAGCAGATGAGTGCCTTTCCCCAACGTGCTTCTGTTTTTATGTTGACTTACCTCAGATATTTATGGTTATTTTTACAAATTAAAAAAAAAATCAGGCTAGAGTTTCCATTGTGGCATAGTGGAAATGAATCCAACTAGTATCCATGAGGATGCAGGTTTGATTCCTGGCCTTGCTTAGTGGTTAGGGGATCTGGAGTTGCCTTCAGTAGTGGTTCAGATCCCACATTGCTGTGGCTGTGGTGTACGCCAGCAGCTGCAGCTCCAATTCAACCCCTAGCCTGGGAACTCTTCCACATGCTGTGGGTGCAGCCCTAAAAAGAAAAAAAAATATCAGACTTAGCCTGGAATATATCATTCAGTTTTTCTCCTTTGGACTACGATTTTTCATATTTCAATAAGGATAAAAAATTTCAGACAGGAACACTTATTAAAAACATAGTTAATAAGCATCTGCTCAGGTGCTTGTCAATATTTGATGGAGTAATCACAGCTTATCCACTTTTAACAGCATCACTTTTGAAAATCCACATGTGTATTCATTCCACAAATATTAATAACTGCCCCTTGGAATCTATGCCCCATTCTAGGTACTTAGGATATATCTTTTACACAAAAAATATTTATTATTCCATGGAGCTTCTAGTTTTGAAAGTATGCTTATAATAAACAATAGATGCAATAAATAAGTATATGGTATGTTAGAAGTTTCTAAGTGCAATGTAAAAAAAAAAAAAGCACAGGAAAAAGATAATTGTGAATGTAGGGGTGGGGTCAGGACTACGATCAGAAATTTTAAATACAGTGGTGTGGGCAGGTCTCAAATCACCTTTAGCCAGAAATCCTTTTGTGATGTGCTCCTTGAAAAACCCTCAAAGACCCTCAGTCAGTAAGAACAGATTGATTTATCTTTGCTGAAGCCCTAGACAAGAATAGTTGGCTTCATTTAAAGGCCCTGCAGTATGAAAAACAACAACAAAAAACCCCCCGAAAAACCCATTTTGGACCATTAAGCCCTAGAATCAGACCCAGTGTATCAAGAGACTCACACTGGGGCACACAGACCACCTGAGGAAACAGCAAAATCAGCCTCTTAATCATACTCATTTAGCATAGCACAGAGAAGAAAGCTGGGTCAAATCAGCTATGCTATTTCAATTATATTTTTTCCTCCCTCCCTTCCTCCCTCCCGTCCTTCCTTCCTTCCTTCCATGCATTTTCTCTACCTTTTCTCTCCTTAGTTCAGGCAGAGCTGAATGATAGATTTAAAAAGTATAATTAGACTTCATTGTATATTAGCACGTCTCATTTATTAGATTTGTGCCACTAGAGGTAAACAAATAGAGAAAGCACTCAATAATTACTTGGTAAAAATTAAATGAATACATTAAAAGACTGCTGTTTTTATAATCTTAGAAATCTGTAATCTTAACAATCTGTTTTGATAATCTTAAAAATGTATGCATTGTTTTACTTTGACAAAACTCACGACATTTATATTGCCACCCTACATTTTTATTCCGTATTGCTTTGTTATAGTTAACATTTTGCAGCTACTACTTTCTGCCTTTTAGAAGATGCATTAAATGCAAATTCACATAGATAGCAAGTGGTTTTAAAACATGGGTGGCACATGCTGTTGTCCTTAACAGTATTGCACTGAATGATTCTTTTCAATATTTTCAAAACTGAATGAGCCCTTATCTAGGAGCTAGATCATTTCTGGAATGTCTCCAGGTCTTTAATTCAGCTCTGACTACATATCCTTTTGATAATCCTTTGTTAAGTGAATTTCTGGTTGAAATTTTTATGGGGAAAATAGCAAGCCTGGGTGTTAACTATGAAAACTCTTATAGTTGTAAACCTATTCATTAACATAAAAAGAGCATACCCACAAATATTTTAGGTAGTTTAAATTATGCAGGGGAGGAAAAATAACTTTCCCTCCACTCTTCTTTTCTGAGACTTCCCTCCCCACCTCCAATAATAATAGATTAACTTGAGAGAACAAATAAAAAATTTAATAATCATATCTCCTGTATAATTGGAGATATCCAGGAAAACAATAGTTCCTTGAAATGGCCCAAACCACCACCTTAAATACCATTTCCAGCTGAAGGCAAAAGAAGATGGGTGTGGGGAGAACACTTATGGAAGTTTATCAGGAAAAACACAGTAAGCAAAGGTATGGTTGTTAGCAGATTTAAGCTGATTTAACTTCATTGATAGAAGTTTCTAGAAATTTGGTCATCTTCTTCCTGGTACAAAGAGAGAGCACTCTGACAAATGGATATTTCCCTTAAAAATGTAAATTCTTCTTAAAAAGGGTAACTTCTTTTTAAGAGCTTCTGCTTTTTCTTAAAAATTAACAGCTATAGATAACTCATTTGCCAATGATGCCTGTTTTGGGCTAGTATATTTTGCTCCCCTTCAGCTAGTAATAGTGATAGTCATATTTGCTGAAAATTATGTTGATTCTGTGAGTGTTGATAAGAGGGTAGAAAAGTAGATATTGTTCAAACAGAAAATTTATCCCACTCGTACTTCCATCTTATAGATTTCCATTTCTATAGGAAAAAATATTTCAAATATTTTTCCTGAGAAAACTTTGGAAGTCTTTTTTAAATGTTTCCAGTGCACTAAGTGGTATTGAATGAGAGGGTGTCCCTTCTGAAGGAATTTTTACCACCCTTTGGAAGAAAACACAATGTATACACTAAGAGCATCTCTCAATGTCTGTTTACAATGAATTATGCAATTGTAGCTAATCACAACTTGTATTTGGGTTCTAAGATTTTGCTCAAGTATTTGCTTCAATGTAAATCTTGGGAATTACATTAATGGATTTCTAGTGAAAGCCATTTTTTCCTTTAATGTGGTCTACAATCAGGAAAAATCTGCAAAAGAATATTTAAATATACACATATTTCTCCTTATAATATAAATATAAAAATATTTCTATAAATATATGTGTGTGTGTATATATATATACATATATATATGTATATATATACAAAAACAGTTTCTCAATACACACGCAAAAATACCTGCATGACACAGATACAAGAAAATAATCTACTTTTATTAACTATATTGTACTTATTATCGAAGGTAGGACTGGGTACAAATTTATTAACTTTTGTGTGTATATAATAAGGATTATGAGAAATTATATTATACACTAGTATGTTTAAAATGGTTATTTGAATTTTAATATGGTTAAATTGGATTTATACAACTCTTGGCTTGGTATTTTTGTGACCCAATTATATTTAGTATAACTTAATATTTAAATGTTTTTTAGAGATAATAAGTTACATTTTCTCTATAAAACATGATTTTTCAATATGCAGAAATCATAAAACCATATATTGTAGACTGAAATTATAATAACAATATTTATCTTACCATAAGCATGTGACAGTACTTTACTTTTCGTGATTTACAAACTGACGCCTTTTTTAGTTTGTTGTGGTTGAACCTCTTATTTAAACAGGCTATCAGACTAAATTAATTAAAATCCTTCATTTTTTTCCCCTTTAGTTTTCTTGTGATATCTGCTGTTCTCTGACAATCCTACTTGTAACTTGATTTTAGGTGTATAAAAAAGGATAAAGTCTATCAAAATCATTAGCACTCATAATGGCCTTTCTCTATAAAAAGGTTTCTTAATTACTTGACTCATACTTGAGAATACTTGTGTAAAGAAGAAAAGATAATTTTCCTTCTACCCTTCTAGGTTCTTTCCTGAGATCTCCTTATAATACGGAGTAACAGAGAAAAACAAAAAACATGTTTAGTGACATGTATCCAATATAACTGAGTTAACTCCCCTAAATGTCCCAAACTATTATCTTAAACACCGTCTCCAGCTAAAGTGAAAGGAAAGATGTTGTGGATCAGAGAGGCCAGTTATGGAAACTTACTAGGAGAAAACTGAGTAAACAAGGGTATGATGATAATCATATTTAAGTTGGCACCTTCTCAGATAAGTTTATAGAGATTGAGGCAGCCTCCTGGATATAGAAAGGAAGATACCCTTACAAATAGAGATTCCCTTTATAAATATCTCTTTACTCAGTTTTCAGAACTTCTCCTATGTCTGCAGTTTCTTATGAAGAATCATCTTAAGATGCTCCTTATGTCAAAGAACCATATTTCAGAGTGTCAAATTCTGTTCTATTCAATCCTGTCTTTAAAAACTTTCCCAAGAAGTTTCATGGTCCAGAAGCAGAGTTGATAATTTGATCCATTATTTTATTGAATCAGTGTCTCAGTCTTGGGAATAGGTCAGTACATTTAAACAGTTGTCTCATTTCAGGAGACTGTGTTGCAGCTGGGCTTCCAATATTAGGCTATATAATGCTAGCAATTAGGTACTTAGTTGAGGCCTTTCTACTAAAAGGAAGGAGCAAACGAAGGAAGGAAGGAAAAAAAGGGGTTAATAATTAGAATGATCTATAAGAGTTTCTGTGTCCAAGGAGTAGCCAATCAAGATTCCTCGATGTTAGGCTCAGTCTTTTGCAGTGTGAATGTCTCTTTTGTCAGATGTTCACTTAAAACTTTCTGGGTGGTCCACGTATTGACAGGCATGGAAAGTTCTCTATACATGAGCCTTTGCCACCATTTCTCTGAAGGTTATATCAAGTTGTTCATATTCAGTTTGCAGAGCTTCAGGAAATATCTTTTCAGTAATTCCAATTTAGAAGGGTATGAGAAAATTGGAATATGAGTTTGGAGAGTTGTAGCAAGATATTTGAGGAAACCAAAGGAATATCCAGATCCACTCCAGTTTGCACATAAAAAAGCAAAATCTCTAAGACAATAACTGGGATTAGAATCTAATAACCACACAGGTAGGCTAAGACATTTCCCTCTATGATCACCATTATTTTTACCAAAGAAAATCATAGTAAGACTAAAATATTTAAAAAATAGGTCTAATTTTATTAAACTTGGCCTGATCATTTACATTAGTGCAGGCAGAATAATGATGAAGTTTTTTTGAAGACTGCTTTGATGGAACTTAAATGAAGAATCTCAGATTGAACTTAAGTCTCAAGGCTAGGGAGCCAAGTCAAAAAGTTGCCATTAAACTTTGCTTGCAATACTAGTAGATTTGAGTTAATTCCTCTCTTAAGTTCTAAGAATATCCTGAGGTTCCTGTGCCTGCCAGAAAATCACTTTCCTCATTCACTTGGTAAGGTTGCTGGGAACCCTGTAACAAAGTACCAGGCTGTTTTTCCAAGGGACATTATTGGCTCTATAAAATAAACCTTAGTTTCTTAAAGTTGTCTTGTCATATCTGATTTGATGCACATCCTCAAATATGACATTTCAATGAAAGCCTTGGCAATAGAGCCAAAGTCTCCAGTTTTGTCCTGTTACAAGAAGAGATGCTTATTGAACTCTGGCAAATAAATACAATGCCATGAAAATAAAAGTACTTGGGATTTCTGAATTTTGGAGGGATCAGGTAGAGAGAAAAATTGTTTCACCTTTATCACAAAAGCATACTTTGCCAAATTTCTGTAAATAATATTTAGCTCAAAAGAAAATATTTCCTTAGGTCTCAAAAAATAAAACATTCAAGGACCAGCAATGTTTCTAACAAAAACTCTTGATTATATTCATTATCCTCACTTCATTAGTCTTGTGTTATTAAATCTGGTTCTGCTTTAACCCAATTTTTCTATTTCTGGAAATTATTAGCTAATTGAGTTTCATGATCTTAATGTTATCAGGAATCTGCATTCTAGACTGCTTGTTAGAGTCCTTTACATGAATCTTCTTGAGGATTAAGCACTTTTAAAGAGCAATGAAATAAAGCTATAACTGTCTGTAAATGATAAATACTTTAAAATAACTCTGATTAAAGGTCTGATGAGAATTCATATCAATATAATTGACAAGGAAATTTGGTTATGTTTCTAGCATACATTTTAAGATAACAAATATAATTAAAATAGCTTGATACCAGTGTATATTAGACCTATAGGAATTTCACACCTTATACCTTTCCTTAAACCAAAACAACTCTTACCTTCCTTCCATACATTTCACTTTTTTCTTTCAAGTAGTTATAATAACACTAATTAGAATTCTTAACCCTTATAAACTTTATAGTGAAAACTGACTTATGTTACAACTTAATAATGTTACAGCAGCATTGTTTACATTGGCAAATTAATTATTAATACATTTTAAATTTCTAGAAGCATATGTTCTTTTTAATAGTTAAATCTTTCAATGTGGCACAAGGAATGTTTACTAACAAACCCAAATGTAATTAGTACCTCTGTAATGGGAAGCCAAAAGTAGATAAACCTATGTTCAGTTTAATTAGTGTTTAATATTTTAGTTTATTTGGAAATAATCTAGCTATTCAATACATTTCTATCATTTAACATAGCAAAACTCTAAGGATTAAAATTACCAAAAGGATTTGGAAAACTTTAAGCAGACATACCATAATACATGATTACTGATGAAAAGTTCATCTAAAAACTCATATCATACTTAAATCAGTTATTCTCAATAATTACCTTTAAATTACCTATGAAACAAAGTCATCCATAATCCCAATATTTTTCTTACTAACAAATTTTGTAACAAAAATACGTGCTTCTTTGACTAGTAAACCCAGGTAGAATGACAGTAGTATGTCAGCATTATATTAAATGTTAATAACACTGAAGTCGTGTATAATTTTGCTAAACGAACAAACTTCATATAGCTTTTATATACTGCAGATTATCTAAGATCCTATGATTTTTTTAAACAGATGGGTTTCTATGTTTCTGAGAGTTTTGGGAATATTTGGTTTACTAAGCACTTATTTTAAGCCAATTAAATAGAGCTCTTTTACTAATTAATTTTGGCAATGACATCTGGAGGTAGAAAAATATCACATCTACAACATACATATGAAGGTAAACATACAGATGCAAAGATCTTACAGCTTTCATTTAAACATTCTAGCTGCGAATCAGGTATAATACTAGTACCTGACTAATTTATAAGAGATTCACTAGTTTTTTTTTTTTTCAGGTTTTTATTTTTTCTATTATAGTTGATTTACAGATTCACTAGTTTATAAGAGAAGAGTTGGATCCAAATTGTGTTCCTGGACGTTTGTCCACTAAGATTATTAAAATTTATTTATTTATTTTGGCTAATATTTGAAAGCAAATACTTGGAAATTTTCATTTGCACATTTTCCAGATAATTCCTTTTTTCTCTCTCTGATGAGAAACATTTCCCTAAATTTTACATTTCAAATATTGGTTCCTAAGTCCTAGAGAAGATGCGGTAGAAAATTTTCAAGATGTAGTAGAAAATTCACATCTCAATGGTATGGAAAAAATATCCAAGTTTTCTCCAAAATGGAGTTTTAGGGTATATTGGCCTATTATTGGAGGTCTGGAAAATTATTTAAATAATTATTATTTAAACTTTCCTCATGTTTTTAAGTGCAGAATGGTACTGTTTCCAATGTCCTCATTCTTTTTCAAGGACATGAATAGGGGATTGCTTAAAAAAGGATAGATGGACTTTAAATTGTTTCTAGAGCTGCAGCTCTGGTTTTGCAAAGATTTGAAAGACAAAGTTTTTTCTAGGTCCTCAGAGAATTTGTTGTAGCCTAAATGATATCAGGGGATTGATCTGTTTATCCAATTATATTATTTTCAATTTGCTTTATATCAGGCAGAAAATTTCTAACTTAGATGGAAATCAGGATTTCTATATTCTTGGGAGTTCCTGTTGTGGCACAGCAGAAGCAATCCAACTAGTATTCATGAGTATGCAAGTTCTATCCCTGGCCTCGCTCAGTGGGTCAGATATCCAGGATTGCCCTGAGCTGTGGTGCAAGTTGCAGATGGGCTCAGATCCCAGGTGCTGTGACTGTGGCATAGGCCGGCCACTGTAGCTCGATTTGACCGCTAGCCTGGGAACTTCCATCTGCTGTAGGTGTGGCCCTAAAAAAAAAGCAAAAAAAAAAGATTTTCTGTATTCTAGAACTTTAGGGCTTAATGCAATATGCCTTTGTAAAATCTGTATAAAGTATTCAAGAAAGGGCTTCCAATGCTCTTCTTTTTTCTTTTCCAAAATGTAAAATTCAACCTTAGACTAATTAAACTTAAAGGGAAAAATCCTCTATTCTTGTTTCTGTCACCATCTGAACATCAGCCTCTAGCTGATCCATTTTCTGAACATTTTTAGGAGGGCCTGGGATAAATTCTGGTCATCATCCATTTCTTCTGTAAGGGGCATTTTCCCAAGAGGCCAGGGGACTTATCTGATAAGTACAGTACAATCATGGTTATAAAGAACACCCTTTAGCCACCAATCAGGATTCCTGTGAATGTGATTGTAGATGTTCACTGATCTTTTTAACTGCTCTCTAAATTTGATAGTATCTTCTGAAAGTCATGGTAAATGAGGCTTTGTAATTTCTGTTAAAGGATTTCATAAAACAAGCCATTTTAATTCTTAGTGTCTTTTTTTCTATTTGGTCTCTCCATAGCTACCAAAAGACAATTGTTTGGAATCTGAACTATCTAAATTTTTTCCAAATAGAGAGCTTTTTTTAATTCTAAGGATTCATTGTCTGGCCATTGACAAATAGGGTCTTATATTAATCTCAGGAGCAACTCAAAACCAATACAGCTTTTATAGCCTGACCATAGATGCAAGAATCATCAAAAGAAGTGTGCAAGAGATCCATCCCTCACAAGATCAAGAAAGTTTACTCCCTAAGTTAGCCTAAGAATTCAAAAACCTTCATTGTCATACACGGTAAGAATGGTATCGTGAAAACAGTGTCTCTGTTTCCCGTGAGAATGTGATATGTTTAGTGTACAGACGTGATAATCTATGACACCAGGCAGATACTACCAGGATAGGGTTTTTCCCAGCACTAAAGAGAAAATGAAGTTAGAGATACCAAAGGTATTTATGTACCTTTATATATAACAAACTGTCCTGATAGCTAGCATGTTTGGACAATGAGAATGTTGCTATTAGGCTTACCAACTAAATGCATGCTGACCTCGTGTCTTGTAACTGGTGGATACTGGAGAAAAATTCTCACTGGTCACAAAGCCAAGCTCTTTAGAATAGAAGGAAAACCTCATCTAGTCTATGTTTCTCCTCCATATTACAAATGACAAAAAAGAGACAAATGCAAACAATTACTATCTTTCTGGGAGGAAAGAACATCAAGATAGCACAAGAGTACTCATAACAAAAATGTTCACCAAAAGTTGTTATAACTAAGAAACTAATTCACACAGGTATTTCTTCCACTAATCTAAATTTGGAAAGGAAGGGACAAGAAATGTTTACTTTCCTCTCTCAACCAGGCACTGTAGAGAGACAGATCCAGGAGAGCTGCCTTCGGTAAGAATTACTATCCTTGGCCAGCTTCTGCCAGTTTTCCAGAACCCCATCTGTAGGCTCCAGAGCAAATACGGTGCCTCAGCAGGCCCCATTGTGGTTGCCAAATCATGGGGGTAGAAAAATAATTTTCCCTCTACCTATTATTTTTTAACTGAGTCTCCACTGTAATAAAAGACATATTAACAGGAGGAAAACAAAAATTTAGTAATATGTCTATCTCCTATATACATGTAAGATTCACAGGGAAATTGAGTTAACTTCCTGAAATGGCCAAGCAAATTCCGAAATACCATCTCCACCTGGGAAAAAAGAACAGTGTTGAGCAGTGGGGAGGCCAGTTATGGAAGCTTACTTGGGAAAGCACCATAAACAAAGTTTTTATGGAGATTTAAGTCAGTGCCTTCTTGGTTGAAAAGAGTTTCTAGAGATTCTGTCATCCTCCTCTTCCTGGTACAGAGGGGAGACACTCTTACAAGTAGAGATTTCCCTTGTAAATGTGAATGTATCTTACAAAAGGGTAACTTAGTTTTCAGAACTGCTTTTGTATCTGCAGTTTCTTAAAAATAATAAGTTTGACTCCCCCAAATAGGTCTTTATGGCATAGAGACCTATTTGGGGGTGTCAAATTTTGCTTGCCTTCACTAGCTTGTTTCTTCTGCCAGTAAAAGTAGTAACAATTTTAGGGAAGAAGAAATACTAGTGTTTTAAAATAGATATAAAGTGTGTTCATAGCAATTAACTTTGGAGAGCTAAATAAAAATAAGAAACTTGTGTAAATTTTGGCTTCATACCAAATAAGCGAAGGAATCGGTGTTTTCATAATAATGTGTTAAAGAAATTTCCTAAAAGAGAGCCACATGTAACATTAACCTCATACTCTATAAAATAAGAATATCAGGAAATTATACTCTTATGTGATGCCACATTGTTAAAATGGTAATTAGAGTTTGAAATTTATAAAGCTGAATTACTATAGAGAAAATTTATACCACAAAGAGTGTAATTTGTAATTCAGAGTACTTAGAATCATAGTTCTTTACATATCAGAATTACTTCAGATTTGTACTATTTTATGAGCTTTGTGCTTACAAACAGATTGACAGATTTGGATTTAATCCATCAAATTAGGAAAATTTGTGTAACGGTTAGTCTAATATAGAGTAATTTTCAAAAAGAAAAATAAGCAGATTCGATATTTTCTTGCATTGTAAAAGCATAACCTAAAAATTGATGAATTGTTCATTTTCTTCTCCTAAGAAAAAGCTAGAATTAGGTGTAGAATGTTTCTCAAATTTTAAGATTATAAGAACAACATTCCTCCAAAATGCCACTTAAAAGTCTTTTTTAATTTCTAGTAAAGTAGCTACAAACTGTATTTAGTCTGGCAACTACTTTTAATGAAGCATAAGTAATGACCCACTGTTGGGCTTTAAGACATAGTAATCCAAAAGGAAACTATGTAAATTATAAAAATATATAAAAATTACTTGGTGTGAGTATATTTTCTATTCTTTAAAATGTTTTTCCTCCGTTTTTATTTTTCATTACGCTAAAATAAATATATAAACAATCTATATCTATAAATACATGGATATACATGTAAATACAATCTATATCTAAATACATGGATATACATGTAATATATGTACATAAACATACATGTATTTTTGACATTTCAAATAGATATGGTACTATAGTATTAAGTTTTTTCATCATTTCATCATTTGACCAAATATTCAATCAGGTGACCATTTTAAGCATTTTTTACATTTCCTAAGTATTTTCCTATTAAAGAATAGCAGCCATGTTAATAATTCCATGTGGAGAGGAATTTTGAAAGATCCAACAATTGTACATGGTTTTAATCTCCGTCCAGCAATGCTATCTCTAGAAATCTAACCAGAACATACACATTCATATATACCAAAGAATATTTCTAGAAAGTTTTCCTTAATGGGCATTATTTGTAAGAGCTAAAGAAAACAGCACGAAAATGTCCACCAATAGGAGGCTGTTTGATAATGGCTCGCTCACAAAATAGAGAGCTGTAAAAAAGAGGAAACATCAATGTCTTGAGGCAGAGTAATATCTAGACTACATTAATAAATAAAACAGTGAAGGTGTGAAGCACTTATCATATCCTCAAATGGTTAATCATAAAAAAGTATCTTTCAAGTTATTTTTGTCCCTACATACTAATTAAGGGGAATGCTTTATTCTCATAAGTTGAGCTTTAATATTTCCTTGTAGTCTGTCACCACCCCACCTCCGCCGTGTTCTCCTATCTTAAAAGGACAGAGAAGTATTGGGTCTTTTTGTCGTGCTATGTAACAAATATTATAACATTACAGACTTAAGAGAAATACTAAAATCATATACTTTAGTGACAATTGTGTCTCTGAACATAATATTTAGTTTCCTATAATTTAACTAACATTTTTAGTATTAAAAGGAAGAACTGGGTTAGAGCTTTATTAAATATTTGAATGTTAAGAATCATAAAATATACTGGAACACAGAATTCTTTCTTAATTTATAAAATATATTTCTTCTGTCTTTTTACATTCATTCCGCTTGCATTTGGGGAACAGGTACCACACTGAGCTTCTTTTGAATGTTCATTAGTCTTAATGATTCTGAAGACTTTTTTTTTTTTTTTCAAAGAACATGTTTGGTTTGCAAATATATATCTGCTTCTGTGTATAATACGTAATTATTATAACCCTGAGTTTCCTTTCATTACAAGATATTATACCCTTTTTCATTTATACAGTCATTTTAAAAATGTAAGTTAAAAAATAAAGGTATTCCAGTCACAGAGATAATGGCAGTGAATGGGACATAGCCAAGTTTTCTTATTAAAACTCATATTCCAGTGGATGAGCACATTAAATAAATTAGAAATGAAGAAATTGACAAGAGAATTTCACACAATGATAGGCCCATGGTGTAAATAAGCAGAAAAATGAGATTAAGAGATGAGTCAGGTGAAGAGAAGGCCTTGTGCCTAAAAAATAACTCAACAGGGAAGAACCCAGAATGTTGCCTTTGGGCTGTAATCTGAATGATGGGTCAACTGCTCACAAAACTTGAGCAAGCATCTTGACAGGAGAAATCATACTATTAATTACCTTCCAGTACTGCTTGCTGCTTTAAGAGTGCCTCATTTTTGCTTTGGTCTTGTCTTCCTACCCAAAGAAGACATTCTAATTATATATGCACTACAGATAAATCTGTAAAGGAAATAAACACAAACATGCTGCCTACACTGTGTTGTATTTCTACTTTAAAACTCTCTGTGAATGGCTCACTAAGCCTTAAAGGATAAAATCTACATCCATCAAACCAGCATCCCTAGCTGCTAAAATTATACCCTTCCCTGCTTATGCAATTTCAGCTCTAACTGTTCCCAAACCTAAACCAATTATTCCACTTAAACTGTTCCAATACAAATTACTATTTCTTGTCTCCACTGTTGTTTAGTTTTCCGGTTTGTTTTGCTTTTAACTGTTTTCTTTAGAATAACCTTCCCCTATAATAGATCTCTCTTTTTAGGCCCAGCTCCAATCCCGTATCCTTGATTTGACCACCCAAACTGGGAGTGATCTCTCTTTCTGGAGAACAACTTCAGCAGTTGTCAGTCCTGTGTAACCTATCTTGTAGGTGTCAGTACTGTATACTCTTACCATTTGTATATATTGACATACATATCTCCCATGTATTGACATAGAACTTAATTGCCTTTTACTCTAGCTCATCTTTTCTATATTCATTTATATCTCTCCAACTGAATTCTGCATTCCTTGGGAGCAGCTGCCATATTCTATACTTCATGAATCCTTTGTTTCTTTTTCCATACATTATGTACACATGGAGTTCCTTTTTTGAAAGGTGAAATATTTTGAAATGTTTTAATTTCCTTTCAATTAAAACTGAAAGTATAGAGATTTGAATATAGTAATAAATGCTGCAGAATTAAATTCGGTTGGAGCTTTGTGTAGGGGGTGATTTACAAAATACCAGGAGAGCCAGGTAGACTGATTTATTACTCCTTTGTTTTTCTAGAAATGAGGAATATGTAAAGAGTTGAATAACACTGTGACTTTACTTACAAAACTAAGGAACTAAAATTTTGCTAACTGATACTTCATCATTCACCTTGTTTTTGTATTTAATTGGAAATTGGGAGCCTCTAAACATTACTAATGTAAATACTTTAATAAGTTCTAGTTGCAGTTATTACTTAGAAAATCATAAGTAGATTTATGTTGATCTGTTTTTTTTTAATTTGTGTTTAAACATTTTAAATCTTCATATTAAGTAAATTTTCATTTCATTTTATTAATTTGATGTCATTCATTTATTTATTTTTGTTTTCTTCTTTTCAAGGCCCTGTGGAATCCTACATGCACTGAAGTTTTATTTAAACCAGTACACATTTCAACCTAGGTTAAATCATTGTTTGATAAGAAATGTATCACAAATATGTGACATGCTAAATCTTAAATCAATTTTCCATCATTTCATGTGTTAGCTATTTCTCATAATATGTAATACAGAAATGTTTCCATTCCAGATATTTCATACTTCTAAAATTTGTACAGAATTGCATAAAATACTGATATAGACTCAACTAACATATTCTTACCTTGTTGTGTTTTTAAAACAAAAACAGACTTTATTTTAAAGTTATCTCTATATGCAGATATTCTAAAATGTAATATTCCACTTGGCAGTACATATTTTTTGTTGACCTTCTCATCCATGTCATTTGTCTCTTATAATCTTCATTTATTTTCACCATATAGGCTATGTACATTAGGTAAGTTTGAAAATGATTCTTCTAATTTCTGCCATCCTAGTGCCACAGTTCTTATGGAAGAACTAGATTACTTCTCTTTTTCCCTTGCATTGAGAGCAAAAGATAAAAGCAGTATGTCTTCAAATGGTATAAATTATGAAGTCTTATTCTAATTGTAGAAAGTCAAAAACTTATTTATATTTCTAAGAAGTGATTAAATTTATTGGCTGTTGACCTCATATTGAGGGAAGTTTGTTGAATGTGTTTAAGGAAAAACCTGTCTTCTGGATTTGGCATTGGTGCCTGATGTCTGTGTGTCCTTGTTTCTTACCTTTCTCACTTTAATTACCAAATGGCAGGGTGGCAGCAAGACACTCTTGAATGTCGTAGTTTATTGCAAGGGTAAGTGACAGAACACAGAGAGTGTCTCAGTGTTGTGGTGCAGGGCAACAGAGGAGGCACTGAGCTACGGAGAGGAAAGCAGTTTTTACTGAATTGTCTATGTTTTATAAACAGGCAATGGAATATTCATGGTTAATGGTAGTGAAACTCAGAAATGCATTATAAAATTTCTGAAATTATTCGAACCATTATGTAACATATAGTATGCATGATCAAGTATTAGGTTTAAACAATGGCATTAAAATGATAATTATGTTTACTCACTTGAAAACATTGTATGTGTCCTTGTTGACTCTGCCCTTAAAACATCCTTTTACGATTCAAGATACAAAAACGTTTTTCTCTAATGGTTTATTCTTTTATTCTGTTCTTAGCTCTTTCTATTTATTGTCTTATTTTATATTTGAAACCCTTAAATATAGATAATGTAAGAAATTCTGTTACCTACATTAAAGCACTCCTCTGGTAAAGATTTTTATCAGCTTGAATGGTCAATATCATTTTGCAGAAGAAGAAAGAATTAAAGATATTTTGCCTAGGATACAAAGAAAAAATTGTGTTAGCAAGGAGATTAAAGTAGTTTTTTTCCTCAAAAGCAATGTAGCAGAAACTGTCAATACAGACCAAAAAGCCACCTAACCTGAAAAGCTACCATGTTTATGATTGTTCTTTAACACCATTAAGACATTTCAGGCTGCTCCATCAGAAGCCAGTTTTTTCTTCTTTTAATTTTTTTTAAATGGAACTTGGGCAGAATAGACATCAGTGAACATGTCGATAGGTTAATAATTTTATGTTTATGGTGGAATATATTCAGGCTCTCCAACAATATTTATTATGTACTTTGTCCATTTAACTATTACAATGTCTTGTATTTATTTGATTACATTAAAAGTGAATTAAAAATAGTCATAGAGGGTGGAGTTTTTTGGTTTCTGCTTATTTTTTTTTAAGAAAAATGTGTAAGAACTACTCTAATTACTAACCCTGTATTCACTGTATTCCAGGATGTAGCAAAACTGAGGTTAATAATTGTTTCTGAAAGAAGCAACAAGAGGCATCAAAGTATAACTGACATTTGCAAATAGTGCAACATTATATTATTTGTTGATGAAAGGAAACGTTTTGCTGTACTATTATGCCTGCGTATTTTTCTGAAATATTCTGACAATAATTTGCTAAAAATACGAGATAGACAAGCCTAATTATATTTATTTTCCAAAAAGGAAAGTCTAATTTGAAGAGTTTAAATGATTTTCTCAGGTTCATGTGATTTTGCTAACAGATATTAAATCTGTAGATTGTGCTCAGTTGTTCCATACTGAAAGTCAGGACTGTGTCTTCTTTTCCTGATTTCAGAATGCTAGTGGATTGCATGATTACAAAATTCAATATAGATTACACATGGATTACATATGCAAATATATAGATACTTGTATATTATACATATGTAATATATTATTAAGATTGAATTCTTTTTTTTTTTTTTTTTTTGCTCTTTTAGGGCTGCACTCATAGCATTGGGGGTTCCCAGGCTAGGGGTACAATTGGAGTTACAGCTGCCAATCTACACCACAACCACAGCAACGTTGGATCTGAGCCACATCTGCAACCTGCACCACAGCTCACGGAAATGCTGGATCCTTAACCCACTGAGCGAGGCCTGGTATTGAACCGACAGCCTCATGGTTCCTAGTCGGATTCATTCCACTGCGCCACGATAGAAACTCCAAGACTGAATTCATTTTAAATCTACATTACAGGAGTTTTCTTGTGGTTCAGTGTGATAAGTATACAGCATTGTCATTGCAGCAGCCCCAGCTTGCTGCTGTGGTGCAGGTTTGATCCCTGACCTTGGAACTTCCACATGTTGCCAGTATGGCCAAAAATAAAAAAGTAATATACACTAGGCGTAATCGTGATGTTTAAACATTTACTGTGTAAATGCCTAATTGTCCAAAATGTATAATAAATGAATGAAGAAATTAGTTTGATAATAGTGAGAATTTTATTCAAATGTAAAGATGTTTTCTTTGTGAGGCAAATAGGTGTTTATTTAAAGAGAGGAGAGAGAAGACAGGTGTGGGGAAAGCATAGGCACAGGCATGCTGGGGAGGGGGTGTGGAGAGGGAGAGAGAAAGCCAGAGACAGCGCGAGAGAGAGAGAGAGAGAGAGAGAGAGAGAGAGAGAGAGAGAGAGAGAGAGAGAGAGAGAGAGAGAGAGGGAGAGAGAGAGAGAGAGAGAGAGAACCACTAAAGAAGTTCTTAAAAGGAAAACCATGGACAGTTTTGTCGGATGTTATTATTAACACTTATTTTATCTAAATCTTAAATCATAAATCTTAAATCATTTTGAAAATTTAATTTTTCATGCCTTGAAATATATTCATGTTAAATGTTCTTGTTTATAATATTTTAAAATATAAGTAGCGTTGTTCTTGGTTAGATTTATGACATACAGCTGTATTATTTATTTATTTATTTATTTATTTTGCTTTTTAAGGCCACACCAGTGGTATATGGAGGTTCCCAGGCTAGGAGTTGAAATTGGAGCTATAGCTGCCGCCCTAATGCCACAGCCACAGCAACACAGGATCTGAGCCTTGCCTACCTATACTATAGCTCACAGCAACGCCAGATCCCCAACCCACTGATCAGAGCCAGTAATCAAACCCGCATCCTCATGGATACTAGTTGGATTCGTTTCTGCTGCGCCACAATGGGAACTCCTACATCTTCTATTTCAAGTGATTTTTAAATGGAGACTCTAAAGTAAGTATGTTGTTATACACCACATATGCTCTTTATTATGACACACATAAATTCTTCCTTGCTAAAATTTTTAAAATTGTTTTATTTTTCATAATTATTTAATATTGTCTTAAGTATTTCTTAATTGAAAAAACAATCTACTTTTCCATATTTAACTTGCTGCTGGAAGCAGAAATGTCCAAGTTTAACAACAGAATGCTTTTTATGATTTTGTGCTTTGTGCATATATATTTATACATGACTGTTTAAATACAGTTCTATCATAATTTCTTACATATAAATACTCTTTCTAAAATAAATATTTGTCTTGGTGCTTTTGGGGGCAACCATAGTCACTGTTACGCAGGCATGTTTAAAAAGAAACTAACAGTAACTCATATTTTCAGACATATGTCAGTTTCATTTAAGGCATGTAGCTGAAACATGTCCACGTGCAATGATAGATTGACATATATATTCTCCATTGAAAAGAATTGGTATACTTGATATTAATAAGCATTAAGAACTGTTAATAAGATATCTGAATTTGTTTTCGTTTTTTTTTTTTTTTTTTTTTTTTTGCTTTTTAGGGCTGCACTTGCGGCATATGGAGGTTCCCAGGCTAGGGGTCAATCAGAGCAGTAGCTGCCAGCCTACAACACAGCCAAAGCAACGCCAGATCCGAGCCGTGTCTGCAACCTACACCACAGCTCACGGCAAGGCCGGATCGTTAACCCGCTGAGCAAGGCCAGGAATCGCACCTGCAACCACATGGTTCCTAGTCAGATTCTTTAACCGCTGCTGCCACGACGGGAACTCCTGATATCTAAATTTGTAATAATACATTTATACCATTAATTATAATGGGAAAGAGTAGAGTGGGTAGGCTATAAAATGGAGAAAAAATAAGAGCCGTTAACACTCTTCTTACTTTCTTACTTCAAAGCAAACAACCTGAGTATATCTGTTGGGTGCTCCCTTACCTCTGTTTTTGGAAAGTTTCTCTCTGTTTTTCTGTCCTTCACTTTGAATGCTCTTTATTGATGCACATGTAGGAGGTTGATGAGCAGGAGGCTCAAATTGTAGCAAAATGTTTTCTGGTGTATGTTCCTAATGTCTTAAAGCTGTTTGTTGCATCCTTAATTTATAAACATCAAGGTCAGATTATATACATAGACATATATGAAATGAGGGAACCCTTATTTTAAGTTGTCTGCTTATCAAATTCCTTTTTTAAAAAGGAGGGAATTTGGTGAGGCAGCATGAGCATTTCTAAGTAAGAAAGGGAAACAGCAGAGACAAATGTGAATGCTGAGTAGATCTAAGGGGATAAAACAAGCAGCCAGAGTCAAAGGATTGTTGCCATGCATCCCCTTAAGATTTAGCTTAGTTTTTTTTTTTTTTAATTTCCTTTTCTTTAAATATAAGACTAAAAGATAAAGAAAGTGTTCCTTCACCGCTAAAAGGAGGAATAGCCAGTAGCTTAAACTTTGATAAACACTCTACAAGCCTTATGTACTAACACATTTTGAATATAATGACTGGGGAGAGTGAAGAAATGTCATGATTTCCTACTCAGGATTTTCATAGATGATTCTTCATAGTTTTGGCAAGATTTTTGACCTGGAAAGAGATTTATGTGTACCATTTTTCACTAAGAATACCAGAGTAAACTTCATTTGACTATAAATACACTACATAGATATTAATTTTCTCTGCATCATGAATTGTATATGTTTTAAGAAGTTACTATGTTAATGTAGATTCAGGGTTTAATTTATATTACTAGTACAACTTTTATACAGCTTGATTTTATGATTTATGTTTTTGGAGATTCCTGTCATCAAACTGAAAATTAATGACCAGTCTCTTAGAAACTACCTTAGCTATTTTAGCAACGTACATACAACATAAGTAAAATTTATATATACATAAACACATACTATATATTACTGTTGTTCTAATTCTTTGTAATCAGAGCTTAACCTTTAGAAACCAATAAAAAATCTTTTTAAGTTATTTTAGATTTTAAAACTGAAAAGCATTTAGTAGTAGAATGCGATGTACACACTGAAAACTTATGGCTGGTTTGCAATGAAAAAGAGTATTCAGTATCTGGCAAGCTAACACAAAGGATCAGATTATCAAATCAGACTCACACAAATCATAGATCTTACCCAGCATTTCCCATTTCCAAAGTCTTGACAATCAAGCTCAGATGAGAAAGCGGGAAAGGTCTGCTACTTTGAGGGCAGCTCTCCAAGCTCTTTGATCCCACGTTCAATCTCTGATTCAGGGTAATAGATCTCCAGGTGAGATTTTTGTGGCGTTACGTCACACAGTGTGAGAAAGGCTTCATTCATGAAGTATTTCCATTTTATATCCCAACAAAGTGGCATTTTTCAGGAAACCATGCTCTAAAACCATAGATTCTAAGTTTATTTACTCATCAGTCCTTTGCCAGGGACATGGTATTAAAAGTTCCATTGAAGGACCTCCTTCCAGCACATATTATTAGTTTATTTTCCTGGAGATATAGTTTTGTTGACAAGGTTAGGGTTGGTTATTTCCCTTCTTTTCCCTCCTGGAGAGGACTCGTTTGCTGTTGCCACTCTCCCCACCTCCTCCATTTGCACAGTTCATTCTGAAAATGATACTATATTGGAATGGGATGATGAACCCAATATAGTGGAGCTTTCATTACTGTTTAAATGAAAGGAAAATGCCTTGTAAGTTTTATTTGACCAAAGTTACAGTTGTTTTTTGGTTTCTCTTCGTTTTCAATGTTTCAAAGCACAGTTTGAGGCAAGAGTTAGGGGATTGCTTTTCCTGAAGATTATCTTTTTGTTTCCTGTTATTTTTCACTTATGGCAAGCTTTCACAGATTACAATTTTTGTAAGACTAAAATTTTGGGATTCAGTTGGGAGAAACAAGTAAAATTCCTTAAAGTTTTTCAGAATGTATTCTGTAATGTACTAAAACGAAGATCCATTTTTTAAATTTGCCATATTTAAAGTTATCAATGTTTATTTTAGTCTTTGTTTTCATTTGCTGTTTATAGAAAATTACTCTTAATGGAGCAATAATCCTTTCAACTAATAGGAATATAGTAAATTCTTTGTCTTCTCTTTTCAGTTATACTATATACCTTATTATATATTTTATTGAAAATGAAATGCCTCTCAAGATATTTGGGATGTAAGTTTATTTATGTAAAGTCTGTTATTTTATATGTTCCCCCACTTGGTATATATTAAAAGTACAGTAGAAAAATTCTCACAAGAGAAAATACGTATAAGAAAAACTAAATCCGGGGAGTTCCCATTGTGGCGCAGCAGAGATAAATCCAACTAGGAACCATGAGGTTGAGGGTTCCATCCCTGGCTTCACTCAGTGAGTCAAGGATCCCTCCTTGCAGTGAGTTGTGGTATAGGTCGCATACGCAGCTCGGATCTGGCATTGCTGTGTCTGTGGCATAGGCCAGAGGCTACAGCTCTGATTAGACCCCTAGCCTGGGAAGCTCCAAATGCCGCAGGTGTGGCTCTAAAAAACAGACAAAAGAAAAACTAAATCCAGTATTTGCTACATGATTTATCTTTTCTCCTGCTGTTCCACAGACTGTTATTTCTATCAAGTTTTAGTGCCTTTACTCACATCAATCCCCTAACTTAAAGAGCTGTTTCTTGCTCATTTGAAGAGGAAACCAAGTTCCATATTCCTGTAGTTCTCTAGGCATAGCTAAACTCATCTCCTCTAAATCACTCTATAGTTCAATAATGGCTAATTGTTGACATTTTTTACTTTCACTGTATCTCAAGTGTTGTTTTACAGGCTTTACGGGTTTTAAATATTAAATTATTCACAGAAGTGTATGAGGTGGCTATTGTTGCATGATAGCATTTTGCAAGCAATTAAGCTATAATATAGAGAATTTAAAAAATTTGATACACTGCTTCAAAGTAACTTAGGGTGTGTTTAAGTAGAGACCCTTGGAATCCTAAGCCTGCACTTTATTATTATCTTACATATTTTACGTTTGAAGTAACATTGATTTACAATGTAAATGCAAGGTATCTTAGTTTCCAGTGTATACCAGAGCTACTAAATGCTTTTACACATTAAACTTCATTTAAAATTACTGTAAAATATTGACTATATTCCCTATCTGGTTCAATACATCCTTGTAGGTTATTTATTTTATAGATAGTAGTTTGTAGCTTTTAATCACCTATCCTTATCTTGCCCCTGCTCTCTTCTCTCTGCCTATTGGTAACCATTAATTTGTTCACTGTATTTGTGAGTCTTCTTCTTTCTTGTTATATTCACTGGTTAATTGTATCCACATATATGTGATATCATACAGTATTTGTATGACTTACTTCACTAGGCATACACCCTTCGGTTTCATCCATGTCCTCACAAAGGATAGGATTTCACTTTTATGGCTGAGTATGTTACTTCATTTATATATGTATCACATATTCTTTATCCATGCATACAGATGAACACTTAGTTTGCTTCCATACCTTGGCTATTATAAATAATGCTGCTGTGAATATTGGGATACATGCATCTTTTTGAATAGTGTTTTCATTTTCTTTGCACATAAACCCAGGAGTGTAATTATTGGAAAACATGGTAGTCCTATTTTTAGTTTCTTATTGAAACTTCATACCTCCATAGTGACTATCAGTTTGTAGTCCTATGTAAAGTTACGGTTCCCCTTTCTTGACAACAGCACCGACAACTGTTATTTGTGATCTTTTTGTTGATGCCATTCTAGCAAATATGAGGTGCTTTCTCATTGTGGTTTTGATTTGAATTTCTCTGAAGATTATAATGTTGAGCATCTGGTTTGTGTACATATTGGTCATCTATTTTTTTTTTGAAAAATGTCTACTCAGGTCTTCTGTCCATTTTTTATTAAGATTTTGGTATTGAATTATGTGAGCTGTTTATATATTTTTGATAATAACTTTTTATTGGTCATATCGTTTTCAAAAATGTTTCCGTATTTAGTAGGTCATCTTTACATTTTGCCCATGGTTTCCTTTGCTATGCAAAATTTTTTAAACCTTTAATTAGATTCCAATTTTTTTTTTATTTTTGCTTCTGTTTTCTATGGTTTAGGAGACAAAATCCAATAAAATATTGCTATGATTTATTTTGAAGAGCGTTCTGCCTATGTTTTCTTCTAGGTGTTTTGGCATTTCTGGTCTCATGTTTAGGGTCTTTAATCCATTTTCAGTTTTTTTGTATATAATGTGAAGGAATGTTCTAATTTCATTATTTTAAACGTAGCTGTCCAATTTTCCCAGCACTACTTATTTAAAGCAACTGTCTTTTCTCCATTGTATATTTTTGCCTCCTCTGTTGTAAGTTAATTAACCATAAGTGTGTGTGTTTCTTTCTGGGCTCTCTGTTCTGTTCCATGGATCTTTGTGGCTGTTTTTGTGCCAATTCCATACTGTTTTGATTACTGTACCTCCATAGTATAGTCTGAAGTCTGGGAGCATGGTACCTTCAGCTTTGTTTTTGTTTGTTTTTTTTCAAGATTACTTTGGCAAGTTGGGGTTATTTGTGGTTTCATATAGATTTTAAAATTATTTGTTCTAGTTCTATGAAAAATAGCTAGGATATTTTGATAGAGATTTAACTAAATGTGTATCTTGCTTTAGGTAGTATAGCCATTTTAATAATAATAATTAATACAATAAATTTAATGTTAATTCTAATAATAATTCCAAACATGGAATATATTTCCATTTCTTTACATCATCTTCAGTTTCCTTCATCAGTCTCTTATAATTTTCAGAGTATAGGTCTTTCACTTCATTGGTGAAGTTTATTTCTAGGTATTTTTATTCTTTTTGATGCCTTTTTTTTTTTTTTTTTAGGGCTGCAAACATTCTTATGGAAGTTCCCAGGCTAGGAGTTGAATTGGAGCTGCAGATGCCAGCCTGTACCACAGCCATAGCAATGCCAGATATGAGCTGCATTTACCACCTGCACTTCAGCTCACAGCAATGCCAAATCCTTAAGCCACTGAGCTGGGCCAGGGATTGAACTCATGTCCTTATGGTTACTAGTTGGGTTCCTTACCACTGAGTCACAATGGGTATACCTATTTGTTACAGTTTTAAACAGGGTTGTTTTCTTTCTTATCTTTATCTGTAATGTTGCAGCTTTTGAGGGAAAGAGAGTGGATGGCAAATTGGACAATGGGTCTTAAATTTCCACTCAGAAATGTCAGATAACACTTAGATTCACATTTCATTGGTCAAAATAGAGTGAGTGATGTGTTCACAGCTAACTAACTCCAAGTGGGTAAGGAGAACCAACCAATTATATGACCAGAAATGGGATAACCACAAAAACTGTCACAAAACACCAATGCCTACTATTACATTTTTCTTTTTTTCTCTGAAATAATCTGGTTTTAATTAAAATATGAAAGTTGTTACTTGGTAAATATGACATAAAAATCCTTTGACTCATCGCATTTTTTTTTCAGTAAAAGAATTCAAAAATTTCTGATGTTAAATGAGTTCCCGTCGTGGCTCAGTGGTTAATGAATCCTACTAGGAACCATGAGGTTGCGGGTTCGATCCCTGGCCTTACTCAGCAGGTTAAGGATCCTGTGTTGCCATGAGCTGTGGTGTAGGTTGCAGACACAGCTCAGATCCCACATCGTAGTGGGTGTGGCATAGGTCTGTGGCTGCAGCTCTGATTTAGACCCCTGGCTTGAGAACCTCCATATGCCACAAGTGCAGCTCTAGAAAAGGCAAAACAAATAAACAAACAAAAAATAAATAAATGAAATAACATTATGTACACATGATATTTTAATTTTTGACATATGGCATAAATATATTCCTATGACATACTTTTCAGTTATATTTCATTCCATTAGAATTTGAAATATTTCTAGTATTATAAATTTCTGTTCATTATCCACAGTCTACTGAGTTGCATAGAATTTGTTAATGTTACCACAGTTTTACTCAAGCTTATTAGAATAAGTTAAAACTATCTTAAAATAAAAGATTATGCCCATATCTATAATGGAGAGTTTTTTCAGGACTATCTAATGATATGATACCTAAGTATCATTAGTGTACTTGTCAGAATTATTCATGGTGGCAGTGTTATTTCAACAACATGTCTTTTAGTCATTTACCTCCTTACAGCTTTATCATTAAGCACATATTTTCCTCTGTAAGAATCTCTAGAGATTTTAAGTGGTGAGTAAAATATTTTAAATGTGTGAATGAAAGTGACTTTCTTGTTCCCAAACAATATGCTGTGCTGATCCAGAAAGAGATAATTTGCATCAACTGAAACAAAAAGTTTTGCTGTAAATTTTCTCCCCTCCAATTTAATGTTACAGTCTTACTAAATTATCTCCTAAAATCATGTATTACATTTTCAACTTTTATAATATAAAAACATCACTTTGAATCCTCACAATACACAATATACATTTTTATTTAATAAGAAAATTATCTATTAAGATTCTAATTTGTAGGCAAATCAAGGTACATCTTTTTGCTTTTTTTGGGGGGGCACACCTGGGACATATGGAAGTTCCCAGGCTAGAGGTCAAATCCAGAGCTGCAGCTGCCTGTTTAGGCCACAGCCATAGCAACCCAGGATCAGTGTCATATCTGGTCTGTGACCTACACCACAGCTTACAGCAGTGCAGGATCCTTAACCCACTACAGGAGGCCAGGGATTGAATCCATATCCTCATGGATACTAATTGAGTCCTAACATGCCACGCCACAACAAGCACTCCTCTTTTTCCTTTTTGAGTATAAAGTGAAAGCCTTAGTGTTATTTATTTCCAGTTTATTAATTTGTTCATTCATACTACACTTATTAAAACTATTTTCATTGTAAATAAAATAGGTCAACATTCATCATATCAGTGTAGTAGTGAGCATTACCAAAGCTATCATTTACTTTGAGCTTTAGTCTAAATGTTGTAATTACAATATATATTAGTATGTATATGAAATTAGTTCTCCCATTTTTAGACTGATCTTTTCCAAATTTATATTCTGAATATCAAACGTAATTAAGTTGTAGAACATGAATCAAAATGTTAGAAATACATATTTTGTTTTAGTCTATTAATATTTATAGTTAAATGTTTATATCATTCAAAATGAAAAGAAAATTTGTAAATACTAGAAATATTATCACCCTATGTTTTACTGTCACAATTTCAAACCATATCAATAGAATTTTTAAATACACAAATTATGAAAATATATTAATCCCTGATGCTTTCAATAATTAATTTTTCTAAGTTTTAAGATATACTGACATGCCTAAGCAATTTTTATGTAATAGAAATATCAAAAAAAAAATAGAAAAATGAAAACCACCAAATCATTAATAGTATTTAGTAAGAGGTTAGTATGCATATAAAAAGAGTTTGAAAACTGAGTGCCTTGAAAATCAAAAGTTAATGTGAAGCTAAGGATATCATGTTATAGGGTGAAAGTGAAAAAGTCGTTTACCCTTCACAATGATTGGTTGTTGTAGTGGGTGCTTCTGGATGGCAGGGGATTGATTTAAAGTGTTTATTTCATACCATTTTTAGGAAGATGACTTGTTTCTTTTGTGATTGTCAGAGGAATTTACAAGAAGTAATCTAAATTTTGCTTCTGAAATGAGGTTAGTGATTAATAAGTTTAGTTTTGATTTATGACTTAAATAGTTTTGTCTACTCAGGGAATTCTCAAGTCTGATCTCCATTTTATATTTAACAATATAAAATTGTTTATTCCATTGTAATAAAATTGTTAAATTGCATCATTATCATAAACTTGGTCAAATCATTGAGCTCCTCAAGATTTCAAATCTTGATGAATATAATTTGATATGTGAGTGGCTGATGAAAGACACAAAATTTTCTGGGAAAACAAAACACAGTAGAGAGGTTAACATGTTGAGTATAAGGAAAATAATAACCAAGGATTTCAAAATATCTCAGAGCAGAGATTCCTAGAAGACAGGGCTCAACTAATTAAATAATGTAAATGGATTATAATTAGATTCAAGTTTTAAGCCAACCTACTTTTATTTTAGTTATTTACAAAGGTAGTTGGCGTATTAGCAATCATATATCCCCATGATACTTTAGGACAGGATGAACATGTAGATTTTATAAGGTTAAATTTTAATTGACATACAATATATTAGTTTCAGGTATAAAACATAATGATTTGACATTTTTATACATTGCAAAATGATCACAATACATCTAGTTATCATATACCACCAGACAAAGTTACAAAATATTTCTTTTTAATGAGAACTTTTAAGATTTATTTTCTTAACAGCTTTCCAATTTTCAATACAATTTATTGATTATAGTCACCATGATGTCTATTACATCTCCATGACTTGTTTATTTAATATAAGATTTGTACCTCTTGGTACACTTGACTCGTTTCTCCCACCCCAACCACCCTCGTTTCCGGCAGCCATCAATCTATTGTCTGTTTATGGGTTTTGTTTGTTCCTTTGTTTCTTTTTAAGATTATACATATAGTGAGATCATATAGTATTTATCTTGGTTTAACTTGTTTCACTTAGCATAATACTCTCAATGTCCATCAGTGTTGTCACATTTTGTTTTCTTTGAATAAATATGCAGAAGTAGAATTGCTGGGTAATATAGTAGTTCTATTTTTTTTTTTTTTTTGAACAACGTCCATGCTGTTTTCCTTAGTGGCTGTATCAATTTATGGCTCCACCAACAAATTAGTAGGTTTCTCTTTACCCTACATCTGTACCAGCACTTACTATATGCTGTCCTTTCAATAATAGCCATTCTGACAGGTATGAGATGATATCACATTGTGGTTTGATTCACATTACTCTGGTGATTAATGATTCTGAATATCTTTTCATGTGTCTGATGGCCATCTGTTTGTCTTTGGAAAAAAAATTTCTGTTAGGATTCTCTGCCCAGGTTTTTAATTGGATTTCCCTGTTACTGAGTTGTGTGATTTTATTTAATATTGTGGATATTAACCATTTATCATATACATGCCTCTCAGATGTCTCCTTTCATCCAATAGGTTGCCTTTTTTATTTTCTTAATAGTTTTATTTGCTGTGCCAAAGCTTTTAAGTTTAATGTAGTCCTATTTGTTTAGTTTTGGTTTTGTTTCCAATGCCTTTGGAGTCAGATTTAAAATTTATATATCACCAGGAGTGATGTCAAGAGTATTATCTCCTACCATGAGTTTTGTAATTTTGGTCTTGCATTCAAGTCTTTAAGCCATTTTTTCATTAATTTTGTATATGGTATAAAATAGTGGTCCAGTTTCATTCTTTTACATGTGGATATCCAGTTTTCCCTATATTCTTTATTGATGAGACTGTCCTTTCCCCATTTTGAAAGCTGTTTGTATGCACACGTTTACGTATAATTACGGGCTCTCTGTTCTGTTTCATTGATCATATTAGTTTTTCTGCCAGTGCCATACTGTTTTGATTACTATAGCTTTGTAATATAGTCTGAAACTGGGTGCAAGCTTGTATTCATTTTCAAGATTACTTTGGCAGTTTGGGAACTTTTGTGGTTCCATAGAAATTTTAGAATTGCTTAAGCTATTTATGTGAAAAATAGTATTGGAATATTGATAATGATTGCTTTGACTAATTGTTGACATTTTTACAGTATTCTTCTTGTCCATGAGCATGCAATATCTTTCCATTTACTTGTGTCCTCTTCAATTTCTTTTATTAATAACACTATTTCAAAAGTGTAGGTTTTTCATATCCTTGATTTCCACATATTTTATTCTTTTTGATGCAATTTTAAATAGGACTGTCAATTTTATTTCTGATAATTTGTTAGTAGTATATAAAAATGTAAAGATTTTTATATATTGATTTTTTTAACCTTCAAATTTATGAGATTTATTAGTTCTAACAGTTTTTTTTTTTTTATGGGATCTTTATGGGTTTCTCTAAATAAAACATGCTATCTACAAATAAAGACAGCTTTACATCTTCCTTTCTGATTTGGATGCCTATTTCTGTTTTTTGCCTAATTGTTCTGGCTATGATTTCAAATACTACATACAATAAAAGTGGTAAGAGTAGAATCTTTCTCTTTTTCCTAAAGAATAAGCTTTGTGCTTTTTGCTATTGAGTGTGATGTTAGTCATGAACTGGTCCTCTATAGCCTTTATTGTGCTGATGTATGTTCCCTCTGTAACCACTTTGTGGAGTGTTTTATGAAAAGTTGATGTTGAATTGTGTCAAATGTTTTTTTCTGCGTCTATTGAGATAATTATATCATTTTTGTTCTTCATCTCATTAATGGAGTGTATCACATTGATTTGCAGATATACAACAATCCTTACATCCCTGGGATAAATCCCACTTGACCATAATGTATAATCCTTATGATATGCACTGCTGAATTTGATTTGCTGATATTTCATTGAGAATTTTTGGATCTACATGCATTTGGATATCAGCTTGTAATTTTCTTTTTGTGTTGTGTCCTTGTCTGGTTTTGGTAGCAGGGTAATCCTGGCTCATAAAATGAGTTTGGAAGTGTTTCTTCCTCTTCCAATATTTGGAATAATTTGTGAAGGATAGATATTAAATCTTCTTTAAATATTTGGTAGAATTTACCAGTGAAACCGTCTGGTCCTGGACTTGTGTTTTTAGGGAGCTTTTTGATTAATGACTGAATAGCCTTACAAGTAATCAGTCAATTCAGGTATTCCCTAAAATTAATTTTTGATTTGCTTCATATTGGGTTGGAAGCTTATGAATCAATTTTCCATTAGCCTTTTAGAAATTTTTACCCAGTCTAGGGTTTTGGTCTTAATATTGTTGGAAACCTGTATTTTAGAGTACTTGTCAGGGTCTTTCGCATAAAGCTCTTTGAAGATGATATATTTTTGCCTATAGTTGATTATAAATGCTTTTGGAGAAGAATCAAGGATAAAACAATAACTTTCTGTGAGTGAAAAAGACTTAAAAGCAGCTATAGTTAAAGAAAATTATTTTTGTGATATACGATATTGTAAAATAGACTGAAAAAGTTACATCAGTACATATCAGAATTTTTTAGAATTTCACATAATTTGTAGAACACATTAATGATAAATACATGTAAATGTAATCTGAGAAGGTTAAACATTAATTTTATTTGATAATTTCCCATGTAAGTTTGGCTAATAAATAAATTAACATCCTTTTTTATTTTATTGGAGTATAGTTGACTTAGAGTGTTAAAGAAAAGTGAATCAGTTGCATATATTATATATACATATATATGCATAATATATATAATCTACTCTACAAAATACTACTCTACGTATACATGCTACTCTATAAAACATACTTATATATCATATATACCTTATCTTATTTATCCATTTCCACTGTGGTTAGATGCTTGCTTCCATGTCTTGACCATTGTAAACAGTGCTAAAATGAATAATGAACAGTGCAGTGCATATATCTTTTTGAATTATGGTTTTCTCTGGATAGAAGCCCAAGGATGGGATTGCTGGATCATATAATAGTTCTATTTTTCGTTTTTTAAGGAACCTCCATGTTGTCCTCCATAGTCGTTGCACTAATTTACATTTTCACCAACAATATGGGAGGGTTCCATTTTTTCCATATGTTTTCCAGCATTCATTTTTTTAGACTTTTTGATAATGACCATTCTGACTGATGTGAAGCAGTACCTCATTGCAGTTTTGAATTGCATTTATCTAATAATTAGTGATGTTCAACATCTTTTCATGTGTCTTTTTGGCCATCTGTCTTCTTTAGAGAAAGGTCTATTTAGATCTTCTGCCCATTGTTTTGATTGTATTTTTTGATATAAAGCTGTGTGAGATGTTTGACTATTTCAGCAGTCACTTCATTTGCAAAGATTTTCTCCCATTATGTGGATTATTTTTTTAGGTTTTTTTTTTTATGGTTTCCTTTGCTGTGTAAGAGCTTTTTAGTTTATTTAGGTCCCATTTGTTTATTTAGTTTTATTTTCATTACTCTTTGTGGTGGACCAAAAAAATATTACTGTGATTCATGTCAAAGAGGATTATACCTATATTTTCCTCTAGGAGTAATATATTATCTGGCCTTACATCCAGGTCTTTATTCCATCTTGAGTTTATCTCTGTGGATTATCACTTTGGGTTTTTTTTTTTTAATGGTTTCCTTGGCTGTGTAAGAGCTTTTTAGTTTAATTAGGTCCCATTTGTGTATGATGTTAGAGAATGTTCTAATTTCAATGTTCTAAATTCATATATGTAGTTTTCCCACTACAACTTATTAAAGAGGCAGTCTTTCCTGTATTGTATGTTCTTACCTCCATTGTCATAGATTTGTTGACCACAGGTGAGTGGATTTATTTCTAGGCTTTATGTGCAGTTTTACTAATCTATAGTTCTGTTTTTATTTGATTATCATACTGTTTTGATGATTGTAGCTTCGTAGTATAGTTACAAGTCATGGAGCCTGATCCTCCAGTTCCATTTTTCCTTTTCAAGACTGACTTGATTACTCAGAGTCTGTTGTGTTTCCATATGTGAATAATGGCTTTGATGATTTAATAGGGATTGCATTGAATCTGTAAATTGTCTTGGGTAGTATAGTCATTTTGATAATATTGATGCTTCCAATGCAAGAGCATGGTATATGTTTCCATTTTTCATCCTTGATTTCTTTCATAAGTGTCTTTTTTTTTTTTGTCTTTTGTCTTTTGAAAGCTGCACCCATGGCATATGGAAGTTCCTGGGATAGGGGTAAAATCAGAGCTGCAGCTGCCAGCCTATGTCACTGCCACAGCAACACAGGATCTGAGCTGTGTCTGTTACCTACACCACAGCTCATGGCAACGCTGGATCCTTAACCTACTGAACAAGGCCAGGGATTGAATCCATTTCCTCATGGAAGCTAGTCAAGTTCATTAACCACTGAGCCACAATGGGAACTCCTCATCAATGTCTTCATAATTTTAGAGTAGAGATCTTTTGTCTCTGAAGTAGGTTTATTCCTAGTATTTTATTCTCCTCTATGTGATAGTAATTGGGATTGTAGACTTAATTACTCTTTCTGGTCTTTCATTGTTATATATTAACAATATATATAGAAATGCAATATATATATAGAAATGCAAGAGATTTCTGTGTATTAATTTTGCAACCTGCAACTTTACTGGATTCACTGATGATCTCTAACAGAGCTCTTTGGCATCTTGAAGATTTTCCACATAGAGAATCATGTAACCTGAAAACACTGGCACTTGTACTTCTTCTTTTCCCATTTGGATTCCTTTAGTTTCTTTTTCTTATGATTTCCAGTATCTTTCTTTTATAAGAAAAACAGCTCAAATATTTTGAGATATCGTATGGAGTCTTTGGAAAATCCCGAAGTTATTTTTAGGTCAAAAGCCTTCATTCAGAATTTGACTTTGAGGAAGCTTGTTTAAAATGTTAAAGATTTAAAACACTGACCAAATAGCATGTCACTGTGAAACATTACTTTGTTCATTCAACCAAAGTGTCGAGGAAAATATTTCAGCCAATACAGAAAGTTACATAACTGCAAAACAAAACAAAACACCCCTGCAACACGCATGCGCGTGCACACACAAACACAAGCACACACACACACACACACACAGAAAAACAGCAAAAGAGCCTTAGATCTTCTAATATTGAAAATACATAATTTTTCTAAATAATCTGAGACATGATAAAGACATGAACAGGAAACAATTTCACAAGACAGGGGATTTTTATTTCCAAGTAGAGTATATTAAATATTTAAAAACTACTTAATACTATATTAGGAACACACCAACAATCTAATAAATGTTTTTCCAGACACAGAGTTAAACTCTAATTTTGTATCAATATATTGCTGAGCTTATTTTTGAAACTTATAAATATACTCAATTTTAGCCAACTTTAACCATAAAGTATAAAATTTCTTTTCCACAAGCCCTCTGTAATTTTTTGTATACATTTAGGTTTTATTTTTTTCCTTTCTTATTCCAGAATAATCAGTGATTTTTTTAGACAAAATTCCTATGCTTTTTTTAAACAAAAGCATATCCTGTATCCTCTGCATACTCACCATATTTCTTCCCCATACATCATATACAAAGTTGTTTTCCTTTGTTCTTACCATTTTTAGTAGTTTTATTTTAAAATATTGATGTTAAATTTTGAGTGATAGCAACATTTACTTGCCAATGACAACTAGGAAGCAGGCATTTGTGAACTATAGTAGGTTAACAGATTTATAAATACATAATTACAAAATTTATAATTTTAGAGATGCGTTTTTCATAGTATAATTTTTAATATGGCAAAGGACTTTTTTTAATGTACACTCAAATATAATTTGTCTCTGTTAAAATTAAAAAGCAAAACTTAAGTAAGCTGTTTAGTAACTAATACCTCAGTATATGTTCTTACTTGAAGTTGATTCAAATAATACATATTACTTAGTTTAAGTTAGTATACACTTATCTTACTTACATATTTAAGTCACTTGTTTTTAACGATTATGCTTAGATTAGGCATTAAACACCTAACTTATGGTTTTTCGGTTATTGTTGACAAATTTGGTACCATAGAAATGGTATGAACCTAGGTAACTAGTAAAGCTGGCTGACAATTCTAAGATATGCCTGCTTTCATTAAACCAACAATCTTAAAGTAGCTTTTATTTATAAAAGTTTATCCTAGATCATGTAAACTTGAAAATCATCTGGGTTCGTTGCTATATTTCGGGGAGTTTTAGGAATACTTAAGTTATATAAATACATATTTTTCTTTAAGCCTATTAAATAGAACTCCTTTAAAAATATGTGTATAATATGCATATGTGCATAAACATACAGACATACACAATAGACATCATATACCTTTCATTTTTAAAAAAATTTAGCCATGTCTCAGGTACAATAATACAAAATTTCAAAGAATAACTGGATTCAAATTGTTTCTGGCAACTTAACTAAATTAAGATTATTTGCTTATTTGGCCAAAGATTTTTTTTTATCTTTTTCATTTTTGATTTTTGTTTTTGTGTTTTTAATTTTCTGTCTTTTTTTAAATTAAAGATTGCTTGTTTGCATGCTTTAAAGGTTTTTTTGGAGAAACTATTTTGGAGCCATTTTGTATTTTAGAAGCTTCCGAAGTTTGAGGTCCTCTTTTCAAGGGTGTCCCTCAAGGTAGACTATATTATCTAGCTTAAACATTCCCCAAAGGGCCACTACAATTCCAAATTTTCCAAATTCTTCATTTTCCAAAAAAAGGAAAAGCTCCTGTTCCATGGTGGTCCAAGCTTTTGGATTTAACAAAATAAGCAAGGGTTTTTTGAGGGAGGTGGAGAAAGTTTTAGACTAGGTCTTTGCCTTAGATTCCCTAAGACACCTTAACTATGAGGATCCCTGTTTCTTTTCTTTCTCCTTTTCCTTATTAATGTATAGTTGATTTACAATGTTACTTCAGTTTCTGTTTCCCAGCAAAGTGACCAATCACACACAGTTTCCTGTGCTATGCAGTAGGGCCCCACTGCCCATCCATTCCAAATATAACACTTTATATCCCAAAACCCCAAACTCCCTGCCCATTCCACTCCCTCCCCACTCTCCCCTGGGAACCACAAATATGTTCTCCTTCACCATGGTAAGCTTCTATTTTGTAAATAGAATCATTTGTGCCATAGCTTAGATTACACAAATATGTGATGTCATATGTATTTCTCTTTTTATTTCTGGCTTCACTTAGTATGAGAATCTCTAATTCTATCTAAGTTGCTGCAAAGAGCATTAGTTTATCTTTTTTATGGCTGATTGGTATTACATTGTGCATATATGTATCACATCGTCTTAATCCATTCTTGTATCAATGGACATTTAAGTTGTTTCCATGTCTTGGCTGTTGTGAATAGTGCTATGATGAACATATGGGTGCATGCATCTATTTCAAGGAAAGTTTTGTCTAGGTATATGCCCAGGAGTGGGATTCCTGGGTCAGATGGTTGTTCTATATTTAGTTTTGCCAGGTAACTCCCTACTGTCTTCCAAAGTGGTTGCACCAATTTACATCCCCACCAACACTGAAGGGGGGTACCATTTTCTCCAGCCCTCTCCAGCATTTGTTATTTGTTGACTTGTTAATGATGAACATTCTGACTGGTGTGAGGTGGTACCTCATTGCAGTTTTAATATGCCTTTCTCTAATAATTGGTGGTGTTGAGCATTTTTTCATGTGCCTGTGGGCAATCCACATACCTTCTTTGGAGAATTGTCCATTTCTTTTGCCCATTTTTCAATTGGGTTTTTTTTTTTTTTTTTGCTACTGAGTTGCATGAGTTGTTTGTATATTTTGGAGATTAGGCCCTTGTCTGTTGCATTGTTTGTAAAGATTTTCTCCCACTCAGTAGGTTTTCGTTTAGTTTTTTTTAATTGTTTCCTTTGCTGGGCAAAAACTTTTGGATTTAATTAGGTCCCATTGGTTTATTTGTGTCTTTATTTTCATTATTCTAGGAGGTGGATCAAACAAGAATTTGCTGTGATTTGTGTCAAATAGCATTCTGCCTCTGCTTTCCTCTAGGAGTTTTATAGTATCTGACCTTATATTAGGTCTTTAATCCATTTTGAGTTTATTTTTCTGTATTTCATTACACAGTGTTCTATTTTTATCCTTTCCCACGTAGCTTTCCAGTTTTCCCTGAACCATTTATTGAAGAGAATCTTTCTTCCACTGTATGTTCTTGTCTCCTTTGCCAAAGATTGGTTAACCATAGGTAATTGGATTTATTTATGGGCTTTCTATCCTGTTCCATTGATCCATATTTCTGTTTTTGCGCAAGTACCATACTGTTTTGATACCTGTAACTTTGTGTTATTTGTCCGAAGTCAGGAAACTTGATTCTTCCATTTTAGTTTTTCTTTTTTAATATTGTTTTGGCTATTCGGGGTCTCTTGTGTTTCCATACAAATTTTAAAATATTCTCTTCTAGTTCTATAAAGAATGTCCTTGATAGTTTGATAGGGATTACAATGAATCTGTAGATTGCCTTGAGTAGAACACTCATTTTGACAATATCAGTTCTTCCAGTCCAAGAGTGTGGTATATCTTTTCATCTGTTTGTGTTGTTTTGATTTCTCTTATCAGTGTCTCATAGTTTTCAGAGTATAGATCTTTTGTCTCCTTAGGTAGGTTTATTCCTAGATATTTTATTCTTTTTGATGTGATGGTAAATGGGATGATTTCTCTGATTTATCTTTCTGATTTTCATTGTTAGTATATGGAAATGCCCCTGATTTCTCTGTTTTAATTTTACAGCATGAAATGTTGCCAGATTCACTGATGAGTTCTAACAGTTTTCTGGTGCTGTCTTTAGGGTTTTCTAGGTATAGTATCATGTCATCTGCAAATAGAAATAGTTTTACTTTTTCTCTCCCAATTTAGATTCCTTTTACTTCTTTTTCTTCTCTGGTTGCTGTGTCTAGGACTTCCAAAATTTTGTTGAATAATAGTGGTAAAAGTGGACATCCTTGTCTTGTCCCTAATATTAGTGGGAATGTTGTCAGTTTTTCACCATTGATAATGATGTCAGCAGTGGGTTTTTTATATATGTTTTTTATTATAAGCAAAATACAGACATGCACAGTGAAGTCAGAGAACTCAAAATACAAAGAGAGCAGAGCTCAGATCCAAGAGAGACTTAGCCTCAAACTGTAGGGCCAACCAAGGAGAAAGCATTGATCTCAAGGGTTTCTATGGGTTGCAGCCCCTGGTTGTTCACTGTCCTTAGAGTCAATGAGGATCTTTTCTGAATCCTACTTCTGATTCCGGAAACTGTCAGCAATTCAGAAATATCAAATTTAAAATCACCAAGTCAATAAACAGTATTTAGTATGAGTTTATTATACATATAAGAACAGTTAGTAAAATGGGTGCATTCAAATTAAAAGACTAATATGGAGCTTAGGAGTATACTGGTAAGGGGATTTGTTGAAAACGATTAGACCATACCATTTTTAGAAAGATGACAAAATTATTTTATGATTGTCAGTATCATTCATAAGACATAACCTAAGTTTTGTTTACGTCCATGAAATAATACAGATTTAGTTTCACTTTTTATGGCTCCAATTGTTTTGTCCTCTCAGGGAATTCTGAAGTCTGCTTTCTGCTTTGTATTTAATTTTAACAGAAAAAAAGTAGAGGTAGGTAAAACATTCAAAATAATAGGTTGCGTGTAAGCTTGACTTAGCTAAACTTTTATAGGAAATCATGATTTGCATAGATTCACATTATTTTTGTTTAGCAAACATTTACTAAATACTTAACATGACTGAGCCCTGATGCCAAAAAAAAACTTTATAATACTATATACCAACCAATCATAGATGAGTAGAAACTACCAGAATATATGGGTATATCATAATGTCTTTTAATGTTATTATAATTACCATAGGAAACATGTCTGATGTGAAATGCCATACACTTTGAGAAACATAATGTAGTTTAGTATAATTTGAGGTCTAACATCTTATTGATTTTTAGGATTATTCTATTAGATGTGTTCAGAGGAAGAGATACTAATGTATTTACGCACCTCTGAGTATCAGACAGACACTCTTAGTGCTTTTAAATATGTCTTTACTTTTTCTTTTTATTTCTCTATTAAAACACATTTTATATCTGTTTGTATGAACAACCATGCTTCAGAAGAACCCGGTTTAATCCTATCAGTTTCATCAAATATTTAAGAATGACTTCAACTTTTACAAGAAAACAATCATAAAATATGACCAGATGACACAAAAACACACAAATGGACAAATATTAATTAACTTGAAATAATATCATATTGTTAAACTGCTAAATTATGGTAATAAAAAATCAGAACACAAGGTGGTGAGTAGGAAAAGGTAGTGTGTGGTTGCAATTATTGTTACCACAGGGAATTGGGGCAGCACTCTATAAGTACCCAGTTTGATGGTTAAATGTCTACCTGCTGTTAGTTTTTGTTCTCCTGTGGTATATTCAGGAGAACAAATCATTACAGTGCAGTAAAATAAATGCCATGTCATTCATACATTCATTCATTCGACAAAACATGTATTGAGAATCTGTTATATGCCAAGTACTTGTATAGGTTCTGGGCATAGAAAGTAAACAAACAAACAAAAAATCCTAATCCCTCCCATCTATGGTCTTTTCATCTCATTCAGTTCTAATAACTGTAAGTAGAAGGCCCTGTCGTTATCCATAGTCTACAGATGAAAAACCTGGAGTTTAGAGAGGAAGAGACCTGGTGACAGAGTAAGTGCTAATTGTCCCCCAGGTTAGTCTGACAAGAGAGGCCAAACCTCTTGTCATCACATCACACATCTCCACCAGTTATGGTGTTAAGGGAAGAGTTAATCTCTATCTGAAAGGTGCAAAAACTCAATGGTTCTTTTGTTTTATTGTGAAACAGATGGGGATAGAGATGTTCAGAAACAATCAGTTAATACCAACTCTTTGACCTGCACTATTTTCTAGGATCCCAGTTAAAATTACATTTTAATAAAAAGAGAAAGTAAAGTGAAAAAGACAAAAGGCAGTAGGCAATCTTAATAATATTTTGATTATTACATTATGGATTAATGCTTTGGAGAGTGAATGAGTTTGAATTTCATTTTATTCTATAGCCTCTAAGCTAACACACTGTGGTCTTATAAATTTAATTTTTTTCCCTGAGACTAAACTTGATGGAGACTGAAATGTATTCTTATTACCAACTACATCTGTTGGTGAAGAGATAAACAAAGAACAAAACTGAATTCTGGTGCTGCATTCTAATATCTTCACCTACTAATCAGATATAGAAACTCTTACAAAAGAAAAACATGTTGAGTTAGCACAGCCCTAGCTGCCTATTCAGAAAGATAGGGTGGAAGTCATCTCTGCTCTCTGTACTGTCCACCCAGAAGGCATATTTATAGCCCTTTAATAAGCATACATAGTAATTAAAAACAGCAAGGTTTCCGCCTGCTTATCTTGGTTATCTTGGGTATGGAGATAACCACTTCTAGCTGATTCCAGAGTACTCTTGAAAACAATATTAACTGCGGAGTCTCTGTTTGTTTATCCTATATGTAATTGAAACAGAGCTGACATTCTACTCTGGTGCTCTCTCTTGCCTTACACTCTTAGGGAACCATATGTTACATTTTGAAGTTTCAAAAATATGTTTAGCGTTGTTAATCACAAACAGGTGTGAGATCCTTTATTTTATTGCCTTTCATTCGATAACCATTTATTGAGTGTCTTCTATGAAACAGATAGACACTTTTGTAAGCAGAGTTAGAATCTAAGGCTCGAAATTTCACTTAGGATTTGATTAATAGTGTAAATTTTAAATTTCATCTTACTAATAAGTTCCTAAGTGTAATTTCTCAGGAACCTAGACATTATGAGTTCTCATAGCTCACAGTTCACCTCAAAGTGTTGAGGAACTGCTGTATCATCTCTATTTCTGGATTTGTTTACTTGGTAAAGTGTGGGAGAAAATGACAGTGTGTCCTTAACACCCAGCTTCGTTTCTTAGCACTCTTGTCCAAGAAGAGGGGATGAAACTTACTTTTTAAAAAAGTATTCACTAATTGAATAGGTCCACAAGGAATTCCATTCAAAAGGTATCTTTGGATTAAAAGGCAAGAAAGTGCTATGCAGGATATAACTCTTTTTCAATACAGAATGTTTTCAAACTAGGGGAAATTATTTTCAGTGGTCTTTCTCTCTCTTGTTAGAGTGTTTCATGAGAAAGGAGAGTACTGAAAATGTAGGTAAAGTATTCTTCTGTGTAAGTTTTCATAAAATCCACTGGCAATATATTTGCTGTATAAGGTTCACAACTTTGTTAGAAGTCTAATACGATTTTAAAAAGAAATTTTGTAAATAGTAATGAAAACATGCTATAGAAAGCCATATTTCATTAACTCTTGGCATGTCCTTCAAAGAGAAATATAATTTCATGTCCAGTTTGCTACAGACATGAGGACTTTCGCTGAGTACGGATAGTTGTAAATTTTATTCTCAGTGCTTCTAAATGCTATACTCTGATTTTTATTATTATAAGTAGAAGTTAGACTTTCTAAGGAGGTGATATTGAGGTAATACATGTGAGCTCTAATGTTTAGGCTAACTAATCTGGTTATATGTACTTTCACTTTAAGCATATTTGTTTTGAAAGATAAATAACAGGTTGATTCGACAGCTGGGTTTCAACTGGTTGAAATGCAGTAACATTTCTTCCAGTTAGTGACATTACTGATGGTTTTATCAAGCTGAAAGATGATGGTGATTTGTCCCTAGATTTGGTTTCATATTTAGAAACACACTACATTGGAAGCAAAAGAGGCCCAGGGCCTGGGAGCTGTAAAGCTGAACTCACATTTCCCATAAAACTTTGAAATGCCTATCGATAGACATGTGACAATATATACCAAGAACAAACAACAAAGTAGGGATTTTTCACAAAGCAATACAGAGTTTATGTATAAGTACACATCCTAATGTTTGGAAATTGATACCTCTCCAAATGAAGAAAGAAATTTTAGTGAAAAAGTGTGATGCCAAACAGAGACAGATCAACAAACAAGTTACTATGTATTGTGAATAAAAGACTTGGAAGACAAGTGCACAGGTACAACCCACGGAATGAAATGAGTTATTTACTCAGTATTGCCATGATCTGCAAACATTTTAAATGTATTCAAATATTTTGTGTTTTGCAATAAAATCATTTTAATTTTGTTATTCATTTCTAATGTTTCATGATGTCGTTTTTAATATTTTCCTTTTAGTGTTCATTATTTTACCTTTTATGGCAAAATTGCCTTGCAGCCAATTAGTTAGGTGGTGAAAATGTCTGTGGCAAATAATCTTGTGGGAAAGATATCTAGGAACAAGGTTATGTTACTGTACATGAACTTCTTCAGGACAGGATAACTCTATTATTCTCTGAATGTTAATTTTACACACACACAGGCGGGCACATACGTTTCTTTTATTTTTTCACTTGAGTATCATGAATAGGGATAAACACTATTGTTCATTTTTGTGGAGAGTTAAGAAAGAAAAACTAAAACACATTGCAGGAAAATTCACTGGTAAAGGAGGTTTTTATGGAGCCATAAATCAACTAGAGACTATTAAAGGATTTTTGTTTGTTTGTTTGTATGTTGATTCAGTAGAAAAGTACCTTTTAAAAGGTGGCAAAGCAAATGCATGAAAGGAACATATTAAGTCTAACGGTAAGACAAGAGTGCCAGGAAAAGAATCTCTTGGTAACCCATGTTAATTCTCTTTCAAAGCAATGATAGAAGCAACTTTCCACCCACCTCCTCACCTTCTCAAGGAACACGGGACAGTCTTGCATTTTTGGTTATCACAGTTGGGAAATGCTACTGCCGTCTAGTGGGTAGAGGGCAAGGATGCTGCTTAATATCCCACAGTGCACAAGACAACTCCCCACAGCGAAGAGTTGTCCAGACCAACATTTGGATATAGCAGAGGTAGGAAACCCTATTCTAGGTGTTTGCGGTGAAGAATGCTGTAATCTTTTTAAATTTTATTTATTTATTTATTTATTTATTTATTTATTTATTTATTTATTTTTGGGCCACACTCAAGGAATATGGAGATTCCCAGGTTAAAGGTTGAATCAGAGACATACCCTCCAGCCTACACCACAACAACGGCAACGCCAGATCTGAGCTGCGTATGCAAACTACAACACACCTCATGGCAACGCTGGATCCTTAACCTACTGAGAAGGATCAAAGATCACACCTACATCCTTTTGGATGCTAGTCAGATTTGTTTCTGCTGAGCCACGATGGGAACTCTGATGCTGTAATCTTTATCGGTAACTAAGATATTTTATAGAACTTGTCAGGAAAATAACAAAGGCCTTTGTTTACTATCTTATGGTGTTACTTTCTGCCTGGAGAAGCATGGTAATGCCGTACTCCTAAACTCATCATGTCTCTAATCCCCTTCTTTTTTTTTTTTTAATAATTATTTTTTCCATTATAGCTGCTTTACAGTGTTTGGACAATTTTCTACTGTACAGCAAGGTGACAAGTCACACATACATATAGACATTGTTTTTTCTCACATTATCATGCTTCATCAAAAGTGACTATATGTACTTCCCAGTGTTACACAGCAGGCTCTCATTGCTCGTCCATTCCGAAGTCAGTAGTTTGCATCTTCTTTACCCCTAATTCCCAGTCCATCCCACTCTTGAAACTGGTTCAGAACTGAGTCTCTTTCAGCTCACGGGAGTCCATCATATTCTCCAAGGTTACCTCTGTATTTCCAGCATAAAATATATTTTCCATGCTTCAGACTTAGAGGATTCTAGAGAACTGATAATAGCATTTCTATTATTTATTCTTCCTGTCAGAACCATTTTTTATTACCATAGGACATTTTAATAGTTAACATTTTAATTTTTATTCAATCTCAACAATAAGCAGTTTTTCTAGTTTAATTTACCCAATCTTTAATTTACAGTTTACTCAGTATTTTACTAGGCACTTATCTTGATGACAGATGATTGGATTCATATATCACAAGTAGTTGAAGGAATTCTTAATATAGATTTCATTCTGAGTATCTCAAAACGTTGATAACGTATGGTTAAAATATTTGGTGATATTAGCTTAATATTTTTCCTATTGACTCACATAGTGCTTTCAGCTTCCTCTTTATGTGGAACTGAATGAAAACCTGTACCAAATAAAAAGCAAGGGTAATGCATAAGTGCTCTCCATTTCTATGTGAATACTTCTTTGTAAATACTATTGAAGCAAGTTTCACCTAGTGAAATGTACAAACATTTCTAATCTATAATTGTAGCTTTGAAATTCATTTTTGTGTATAGATAGCAAGCTGTCTTTTTAAAAGTAAGAGTGATTGCTAAGCGATAAATGGATGATTTTCAGCAAAACGGTTTTTCAGAGTTGACCAGTGACTGAAATATCAATATCATGCAGAATAAACACCTCTCTGAAGGCATATTAAGAATGAGCACCTAGAATGAAGAAGAGCATACACACACACACACACACACATATATGAGAGAGAGAGAGAGAGGAGGGGGGAGGGAAAGAGAGAGATGAGATGGGGGAAAGAGAGAGAAAAAAGGCTGAAATGATGTAGACCAATATTTTACTCTTAAGTTGTTTGTGT
Source organism: Catagonus wagneri (assembly GCA_004024745.2). Lineage (NCBI taxonomy): Eukaryota > Metazoa > Chordata > Mammalia > Artiodactyla > Tayassuidae > Catagonus > Catagonus wagneri. The sequence goes on along the minus strand of PVHT020000886.1, from coordinate 4,034,165 downwards.
TAAGACTGTGATTTCTCTGTCCTTATTACTTATGGCTACTATTTTTTTTTCTATAATGAACACATGTTTTTGAGAAGGGACTAGGATTGTTTTAATATATGAAGAACAAGTTTGATAACATACAAAGCTAACAACCAGAGGGCTGCTGCTCAGAACCCTCCAATGACTTCTAGCCTCATTATAGGGGAAATTTAAAGTCCTTACGCAGTTTGCCGCCACCCCATTCACTTCTTCAACCTCTCCGGCTTCCCTCTCCATGCATACCACTTTGCTATGACTACACTGGCTTTCTCTCTCCTTTGTGCATATCTCCAGCCTCAGGGATCTTGTTACTTTGATCCCTCTGCCTGGTATTACCTTTTGCCAGATATCATCATGCTCAGTGCCTCACCTCTTAGAGTCTTTCATGGCCTAAATAATGCTGTAAATAGCCAGATCACCTCCCCTGTTTTCCTTTCTTGCTAACTTTTCTCCTCAGCACTTGCCATGTTAGTATTTTATGTATGTGTTCCCTGTCTCCCCATTTGAATACAAACTCAAGAAAGGTAGACATTTTGTCTGTTGTTGTTGTTGCTCTACCTCTGCACTGAAAAGAGTAGCTGGTCACAAGCAGACACTCAGTGAATGTCCTGTGAAAAAAGGTTGCCAGTTACTTGCAAAGCCCAAGGAAGATGGCACTTTTTGCAAGTGTCATACTTATGTTGGTTTTAATCCCTGAAGCAGGAGCTGAAAAATACTTTTAAGAGATTGCAACAGGCAAGCATTAGCTCACAGAATAAGGCAAATTGACTGAAGGAAATTAAACCAACAAAAACAGACATCCTGTAATTCCACATTACATTAAATCAAAGTCCCAGTAGTAAACACTCTCTGGCTTCCCAAACTTTTCGCTTTGTGTCACCCATTGGAAATGATAGTATTTGAATAGCATGTTGGGGTAAATGGACAAAGTTGTTTATGCCCAGAAGATACCACTCCATGACATTCCACTCTAACTGGCCTCTCATCATACTTGTAATAAAGCCTAAAATTCTTAATCTGGTTTATAACCTTATGTGATCTGATTTTCATTTGCCTTTCCAACCTCAGCAGCAGACTTGTTCTGACAACTGCTTTGAGATCCAGCAATTAAGTTCTGAACTCCATTCCAGTGGTATCTTTTCCTGGAAGAGAGGGCTCACCTCCAGTCTGCCTAAACTTTACTCACTTTGCACTTCTGATGCAGCCTATACATAAAACAATGAATCAGTCCCCGAGGTGGAACAGCCATCTTGATATCATGACAAGAGAAGCCAACAACAAGGATGGTAGTGCAAGAACCCAGAAGGGTCCAGGGTCAGAGCTATTAGTTTGAAACGGCCACCAATGAGTCATGTTTCCTCTTTCCGTAGTACAGGGCGGTTTCCCTGGAAATTTCCCAGACTTATTTCCTTCTAAGTGGAATGAGTTCCTGCAAATGAAGTGTGAGTACAAGGAATATGTGTAAATTCCAGGATGGGATGAGAAGAAGCAAGCGTACAGTTTCTCCCTTCTCTTCTCCTGGATACAGAGGACTTGGGCTGAAAGGATGTTAGTGCTACAAGATAAAAGAGGTGGTGTCCCTGAATCACCGCGTGGAAAGCTATCCCCTGATCAGGAATGCCTGTACCACTGGGTTTGTGCAGCAATAGCTAAACTTCCACTGTGTTGAGCCAGGGAGACTTTGGGATTTTGTTACATCAGTTCATCCACCTGTAACTAATATACAGAGTAATACAATTAAAAAAGAAAAACATTTTCTTCTTGCCCTTGTGCAACTGATTCACTATTACTGGAACAGATTAAATCCCGTCTTCAAGTATTTGTACTAGATGTTTCTTCCCCCAATTAGGCCTTCCTCCTTATCACCATTCCAACTCTTGTAATTCAGATCACAGCTTCAATACAATTTGCTTAGGCCATTTCTTATCTCATCTAAAGAAGCCACATAATTCATCTTTCTCAAATCACTAAGTTTAATGTTTTGCATAAGATTCATCAGCATCTAATATTTTTCTTGTGTATATATTTATCACTGCATTTGTTTAAGCTCTGACTTAAACAAATTTCTTAGCTCTTTGCCTAAGAAGCCTCTCTCTTGTTCACTGCAACATATACAATTCCTAGAATAGTGCCTGTTCAGAAAATATTTGTCTAAAATAAATGAATAGAATCAATTTCTTTTAAGCCCAGATTTGTTTGTGGATATTATCAAGAATTTTGGAAGTTTGTTCACAACTAAAAAATGATTTTTAAGTATAATTTCAAAAAAAACCCATAGAAGCATTATTAAGTGGTTTCTGACCATGTTTTGGCTTAAAGTCCTGCTAGCTATAATCTATGACAACTTTCTTAATATGCCAAAACTCCTACGTCCTCATGTAAAAGAAAAAAAAAAGACCATGATATCTAACTCATAGTATTTTTCTAAGAGTAAAATTAAATACTGTATAGGAAATACTATATGAGTGGCATGAACATGTAGGAAGTCTCCTGAAAATTTCTGATCTATGATGAGAGAATTTTCAGACCAGGTGTCTGGAATAATTCATTCTTTATTCACTTATCTGTTCATCAATTCAATAGAGGCTTAGAAGCTTTTATGTTTCCTGTGACTATGCTGTTATGCTCTATGTGAACCATGGAGAAACTAATTTGTAAAACTCTCATTACATCTCTCATAGAAGTATGTAAATGAGCAACCTATATACACTGTAAGAAGCACTCTGCTGTTAGTTTATGCGAGCATTTTGTGGGATACATGGATTCAGAACTTCATCTGATATTTCTGATTGAGGTTGAACCTAAAAAGAGAATAGCCATTTGCCTAATGAACAGAAGAGGGAAGTGATTGCAGGCACACAGTATATCAAAGGCACAGAAAAGGAGAGAACATGAGGAATAACAACAACAAAATGGAACAACTTGAGAAATTACTGCTAAATATGATCTAAATGGTAAGGTTTAGATTTTTAAGCTGACAGTGTTCCCTGGTACAGAACTTTTGTGTCTCTTCAAATATTTAGGTAATATCCAACTTAGCAGATCATTACATACTGACACTCAAAATGAACAAGAACTAGGACATCTGTCTTGGGCTCCTGAAAATAATAAATTAATTTAAATTTGCACCTGCAGGGATCTTGAAAAATTCATGTTCACCCACTTGGGAAAAAATAGAGAATAACGTCTTTCAGTTTGAAAAGGCACTTTGAGTTACTTGAGAGATCTTCTAAATTAGCAAGGGGAGCTCCAAACGCCAGTACCTAATTAAGAGCACCTGTTGGACACTTTGGTGGAATCCTTTGGGAGCTATTTTTGAAAATGTGTTTACGGTATACATCAAGTTTTGTTTAGTGTTTAAGGACCAAGAATTTTCTCTGAATTAGAAGTAGTCCTTAATTTGGGAGTGCTTACAATCCAAAAGTTCATGGACAAAGTAACTACACGTTACAGTAACTATCTCTGCCTGCCCCACCAGCGTGTGATATGATTTATAAGTGAACAGCCCTCTGCTGGTTTCCTTATCTCCTTTCTCCATTTTGCAAGGAGATAGGGAAAAAAAAATGACAGCAGGGCCACAGGTCTCAGCTCTCATCTTTCAGGATGCTGTGGGTATTGGTTATATTCTAATAGTTGTGTGGTCTTCTTATCTACACTTAGGGAAGTTTTCCTGCCTGGAAAACTTAGCTGGCATGTCTCTACTTGAGTTTATAGTGAATCTTTTATTGGTTTGTTTGTTTTTACCTGCGCTGGAGCCCTGGAGCCAGCACGTGTTATGGGGGAAGGAATGTTCACTGCAGTGTAGCTAGGTGGCTATGGCCTGCTTACCAACCTTAAAGGCAGGCCTTTGTCCTTTTTCTGTCCCTTTTTATGTTTAGATTATTAAAGTATGTTTCAAAATATTAAAAACATGATCATATGCCTCTAAAATGTTTATGAAAGATTTTATTCAAAATGCTAGTTTACTAGGTTATCAGTGAGATATTAAAAATGGTTCAAATTGCATCTGAGTAAGTAGATATTTCTAGGCAATGAAGAAAGTTAGAATAAGATTGCTGGGGTAATCAATTCATCAGAAAAATTACTTGCATCTCTACTGTGAATTCTATATGGTGGCATCTCTTCCCACAGAATAATAAAATAGCCTCATCAGCTGGATATCAGTGCACCATGCACAATACTGAACAGAAAGAACATCCGCTAATCTCTTTACCTGTTTCCAATATCTGTACTCTATTTCTGATGTCGTGTCCTCAAACGGCTCCCTAAATTTTTTTTTGAAAAACATGGACTCTTGGGTTTTTAGCTTCTTGTTTGGATTTGATCTTTAACATTTGGAAACCTCCTTGTTGTTGTTATTATTCCTCATTTCTTTATAGTATTCTCTAAGTTAGTTCTTAACTCCTTACCACCCTGGGTGCTAATCCTGACTATAAAATACAAACCTCAGACCTAACCCTGATGGCCTCACCCAGATTCACAGTGTGCTCTCAGAGAGATTCTTGAGAAATACACAGCTCCATTTGCCCTTACGTGAACATTTTTATTAGTGTTTTTATTAGGCATTTAATTCATACTCTTGCTACATAAAATAATGATGCCTAATAAACTTCCTCCAAACCCAGTGGCAAGAAACATTAATCTCTTTGCTCATGAGACTGTGGTTTGGCTATGGCTGTGCTGGGTTCCATTGTGATTTAGTGGGTTTGATCCAGGCTGAGGCTCCACATGCTCATTTTTCTTGAACTAGGGGCCATGCAGGGCATTGCTAGATTACCAAAGGGGAGAACCATATTAAACTGCATGATTATTGCATCATGTTTGATAATGAATTCTTCACCAAGGCGAGTTTCTGAACAAAGCCCAAATCCCTGGAGCATTCAGTATACTTTACCCACTGTGGGAGGTGGAGGAAAGTTAATGTTTGATCAGCAAAAATCCAAACTATCACAGACTTGTATTTTATGAGGTATAAAACCTAAGACACTAATTCGTACATATCTTAGCTAAGATAAGCACTCCCTTGTGTGAACATTGCTCATAAAGGATCTTTCAATATTCTATGTGTATATAATGATCTGTTTGTTGAGCACTTACTCCATGCTAAGTGCTAGGCACTTGGTCAGATGTTAGAATCCATTTTCTTTGCTGTTAAAATAAAACCACCAAGTAAATTCTTATAAACAAACTGAGCCTCACAGAGGGTAAGTTGTCACAACATTAGTAAGTGGCAGACCTGCCTTTTCTTTATATGTTACTCATGTCAGGCACTGTACTAAATGCTTACAGGTCTTGTACCATTTAATTCTAAATAATAACTCCCATTTTTTATGAGAAAACTAGCCTTAACAGAATGAATTAACATGCCTAAGATAAATTAGACACTATTAACCTGGGACTTCAATATCTCATCTGTGATCAGATGAAGGAATAAACCTCAAATTCTTAATGAAGCTCTGCCTCCAGAGCTTTTCTTATTTCTTCTTTTACAGAAATCTCTCTGTGTACCTCAGTCAATTCATATCTTGACCTTCAAGCACAGTATCTCTCTTTTTTTGCCTGTTACCTCTGAGTCTTTTGCCCTAATTTTGCCTTTTGATGTAGAATCTTTGTACTCTAGACTCCCCTTCCATTTTGCTTTCTGCTTCAGACTAATAAGCCGGTTCAAACTATTGATCATACGTTTAGCTTCAGTATTAGACTTGCCTATGTGTCTTTGAATTGTGCTTCAGCCTGACAGCTCAGCAAAAATGCTAAAATCCATCCCTTGAAGATAAAGAAATAGCTTTCCTTTGTAATAATTGGATAATTAATGCTAGGAGTTAGAATGTAAAGATACCTGAAATTGTATTTCACAGGGCATGTCTATTCACATTGTTTTCATTAATAATTTGTTCTTTTAAAAAAAAAAGCAATTCGTGTGATACTTTTATATGCAAAACACTGAGAAGCACAGTTCAGGAATACAGAGACGAAAATTAGCGTTACTCAGAAATGGATTCCCCATTAAGAAAATTATACTCACTAAAGAAACTATATGGTAAAGTAAAATGCCTTGTTTCCAAACTTTTTATCTCTCCTTCCCGCACAGGAGAGACATTTGATCCCTCACTTACATTCCAGTATCTTGTCAGTCTTTATCCATTGCCCCTATTTCTGCTCTACCTGGTCTGCATCATTTGGCTCAGTGATAACTCCTACCTGAAGCTCAGTTGCACCTCAATCCCTAAGCCAGTATGGACTGAACTGGGAAGCAAGTTTGTCTGATCTGCACCACTCTCAGCCTATGTCTAGTCTAGACTAGTGTAGTGTCATCTTCCTCTTTTCCATCTTTCTGTGAACACATGCTTCACTGCTGACCAATGAGCTTTCATTTTGATTGTGTTAAAGCCTCAATTACTTATGCCCCAGAGTTCTTATTGGAGTAATGACACCGTGTACTTGGAATCCTGTCTCTTGACTTCTTACTACAGAGGGTGGAACAATGCTGCTATTCTTAAGTATTGGACTGCACTGGTTTGAGGGGTTTCTATGAAGCTGTGAAATACTTAGGACCTTAATGTAGTTAGACACTGCTGTTAAGTGCCTTACAAATGCTGTAAGTGTTATTCACTCCATTTTAAAGGTGAGGTAACCCAGGACAACTGCCTCAGTGCTCATGCACTTAACCACCATGACACCCACTTCTCAAATTACATTTTCCATTCACTTACAGTTGTCTTTTCATTGCCAGCCCCCCCAGCACTAAAAGTGCCTGTACCCTTGTAGGAAATAGAGCCAGTGTTGATTTGGGGTTCTCTCTGTTATCACCTCTATTGGGCATGGTGCTTTGACAAGCTAAGTTTTCCCAACAGTACATATCTCTATCTCTACTTTATCCCATTCTTTTTGTTATATTCCTTGGCCTCCCAAGTTCAAGTTGTTTACCTTCTAACATTCTTTTCCCCAGTCAGAGTTCACTTGACCTTCTGATCCTCTTCTATTTGTCCAATATCTGTCAAATGATTCTGCCTAATTCTAGTATAATCATTCTAGCTTGCCCCTTCCTCCTACTCATACATACGTGCTTAGATATACATATCATGAGATAACAACTGTGGATCAATTCAAGACCAAAAAAGATCAAACATTATGTCATTTGATCCATCTTTCAGCTTCTTACCTTATAAATGGAGGATGTAGGTGCAAGTCTATACTTACATTAGATGTTTTTATGAACATATAAGTATGAAAATTACAGAAATGGAACAATGTGTCCAAAGCGAAATACCTGTTTCAAATGAATATTTGAATTTTAAGAGGGGTTTTTATAACTTAAGCACTGATAATTTGAGAATGAATTAGAGATCATTGACAGGTGGTACAAAGTTGACTTCAAAACAGCACTTACTAAATTGTCCATTTAAATTGTGAGTTAAAATATTTACATTCATAAACATAAAGATCAAACATATTTGTTGAATTACTATTCATCTTAGTATAAAAACATTATAATTACAAATTATTATATATATAATAGGCTTTAGCATCAATATAATATAGAATTATTTTTAGTTCACTTGACATATGAAAGTTGATAATTAATTCCTGAAATTAGTTAATTTGGATTGATCCTTTTCTCTGTTAGCCGGATGGCATTAACAGGAAAAACAAGTAAGACCAGAAGCGTCAATACTCACAATGATTAGATAATCTCATTTTAGGAAAAAACATTTTCAAAGTCCTTGTTTATTGAGCATGTTTTCTCTGTTAATGAGAGTTCTCATTCAATTCTCAGAAGCTATGAGAATGCTTTTGTCTCTATTTTAAAAGAAGCTGGGATTTAGAGTGGTTCAGTAATTTGTCCATAGTAACATGGCTGGTAAGTAGTGGAGCCAGAAATAAACCCCAAGTTTTGCCAAGTCATTGAGCATGCAAGATTTACATTCTCTCAGCCTCTCAATAATGTTCAGTTTTTTAAAAAAGAAGTCCTTTCCCATCATAAAAGATAAATTGTACAATATATATGTGCATGATAAACGGAAGATTTAACTTTATTGATTTCTCCTTTGTTATAAAGCTGAAATGTTAACTTTTGTCAAATCATAGGTAAAGCTATGCATAAGAACTTAATACTCCTGTAGTTAATGTACTATTTAAACAAATAAAAAATATTTTGACTGCATTTGATAACCATTTAGGAATAGCTTAAATCTAAATTCAATCTGACAGTAAATTAAAGGAGTAGTTGAAATTCTGAATATTTTTACTCTCTTAAATTTGCTTCTCAGAATGTACCTCAGTGGTTCACATAGCTAATATTTTTAACTGAATATACCACATTACATCTTGGATAAAAGTGGGGGTTGTTAATAGGCACTTGAAATATGTTATGATTAAGCAAACAATGTATTGAAGTGTACATACAGACTACAGAACGTTGAATAGCAGCAAAAGAAATCTTGGGGTCCTACCTTTCAATTTCAAGGTAGCATTATAAGCATAAAAGTTTGTTTTTCTATATTTACTGTGGCACAGTGTGCATATTTTCAATATAAGGCTATTTTAAAATTCATTTATTCACTTTTGAATAATGAAAAATTCTGCTTGTTACTGAAGGCAGTTTTTTAGCATTAATGATAATACAGCCAGAGTAGCATGAAAGGAACAAATTATAACATGAATTTAGGTAATTACATGTGATTATTTTTTTTAGAGAAAAATCATTTTTAAAAATCTGAATGCTTTTTTTTTAGTAAAAACATATTGGGTCCTAATATATTACTAATTGATCTGATTTTTAAATTTTAAATATCTACTTTTAATGAGTAATTATTATTAGATTTTATAGTTGTGTGGAAAATCTCTTACCAGGGTGTTTTCATAATTGGTTTATTTGAATTCATTAGTGAAAACTAACACTGACTTTAAAATTATGAAATAAATTTGACTTGAAAATCTTGAAAATGACTTGAAAATGAGTACCATCTGGAGTCTCTGAAGATGCAATCTAATGGAGCTTTGGAACTAGGTTTCCCAAGTACCAGGATTTTCAGTCTGTGAATTATAGAAATTTATATCAATGATAAATATGGATATAAACACTGATAGAATTTTTTGGTATCTATTATGGAATATATTGTGTCCCACCAAAATTCGTATTTTGCTGTCCCAGCCCCTAGTACCTTAGCATGAGATGATATTCAGAAGTTGGGTCTTAAAGAGGTAATTAAGGTTCATTGTAGTCATTTAAATGAGGGTGGGCCCTCATCCAATATGACTGTATCCATATCCTTATAAGAAGAGGGCGAGATGCCAGGGATGTTCACGGAGAGAGAAAGGGCCATGTGAGGACACACACAGAAGCCGTCATCTACAGGCCAAGGAAAGAGGCCTCAGGTGCAATTAAATTAAATGACACCTTGATCTTGGACTTCTAGCCTTCAAGACTGTGAGAAAATAAATTAGTGTGATTTAAGCAACCCAGTCTATAGTGGTGGTAGGCCAGCAAACTACTACAGTATCTTATCATCTACTGAAAGATTCAAATAAAAATATCTATTCTCTAAAACTTCAAAAGTTAGGAATTATTGTCAAGTAGTTTATTTCTCCTTCCCCTTTTTTTTGGAAAAAAATTTAATTCTGCTGTATATTAACTATGTGACCTTAAATAGCTCATTTAATTTCCTTTGTGTTGGTAACTTCACCTTAAAAACTTAGAGGTTTATGTCTGAAATTGCTTCATCTTGCTCAAATTTTTTTATCTTCAGTATTGCAAACATAATAAGTGTGTAAAAGGCAACTACCTCTGAAGAAAATATTGCCACAAATTATGGTAAATATAGTTAATATTGTTACTTAATGCAAGTTCATGTGACCAAGGCACAGTGAGACCAAGCAAACAAAAATGTTGAAGTTTGGAACAGAGGAAGGCTTATTGCAGAGCAATGCAAGGAGATGGGTGGCTCATGCCTCAAAACCCTGAACTCCTTGAAGGGTTTCAGTAAAACACTTACTTTATTTAGCACCCATGCTTTTGATTGCTAAATGATTGCTAAATGTAATAGATGCTTTTTTTTAATGTGTTGTGTAAATTAAATAATAGGATGCTCTTAAGCCCATTTTGATAAACTACCCTAACAGTGTGAAGTTAGTATTCCTTCAGGTTGATAACAGGTTGCATTCAAAATTTATTTACAAACTGCTTCGGTGGAGAAGCCATTTTCTCCAGAAAAATTGGTATAGTTGAACTCACAGTTACTGTGTTGTGACCTGGAGTTCACCCTTAAAAGGGCCACCCAAGCAACGCCATGGAGTTTTTTGAATAGTAATATGATTGTTTGCACATCCTAGGCAATAGATCTAAATTGAATTATGGTATCAGATAAAGTTATAGACGGGAATTGAAGCTTGTGTCTCACCCATTATCCTGTGTATCAAGAAATAATTTAATACCCTCTTTAAAAAAGGCACTTTTATTTTATTTTATTTTATTTTTTTGTCTTTTTAGGACCACACCCAGAGCATATGGAAGTTGCCAGGCTAGGGGTTGAATCAGAGCTGCAGCTGCCAGCCTGCACCACAGCCACAGCAATGCAGGATGCTAGCCATGTCTGTGACCTACTCCACCACTTACAGCAACACCGGATCCTTAACCCACTGAGCAAAGCCGGGGATCGAACCTGCATCCTAATGGATACTAACTGGGTTCGTTACTGCTGAGTCACAGTGGGAACTCCCAAAAAAAGCACTTTTAAAACTAAGGTGAGGAAGGGGTGTGGTTAGTTGTTGCAAACTTCTTTATGTCTGAATTCTTTGTTTTTGTAGCTGTCCAGGTAGGTTAAGTCACAGGCCAGGTCATGATGTTCCTGTAAACCTCTAATGAAACAAACGCTATTGTCTGTTCTACAACTTTGTGTCTCTCTGTGAAGTTCAGAGCCTAGAGAATAGGCTATCCTGCAATAAATGTAAAATTCAGGGAACAAAATTTAAATACCACTGATGAAGAAACAAAATGTGAAAAAAATGTTGTCATCAAAATGCAAATAAGGCAAAATTTCATTTTTTCACATACAAAATTTGAAGTCTTCAAGAGTACACTGTCTAATTGTAGAGCATATGACACTGTTATTGTGTAAGTAATTAGTAATAACTTGTCAAGTAATTGACAGTAAGAAGTCAAGATTAAAAAGATATTCATAGCCTTCAACTCAGTAATTCTTTTTCTGGGATCTGTCTTAAAATATAAACCAAAGTAGTATAAACACTTTAAAATTAAAATAGTGATTATAGCATTACTTATAAGAGTAAGCGCTAGAGAAAATACAAGGGACCTAGCATAAAGTGTATATTCAAATAAAGCATATTATGGTAATTTTGTAAATTAAAAGCAATGCACCAAGGAAAATATTACTGACGAATACAAGCTACTACATTTTCAACAGTTGTAGGTGATAAAAATGTCTTTTAAACGTTTTCAAGTTATCTATGACTATTCCTTATCATGACATTCACAATTAATTTCCTACCCGAAACCATTTTCCATTTCTTTTTTACTAACAAAACCCTGAGTATTTTAGATAGGCATTATGCTCAATTAAAATATTAGTTTAGCATCCTTTGAAGATAACTGTGCCGTCAGTGTTGTGCTTAATGAAATACAAGCAGAAGACATTGAAAGATGTGTCTAAGAAATTTCTTTAAAATGGGTTAGTTTTCTATGGCAACCACCTTTCTTTCTCTGTTCTTCTCCTTTACATGCCTGGAATGAAAATACTGTGTTGGAGTTGAAACAACCAATTTTTGACCACAAAGATCACAGATATGAAGCTAAAACCCCATGCTGAGAAAAGCTTAGAAGAAAGCCTCCGTATTTTGGATGCCATTTTGGATACTATTGCAGCCCTGAGCTATCTACTTCCAGACTTCTTAAGGGATAAAATTAAATTCCTAATTTGCTTGTCATTGTTTAATTATGTTTTCTGATACTTGAGGCTAAAAGCAAGCCAGGACACCATTATATATATAATACATAAATATATATATATATACTTATTATTTTGTTTAGATATTTAAGTTCATGGGATTGTAAATTTCTATATAATTGCAAATATGTACTTGTAATTACATATATATATATAATATATACACCCATATACACATACATATATACATATGTATAAATGACGAGGAGTACACTGGATAAAGAACATACATACACCTATACATATGAACAGAGAAAAAACTATATACATATATGTACATCATTCTTTCTCTGTCCAGTATACATTTATTTGTGTTATATGTATATATACGCGCGTGTGTGTGTACAATTCTTTCTCTGTCTAGTGTATTCTTATTTTTCAAGATTTAGCTCAAAAGTATTTCTTCTGAGAAGCACCCTCATTGTGCTTCTTCACATCTTGAATGTGCCTTTCTCATAATATGTATGAACTTATATTGTTATAATTTCTTTATATATGTATCATCCCACTCCCTTTGATTATCATTCGAGGTACAGAGATATTTTCTCATCATTGATATACATTTTAATAGATATATAAATATATATTTAATAGGTAAAAAACTGTAATGATTCACTTAGAAATTTTCATTTTGATACCTCTTTAACTAGGTGGTATTCTCCATTCCTTTCCAGTGATCCATGTGGTATTATGTACAAAATAGGCATTTAGTGGTAGCATTGATTAACTGGTAATATTTTAAATACTACATATATATTAGGATTTCTCATGTCTGCAATCTACATCTAAATGTAAGGCATTAGGCCTTATTTTCACAGTTGTAGAATCTAGATTCAAAGTGCAAGAGGATTATTTCCAAATATTTACGTAGGGTATCTACCCAGGGAATTCACTAATGACAGTGTGGCAAGAGGCCTAGCATACAAGTTCTGAAACCATTCTGTGTGGGTGTGGACCTGAGCCCCACTAGTCACTAGCTCTGTAAATTCACACAAGTTACTTAATCATTTATATCTTAGATTCCTCACTGATAATAGAAGGATAATAATAGCTTTTTCCTTATTTTCTTTGGGGAGAATTTAAACTCTTAGAACAATGTTAGACTTTAAAAAGTTCTCAATAAATACTGTATGTAAATAATTGCCGTCAACTTGAAAAACAGATCCTGATCTGCCACTTTAAAAACACCTCACAGGAGTTTATCGTTCCAGAATGTCTGTTCTTTCTTTTACATTGCTTCATTAAATCCTCAATTAATATATTTATGTTACAATAATCTAATTTAGATTCAGAACATAATGCTGAATTTCCTAACATAACTTCTTTCTATGGAAATCTTAGGATGAACAAAAATGAATCATAATGATATTAAATTATGATTGCCAAATTAGTTTTATGATGAGGATCTATAGATTGTAAATCACTCTATTTTCTTGTCTCTGTTAGGTTAGAGATATTCCCTGGGAAAAAGTGAAGTTTACACATTTTGTATGCCTGATTTTTAAAGATGCCATTGACAAAAGTTATATGATCATCTTTAGAAAGTGTGAGATAAATTTCAGTTTTTAGGAGATCCCATTGTGGCTCAGTGGTTAACGAATCCGACTAGGAACGATGAGGTTGTGAGTTCAATCCCTGGAATCGCTAAGTGTGTTAAGGATCCGGTGTTGCCGTGAGCTGTGGTGTAGGTTGCAGATGCAGCTCGGATCCTGCATTGCTGTGACTGTGGTGAAGGCCTGCGGCTACAGCTCCTGTTAGACCTCTAGCCTGGGAACCTCCATATGTCACAAGTGCGGCCCTAGAAAAGGCAAAAAGACAACAACAACAAAAAAAAATTCAGTTTTTAAAAGTCATGTCAAAAAAAGTTATCTGAATTTAGTTTCCCATTTTATCAGGAACTTTTCGCTGTCACAAATATGTATTTAAATATTATGAATATCAAAAATAAGGTCAGTTGTCTCCATGATTACATTAAATGTTAAGTAGAATTATGAATGTACTCAGAAAGAGAAAAGAAAAAAATTACTATTTTTAAGTATCCTAAAATAAACACCACTTTCCATATTCCTAAATAAGATATACTTTCCAATGTGAAATTACTAATTATAAATCACTTTCTTATCTATAGGTGCCTGTATTTAAACAACTTATATATGTGTGTAGACAGAAATATTTTAAATTTTTGTTTTTGAAAGTGTAGCCAATTTGACACCTGTGCATTAATTAAAAGTACACAATTAATTATATTCATTCATTCTTAAAGCTTTATTGAAGACCTAGCATGTATTGAGTATTCTAGGTGCTAGAGATGAAATCCTGTTCTTATGGAGATTACCTATTTACTAAAATATTTTCTATTTTAAATGTAATATATTTATTACTAAATATAAGTTAAGAAAAGTGTCTGCTTTGTTCATGTGGTGTGCAGTGTATTCCACTTGCTCATTTGTTCATTCTGCAAATTCCTATTGATTAGTTTATATGAGCTAAGTACTTAGAGTAGTTATTAAGGCTATTCGCAAAGACACTTGAGATTACCCTTTTCTGCCCTCTGCCATGTGACTTCCTTGGGCAAATAAAATGTGAATAGGAGTCATGACTTCTGCTACTTCTAAGTAGATTTAAAGGTCAAAGTATTTCTGGACAATATGACAAACAGAGCCTGCATTTAGCCTGTCTGATTGAGTGACTGCAGTGAACAGAGTTCCACTCCAGATTCACTTTTCCTTGTAGGCAGAGATAGAGTATACTTGCACTGTGTTAAGCTATGAAATGTTGGAATCGGTTTTGTTAATGAAGTATAACTTAACACATGCTGACTGATACCATAACATTCTAAGTGCTGAGAATATAATAGTGAGCAAAGCAGACAAAATGCCTGCCTACATAGAGCTTATAAATTGAAGTGGGTGTTTCCTGTCATGGCTCAGTGGAAACCAGTGCTAAGTAGTAACTATGAGGACACAGTTTCAATGCCTGGACTCGTTCAGTGGGTTAAGGATCTGGAGTTGCAGTAAGCTGTGGTATAGGGCTCAGATATGGCGTTGCTGTGGCATAGGCTGATTCAATCCCTAGCCTGGGATCTTCCATATGCTGTGGGTATGGCCCTGAAAAGATGGAAAAAAATTAATGTTTTAGTTTAATGAAACTAAAAATTTAATAATAATAAATTGACACAATATTATTACTGAGTCCAAGCTCATACTTACTCTTGCCACACAATAGGTCATTAAATCAAGACAAGCTGATGGGGCAAGGTATAGTGATTTTATTCAAAAAGCCAGCAGACTGAAAAGCTGGTGGACTAGTGTTCCAAATAACCATGTTTACTCAAGTTAGAATTCAGGCTTCTTTTATACTAAAAGGGGCAGATGTGTGGTTGATTGTTGCAAACTTTCTGGTGTTGGAATCCTTTGATTGTGTAACTTTGTACCTAATTCTGTCATAGTGTACCTATAAATCTCCAACAAGACAAATATTATTTATTCTGCAACTTTTTATCTCTATGTAAATGGAAAAGTGTTATACATTTAAATGTCAGAGCCTTGAGAATGGACTATCCTATATATTTCAGGCTATAGGCAACATTCTTTCAGTAATTAACTTACAGCAGAAACAATGGAAGACAAAGGTTAAGGTAAAGTAAACAGATCCAATATGGAGTCAGATTTGTTCTTCTGTTTTATAATATGAAGACAGTGATAAGTGCTATTAATTGTTTAGTTCAGAGATGAATAGATAGTCTTTTAGATAGGATCGACAGGAGAGTCATTTCTGCAGAGGTGATGCTTGTCAGAGACCTGACTTAAAGGACAAGAGCCCTCAGGGAAGGCACTAGCCACTGTTGCAAAAGGCCTAGCACACAAGTTCTAACAGCAAACTGTGTGAGTATAGGCCATGCCCACCAGTCATTGGCTCTTGCAAATATCAGAAGAAACAATAAGGAAATTAGGTGGCCCTGAGGTTAGTGTTCAGTGTGAACAACAAGAAGCCCAGTGTAGGTGCAGAGGACTGAGCAAGAAAGACTTGCAGGAGATAAGCATTTAAAGGTTGTGTGAGTACACAAGTCGAGCAAGGTCTCATAGGCCTTGGTAATAAGTGAGAAAGAAACTTGTGAACACAGGAATGATGAGATATGTTTTATGATTTTAAAAGATCACTTCAACTTCTTGGTAAGTAACAAGCTAGGGGGGCAAGAGTGGCAGCAGAGATAGATTATTAGCCACTTTGGTAGTACTAGGTACTTTAATATAGGAAATATAAAATGTCAAAATAAAAATATTTGGAGATCGAGCTAACAGGATTTGCTCTGAGATTGTTGTTATGAAATAAAGGGAGTATGGCAGGGAAGGGGGAAAGAAGAGGAGAGCATGGAATGTAAGACTAGATTAAGGAGAGTGCCTGAAGATACATCCTAGAAGAAGGAGTGTCAGGATGAATGTCTGGAACAAAAAGAGAGAGGTTAGATCTTATTCTCAATTCCACATCTTAGTTGGCATTGATTTATGCTAAGGGGCTAATACTTTGTCATGTTTATTCCTTCTTTACAAGGAGTGTTATCTAAGATTCATATAGTATACACTGTTGGTATCCTGCCCATATCTCCTTGACAAGTTACCATTTCAGTACTTGTATGTCCGACTTCCAATCAGCCAGCACTTTTGCCTGGGGGCTGTACAGGTAGATGCAAAATCTCAGGGAATTAATTCTTTCTAGGGGAAACCTTCAGATAATTACTTATACAAGTTAAGTAAATAACCAAGCTCCCTAACCTCTTAGGCAGAGTAACTCTGAGGTGCTCATTTCACGGGTACCTAGAGAGCTTCCTGGTGGGATTAAGTTCCAGTTGTCCATTTTGGTAATATGTTTGAAAATACACATACATTTATTTTTCCTTCTCTGTCTGACCTCTCTATTCCCTTATGGTATTTCCTATATTACCCCCCCCCAATAAACTTTACATATCTGTCTTGACTTACAATAGGTAATATCCCTATAAAACCATTGTGAATTAAAAATATCATAAGTAAAAAAAAAGCATTTAATACACCTAACCTACCAAACATCATAACTTAGCCTAAGATAGTTCATACACAGATAAAATTTTATTAAAGGTTAATATTTTCTGAAAACTTACGGTTCTACATAGTGAGAATGAGTCAACTTTTAATGACAGTTTATAGGTACAATATTGCAAAGATCATCACATGGAATCCCGAAAGTATATTCATATAGCATATAATATATTTAGAAATTATGTATTTGGGTTGCTAGAAAAGTAACTGTTTAAATATAAGTTTCAAACATAAGGATTCTTCTTTTTTTCTGTCTTATTTACTGACCGATTCCAAAGACCTAGAAGAGTCTTTGTCAAATGCACACACTCAGAGTATTTAAAAAAAAAAAAAAAAACACTTAAACTAAAAATAGTTCACCTCCATCTGGAAAGGAGGTTTTGATGAAGAACCCAGACTCAAAAGGGCACCTACTTGAGCTATAAAGCAGAAAGCAAATTATAAAGCTTTCAGGCAAGCAGTAGAGATCAGAAGCAGTTATACCAATCAGTGGAACAGATCATATGGGGGCCCCTCAGCTTTGTGGATATTATGAATATGTGTTAGAGGTGCATTAATTAAAATTCAGAGAAGTTAATCGATTCACAATCCCAAAACTGATAAATAAAAGGGGCCATATTTGAGCTCATATTTGTCTGCCCCCCTTTACCATAGCATAATCCTGAATTTCTCTCAAGAAATGGCCAAGATTAGGCAATTATACTTTAGAGAGATTGGATGTAAATCCATTATTTCATATCAGAGACTTTTTTTTTTTTAAGAACAAGTTCCTTAGTCAGCTGGGGCTACTATTATAAAGTGTCATAAATTTGATGGCTTACACTATCATTTATCTCTCATAGTTCTGGAGGCTAGGAAGAGTATTCTTCCTTGTCCCCAGGTGGCAGCACTTTTACTATATCTTTATATGATGGAGAAAGAAAACACCCTGGTCTCTTCCTTCGCATGTAAGGACACCAGTTCCTTCATGGGCGCTCCACCATCCTGACTTCACCTCATACCTAATCACCTCCTGAAGGCCCCACCTCCAAATACCATTACAGTGGGTTTAGGTATTCATTCTATGAATTCGTGGAAGGACACAAGTTTGGTTTATAGCAATTAGCATAAATTTACTGGATAGTTTCAATATTACTTCTCAGGTATAATTGAAGGTTTTAATCAAGGCTTAATCTGGAGCTAAAATGGGAAGTACAGAATTCTAGAATAGATCCAGTGGTGTGGTGGGAGGGGGGAGCCTGACACTCTTCCATATTTTAAGGAGTAAAGAGGAACACATTAACATAAGTATTGTGAAATGTGAAAAACTGCAACATACTCAAATGAAAGTGCTTGAAAGAAATTGCCTTCGGGGTGAAGGTAAAATTCAACTAACAGGTGTTCCTGCAAAGGAGAAAAGAGGGACTTTCCTTTGAACCTAAGAGACTGAAAAGAGCAAGAAAAAAATCTTTTCTAATAAGACTTTTATAATAGGTTCCAGAGACCTGAGACCCTACAGCCAAAACAAAACAAAACAAACAAACAAAAAATAGTCCTTAGCAGCAGACCAGTGGACCTGCACTCACTTGCACCCTCAGGCTGAGAACACAGTTCACACTCAGAAGTGCATCTACGTTCCTTTCCTCAGGTTTTCAGTGACCTCAATCAATCGCCCTCCCTTCAGTGCCTCTCATTTACCAGTCAGCGGCATGGGCATAACTTATGTTATACATATCCATTCTTCCCCACCTCCAGTACAGGGACCCAAGCACTTTCATGAATCATCATCATAACCTTTTAACAGTTTGGAGTATTGTAAAATAAAAACGAGGAAGAAGTTTAGGTTTTTTTGAATTCTGATTTTGCCCTTGGTTAAAAGTTATCAGTTATTATCAGATTTGTACAGAGGACATCTCATGTCAGGTTTTAAAGATGATTTATGCATCACTGTCTCTTTGTCTAAAGAACATGTTTCTATTTATCTAATTCCTAAAGTCTAATCTTGATTTTTCTCTTGATATACTAAAGAAATTGTTTTCAATAACTCTGCTTTTTATTTTGTAGAGATCACTGTCAATAATTTGAATAGGAAACTGGATACATAGCTTCCAAAGTCTCCTTCCATCACTGAAATTCTCTGATATTCTACCTAAATCTTTTTTGAACTCACTCCAGAAGTGACCATTATTATAAATACCTGGAGTCCTGTCTTAACACTGTGTACTGATAGTACAGAGCCTCAAGGACTCCAGTGCAACAAAGCTTTGGTGTATTCGAGCAAGACTAACAACCCCAAAGAATTTTTTAAAAGAAATAACTTATGACTATCACAAAACAAGTTCTAGAGGGAAGGGAACAGAAATTGTGTATTTGGGCTATTAGACATTCTTTTCTCATGTACTTAGTCTTGACCATGTTAGCTAATAAAAGTTAACACCCAAGCATTTTCCCTAGAATATTTTTCATCTTACTGTGTACTATTCTCTAGTGCATCATCTATGGTACTCATTTGCCTGGGTACCACAGAGTTTGACACATAATCATGCACTGTTTATATGATTATCTAAATGCTTATTTCTTTGGAAGCTTACAAGTAATTCAATTTGCTAAAGTGCTGATTTCTTTATTTTGATCAACTATAGTACTAGAGCAGTCATTATTATATTTCTTAGTATAACTGACAGTCCTTGGCACAATGCTTCACTCATAGTAAATTCCCTAATATTGGTTGGGTTCATGAATAAATGAGTAAGTACTTGCTGAGTTGAATTAAAATTAAGTGCATGCTGGAGAGAATCACTATTTGTAGGAATAGTGGAAAGTTATTTGTTGTCTAAGCTATTCACATGGCATTCATCTTTACATGTGTATTATTGAGAGAGGGGCTAGATGCCAAGTACTCTTAAGTGCTTTACTTATATCATCTCACTTAATCCTCGCAATAATAAGGAAATGATTAGTCATAAGCTCTTCATTTGAAGCTGATAGAAAATACAAATCAAACTGGATTCAACAATAAAGGCTTATGACAGGGCCCACATGGGCAAGGATATGTTTCCTGGCTATACGTTATCTGGGTTGGCTCCAAGTACTGGCTGTCAGTAGCTTTAGATTCTCCCCTCTTAGTTGCTGAGAAAAATTGGAAATTCAGGAAGGCTTCATTCTGAGAAGTTTCAGCAACTGTCTTTTTAGATGAGCTATGTACCTACCTATTCTGAACCAATCACTGTAACCATTAGGGTAAAACATGCTATTGGTTTAAGTTCATTAGGATCTCCTGCAATGGAGTGATATCAAATTGCTTGGAATCACAGACTAAGAGGGAGAAATAAACTGATATAAATATCAGAGTATTTTCATCAAATGTAAACATGGACACTAGAATGCAAAATTAAATAAAAGCAGCATACCCACCACCTCTGTTCCATAGATAAGGAAACAAAGATGCAAAAGGTTTATGTCATTTTCCCAAGATCACACAGCTAATATTGACAGAAATGCAATTCAAAATCAAATCTGTCTCCAACACCACTCTATTACATAACCTCCCTTAAATATTTATTCACTGTCCTCAGCTCTGCAATCTGCCATGTCAAAAGTGCTTCTAAAATCTGCAGAAATGAAAGACTATTAGTACTAGCAATAAATGTTTTCTTTTTATGATACAGCTTTATCTGAATGACATCTCTTTATTTCTGTTTAAATGATACAATTTTCTTTCACTACCTGATTTTTGTTCCCAAAGCTAATGTCTACAGACATATTTTAGGAATATGCTGTTCAAAGAAAAAAAATTAAAAAAGGGAATTACTTTTCCAATCAACAGTGATGGAAAATTGGCAGGAGCCATTTTCATGACAGCAAAAATACTAAAGCATTAACTTAAGCATTCAGTGTAAGATTTATTTTTTATTCAATATTTTTTTGATGAGTCCACAGGTATAGTTTAAGACTCAGTCAACCTTTTCTGGATGAATATAATTTTTGCATTGTGATACCTCATGTCAGAGAAACTACTTACTAAGAGGTTAACTTGAATACAAGAAATGAAATGACTAGTGCATGTAAAAAATAATAATAATAAAAGCAACCCACCCCTCCAAAAAAAAAACCCATGAAACTTTATTTCACTTTAGACCTGTAAAATATATGTAATTTGAAGAGTGTATATTCAGGTCATTTTCTTTAGAATAAGTTATATGTATTAAATTTGAAGATGTTCCCTTTGCCTAATAATTTCCACTAATTTAAAGAAAATTTTTGAATCAAGATTTGGTAACACTTTGGAGTCCTGCTTTCTCTCTCTTTTTCTCCTACCTTTTATCACTGATGTCTCATATCCAAGATTAGAAGGACTAGTTGTTTCATTGTTGTTGTTGTCGTTTGGCTATACTCATGGCATGCTGAAGTTCTAGGGGCAGGGATCAATCCCTTGACGCAGTAGCAACCTGAGCCACTGCAGTGATGCAGGGTCCTTAATCCACTGAGCCACATGGGAACTCTGTAGGTGGACGTGATGTTTTTAACATACTTTTTAGCTAATATTTAGGAATATTTCTATTTGAAAAGAGAAGCTTCAAACAAATTATTCTAAAAATCTGTCCTCAATTTTATAATGTTGATTATTTCTAAAATAAAATATTAAAGAAAAATAGAGTGTATATATGAACTTGCTTTTAAATATTTTATGTGCTTGGATCAGTTCCTTCCTAAATCAAGGAAGTCTGCAGATCCAAGTAGAGTACAGTGGAAGTCATCAGACCTAGAGAGTGAAGCTCAGTTAGTCACAAACCACATGGGCTAAAGCACATCCTAAAATCTGAGGAACTGCGTTAACTGTCACGTTTGGGTTAGTCTTGGATTAAAGCTGGCCATAGAAAAACTGGTACTCTTTGACATCGAAGTGTTATGGACTGAACTTACGTTACCTCCAGCAGACTGCTGTTAACAAATACCTCAAAGTTTCGAAGCAGCTTAGGAACCGGATGTGGGATAAAACAGCTGGAGGAGTTTTGAGGTATATCCTAAAAAGAGAATAGACTTGGTGTTGTTGACAAAATATTGTCAACTTGAGAAAGAAATAGAACATTTTATGCAGTCAATCTGAATATGATAATCCTGGAGACGGTCTCAAAAAGCTCTGAGGACTGTTCTGTTAAAGGTCGAAGCACAGTTATATACATTTTTCAGACAAAGATTTACGTATCAAATGACTTATTGACAGTTTACACAATCCAGATCTGCACATACAAAGTGAAGAGTAGGTCATGATGACCTCTTCAAGGACTAAGAAGGAATGCACATCCTAAACAGGTCTGGTTAATTCTGCTGTACAATACACAGTAAAGGGGAGGGAAGACATCCAAGTGTGCAGAGAGAAAATTTATGTTTAAACATTTCTTGTCTTGTTATAAAATATGAATTTTATCAGTAGAATTAAATGCAATTCTGGGAAAATCCCAAGAAAAAAAACAATTAGAGATGGAGAGGAAGCCTCTTTATTCTTAGAGAATACATAAATAATCACAAGCAAAAAATTTTTTTGATGCTAATTTATTTTTTTATTTTACAATGGTTTTTATTTTTTCCATTATAACTGATTTACAGTGTCCTTTCACTTTTCTACTGAACAGCAAGGTGACCCAGTCACACATACATGTACACATTCTTTTTTCTCACATTATCATGCTCCATCATAAGTGACTAGATACAGTCCCTGGTGCTATATACATCAGGATCTCACTGCTTATCCAAAGGAATTTGGGGTTAATAGATGCAAACAAAATGTTGACAGAAATAAGGACATTAAAGGCCATTCTAGTGAGGTCTCAGACAGAAATGAGGAATATACTACTAGACAATGGAGAAAAGGTGATCCATGTTATAAAGTGTCAAAAAGCATGACTGATTTGTGTTCTGATGTTTAGTGGAATGTAAAATGATGACGCTGGATATTTAACTGAAGAGATTTCTAAGCAAGACGTTAAAGGTGCTGCCTGGGTTCTCACAACTATTTACAGTAAAATCTGATGGGAGAGAGATGAATTAGATGAATTAAAGGAAGAATAGTTAGGCAAAAAAGGAACTAGAACTTACAAATTGGGAAAATTCTCAGCTCCTATTGCAAAAAACATGAGAAAACCTGTTCTGAGAATGCCAAAGATGTGGCTGGACTATGACTTTATAAAGAGATGATAGGATAATACCAGCAGATATACTACCAGTTTGAATGGAAGAGATAAGGGATGGACAAAATGGAGAAAGGTTGTCAGGCTTCTTAGAGTCTGCAGAATGGAACAATAGAGCTCTTTGTCTGTGAATATGCTTTACCCTCAAGAAAAGGGAAGAATGACCCTTTCAAAAGGTGATTCAGAGATCTGGAATCACCAGCCAGCAGGGCTGGCTGTCTTACCCTAGGTCCATGTGGCAGGACTGTTTCCTACTGCTCTCAAAGAGTGGAGCCTCTTCCATTTTGGGTTGCCAATATGCCAGCACCCAGTGGGAACTGTACGTGATTCTACCATTTCGGAGGGCTGGAGAACAAACGTGTCAAAGGCGATGATTTTCAAGCCTTAAGATTTAATGCAATTAACCTTGTTAAGTTTAAACTTACTTGAGACTGTCACTCAGTTTCTTGCGTTTTGAATGAGTTAGACCTGCCCTGCTATTGTATTTTGGAAACACATAACGTGTCTGTTTTCACAGGTTCACAGGTGGACAGGAATTTTGCCTAAGGATGTCTCATCCAGGCCTGATATAGATGAGACTTTGGACTTTAGATTTGATGCTGGATGAGTTAAGATTTTGGGGGCTCTCAGGATAGAGTAAATTTTTTGACATGAGAGGACCTGGATTTGGAGGAACCAGGCATAAGATATCATAAACTGAATATATGTCCCCCCAGATTCATATTTTAAAGCCCTGACTCCAAGTGTGGCTATATTTGAAGTAGGAAGGTAGTTAAGTTTATGTCATAAACTGATGATGTCATAAATGATGTCATAAAACCAGTGCCTTGATTATTCCTTAGGATTAGTGTTGGTATGAGAAGAGATACTATAGAGAGAGCGCTTGTCTCTCTCTCTTTTTCTCTCACGTGGGGACACTGAAGAGAGCTCTCCAAACCCCACCATGCTGGTACCCTGATCTCGGACATTTGTTCTTCAGAACTGTGAGAAAATAAATTTCTGTTGTTTAAGCCACACAGGCTATGGTATTTGTTTATAACAGCTTGAGCCAATTAATACAGAAATGGTGGCTAAATTGAAATTGCTAGGGAAAAATCACAAGTCATTGGTGTAGTTTTATATACAATTTTGATATCATTACAAAATACTTGTAAAAGCCCTAATTCCAAAACAGCAAAGGAAACCTGTGGGTTATATAAGGCTGGAATTAATAAAGTTGCTGAGTTAAAGGATGGTACCCATATTCACAGAGGGAAAGTTAAGTAAAAGTCATATAGAGTTTGTGAAGCTGGGATGGTTCCAGAATAGATGCTGGTAAATGAGGTCTGGGCAAGGTTGGTCAGGATTCGTAAACTAGGGAAGTTAGTAAAACTCTCCATCATCTTATATTTGGCACATATGAATCCATGCTGTCCTTGGAGCTAACAGTTAAATCAGTATGTTGTTATATCCAGGAAAAAATGTGACTGAGCCAGTGTTAAAATAATTTAAGCGTTAGGTAGTTTATCTGGCAGGACATTGTTTGTACAGTTTATCTGTATTGCAAACAAGAGTGGAATTTTGTGGTTTGTCTTTCATCCCTTAGCTAATAGTCAGAGTAGTGTCTGCTTTCCCTTTTCAATTTACTTTCAATTTTCAATTTATCCATAGCCCTTTCATGGCATTTGGGCTATATCTTTTTTTTTTAACTGAATGAATTTTAGCATTTGCAATTGTACATCAATCATCACAACCCAGTTTTACAGCATTTCCATCCCAAACCCCCAGCCCTATCTCTCCCCATCACCAACCTGTCTCCTTTGGAAACCCTAAGTTTTTCAAAGTCTATGCATCAGTATCTGTTCTGCTAAGAAATTAGTTGTATCCTTGTTTTAGATTCCACATATAAGTGATAGCTTATGATGTTTGTGCCTCATTGTCCAACTTCACTTAGCATGATAATTTTTAAGTCCATCTGTGTTTCTGCAAATGCTATTATTTCATTCCCATTTATGATTGAGTAATATTCCATTGTGTATATGTACATTTTTGTCCACTCCTCTGTCAGTGGACATTTAGGTTGCTTCCATGTCTTGTCTATTGTATGTAGCACTGAAAAGAACATTGGCATATGTGTATCTTTTTGAGTCATGGTTTTCTGTGGATAGATGCCCAGGAGTGAGCTAGATCTTTTGTTCTCTTGATTTAAATATTTTTGAAGTATAAACACTTTATTTTTTAATTTCCTCAAATGTTTTTTGTTTGTTTGTTTGTTTTTGCTTTTTAGGGCTGGACCAGCAGCATATGGAAGTTCCCAGGTTAGGGATCAAACCAGAGCTACAGCCGCGGGCCCATGCCACAACAATGTGGGATCTAAGCTGTGTCTGTGACCTACACCACAGCTTGTGACATCACTGGATCCCCAATCACTGAATGGGGCCAGGGATCGAAACTGTATCCTCATGGATCCTAGTAGGGTTTGTTAAACACCACTGAGTGGGGTCAGGTATCGAACCCGTATCCTCATGAATCCCAGTAGGGTTTGTTAACCACTGAGACACAAAGGGACCTCCCTAATTTCCTTAAATGTTAAAACATCTTGTGTTTTCAATTTTTTCTTTGTTTTCCTGGAGTACAAGGTTGTCAGTTTTAGGTATACAGCAAAGTGAATCATTTTAAAAATTTTTAAAAATTCATTATTATATATATATTTTTATGAAATTTTTGTAAATTTTAATAAAGTTTTATAATTTATAGTTATATAGTTTTCCAGTTTTATTGAACTGTAACTAACAGGTAACACTGTGTACCTTTAAGGTACACAATCCTTTTTTTTGTGTGTCACACTTGCAACATGTGGAAGTTCCCAGGCTAGGCCTTTACTTGGAGCTACAGCTGCTGGCCTGCACCACAGCCACAGCAATGCTGGATCTGAGCTGTGTCTGTGAGCTACATACACTACAGCTCACAGCAATGCCAGATCCTTAACCCACTGAGCAAGGCCAGGGATCGATCCAGCGTCCTTGTGGTTCCTAGTAGGGTTCGTTAACCACTGAGCCATGAAGAGAACTCCCAGAGGTACACAATTTTTTTATCTAATACACATATATATTGTAAACAGATTACTGCTATAGCTTTAGCTAATGCAGTCATCATTTCACATAATTACCATTTCTTTTTGTGGTGAGACTACATAAAATCTACTGTCTCAGTATCTTTCAAGTTAATAATATAGTATTATTAACTATAATCACCATACTGTACATTTGATTGCAAGAATTTGTCTTGTAACTGCAAGTTGAGCCCTTTGACCAGTGTCTCCCTATACTTTCCACATCCTAGCCCCTAGTTACTGCCGTTAATTCTGCTTTGTTTCTGAGTTTGACTCTTTAGGATTGCACAAATAAGTGATATCATACATTATTTTATCTTTCTCTGATTTATTTCACTTAGCAAAATGTCCTTAAAGTCCATCCATGTTGTTTAATATGGCAGGATTTCCTTCTTTCTCATGGCTGAATAATATTCCATTGTTGGTATATACTACATCTGTTCATCCATCACTGACAGACTGTTGTCATATCTTGGTTATTTTGAATAATTCTGCAATGAACATGGCAGTGCAGGTATCTCTCCAAGATCCTGTTTTCACTTCCTTTGGACAAATACCCAGAAATGCGATTACTGGATCATACACTAGTTCTATTTTTAAATTCTGATGGAATCTCCATACTGTTTTCCACAATGTCTGTACCAATTTACATCCCTACCATCAGTGTGTAAGGGTTCTCTTTTCTCCACATTCTTGCAAGCACTTGCTATCTTGTCTTTCTGTTAATAATCATTCTGACAAGTGTGAGATGGTATCTCCTTTTGGTTTTGATTTGCATTTCCCTGATAATCAGTGTTTTTGAACAACTTTTTTATGTACCTGTTGTCTGTATGTATGTCTTATTTGGAAAAATGTCTATAAATCATTATATTCTTCATATTTAACTTAGTTACTATTTTGTTTTGTTCTAGACTTGCATTTTTCCATAGGTCTTAACACTAAGAACTCTGTTAAAAATGTACAAAATTATAATTTCTAAGCAAATCCTTCTGGGAAGTAATTTCCGTCAGTGTTTTGAGATTTTCAAATATTGGCCAGTTTCTTAAATGCATGCTTTTTATACCAAGATAATAGTGCTTAAGTCTATTAAAATTGCTTGATAGGAGTTCCCTCTGTGGCACAGTGTATTAGGAATTTGACTGCAGCAGCTCAGGTTGCTGCAGAGGTGCAGGGATCAAAAAAAATTGCTTGATAATTTTAGAGTGAAATAATTTAATTTTTATCATTTTCATTAAACTTGTATTATTGTGTAAAATTATAATTATTTTTATTTTTAGCACTAGACAATAATATGTTTGCCTGGATTACAGCAGTATGCTTTGTACTGGAGATCTCTAGGGGTGGAAATTCATTCTCTTTTACTGTTAATTGCACTTTAGAGGAAAAGTTTGATAAGTACTGCTATAGCAGAGACATTTTTATTAAAGGGTCTAATTTATTTAAATAAATTTTATAAGGCTTAATATTTTCTAATATTTGAAATATTCATAATTTTATTATTTTCATAAGTCTAGCCAGTATCTTATTAGAAATTATGAGAAAGAGGGTATCTGGCATAAAAGCTGAACTAAAACCAACATTTTAGTGGGTTGTAATAGAGAAAAACAAACTTAAAAGAACTTGTCTTGACATTTTCATTAGTTAATATGACATAATATTGACATTTTTTTCCTTATTGTATCAGTTTAACTTGCTGAAAAAACATATTTTTCTGAAATTCCAGCAGAGAATTTTGATTATGTTAAAATAAACTAATTATCACTTACATATTTTTATCTGATACAGGAAAATAATAAAGTAATACTTCTAAAATTATATTACAGTATTATCTGAGGGGTACTGGTGGTATTTTAAGAAATATAAACTATATTTATAACATTATTTGATAGATTTGGTGGCTAATTTGTTTCATTTACATTGTTGCAGATCCCACATATTTTCATTTGACTTTAACTACAAATTTTAAGCTTTGGCAAAACCAAGGAGATTAGAAGTCATTACAATAAATAAATAACTTAATGATATTCTCCTGATAGACTTGGCACATGTCAATAGGCTGTTTTTGTTTTTCTTGAAAGAAAAACTAATTAATGGCTATGGCTCAATATAGCCTCTCTCAGATAGAAAATGAAATATTGAACATTAAAATAAGCTCTTGGAATATATAATTTACACATTTATCAATCCTTCCATTTAGTAATCTATGATGTCAGAACTCAAATTTTCTAAACGGTTTAAACAATTTTTAGGTTGACTGTTTTGAGTCATATCCTGAAATTCTAAGGATATGAAATCATTAAAAAAATTTTCTATAGCTGCAAGAGAAGTTTTTACATCTGGTAACAAGGAAGAATTATGGAGAGTGTGTGTGTGTGTGTGTGTGCGTGTGTGTGTATGTGTGTGTTTGCGCGCACACGCGTACGCATTTGTTTATGCTCATGCATGCACATGCCTACACACTCTGAAAAGTTGTCTTCCAGTCTCCTCTTGAATATTCCAGCAAAATTAGATATACACCTCATTAGGGTACATCTTGAATTGGTTGAAAATCAATATGCATATTTGGGAATCTTTGTTTACCGTTTATGTATCGTTCATCCAAATGAAACAAATCTAGGGTAAAATGATTTGAGGGAAAAAAAAAGATCTGCTTGCCCCATTCAAAATACACTTTATCCATTTCTTCCAGAGCATCTGAAAATATGGGGAAACTAAGCCATCAAGAAAAGTTTGTGAGAATTGTATTTTCATTGTGAATGTGTAAATTATTAAGGGAATGACTTCTAAATGTAAAAGAAAGACTGATATGAATGGAAAAAATAATTTCTTAAGGTAGGATGAGTAAAGTTGCTTTTGGGTCAAGTAAGAAGAATGACTAGGAATTTTAGATGCATAAGACTAAAACTGGAGATGTTTCCCTATCTTAAATTTATGGGACTTCTATTCAGGCTCCAAGTTGGTGCCTCAGATGTTTGAAATGTTAAAAGGTCCCCAGGTAATTCTAATTTCTAGCTATGTGGAA
Organism: Catagonus wagneri; assembly: GCA_004024745.2. NCBI lineage: Eukaryota > Metazoa > Chordata > Mammalia > Artiodactyla > Tayassuidae > Catagonus > Catagonus wagneri. The sequence goes on along the minus strand of PVHT020000886.1, from coordinate 4,004,826 downwards.
AATCACTAACCCAAAAAAATAGAACTTAAGATTTCCCAGGAGAGAGGAATGGAGACGAGACAGGGAGATGGAGAAAGAAAAGAAAGGAAGAAAGAGAGATTGGTGGGAAGGGGATGGTCTGGAAATATATAAAACCTTAATATCAGAAATCTTGTGGTTCTAACACTTACTTTTTGACTCCTCAGAATTTAAGTGGTCTAGGTCACCCAAAGATGTGTTGTCTCTGAGATTTTTAGCCCTGGATGAGATCTTGAAACATAAATGGGCTTTACGATATTGTAGAGTAATATGAAACCACTATCTCAAAGAGATATCTGTGCTCCCATATCCATTGTAGCATTGTTCACAGTAGCCAAGGTATGGAAACAACCTGTGTTCATTACTGGATGAACAGATAAACTGTGGTGTATATTGACAATAGAATATTATTCAGCATTAAAGAGGGGGCGATCCTGACATTTAGGACAACATGGATAAAACTGAAGGGCATTGCGCTAAGTGAAATAAACCATACAGAGAAAGATAAATATGGCACGGTATCACTTATATTGGGATTTAAAAGTAAATCAGAAGTTCCCCTTGTAGCTCAGAGGGTTTAGCTCCCAACATAGTATCTGCGAGGATGCAGGTTCAATCCCTAGCCTCAGTAAGTTAAGGATCCAGGTTGCAGTGGCTGTGATGTAGGCTGGCAGCTGCAGCAATGACTCAACCGCTGACCTGGGAACTTCAATATGCTATAGGTGCAGCTGTAAAAAGGAAAAAAAAAATCAAACTGATAAACAGAGAGTAGATAAGTTGTTGTAAGGAGTGAGGGAGAGGTTGATAGAGGATGCTTTTTGAGTTATAAGAAAAATGTCTGAATATCTAATATAGAACAAGGTAACTAACTAGTTGATGATAACACAATAAAATTAAAATTTGCTAGAAAGTAGAACTTAAATGTTCTAAATAAAGATAATTATCTAAAGTGATGGATGTGTTACTTAACTAATGAGGAGGGACTCCTTTCACCATATATGTGGATATATGTATGTACATATACGATTATCATATAAATTTAAATGTCTTACAATTTTATTTGTCAATTACATCTCAGTAAAGCTGGAAAAAATATTGTGGGGCATAATAATATGGATCCTTAGTTGTCATGTTACCCCTACTGCAGATTGAGTACATTAATTATTCCTTTTTAATAGTGAAGCAACTTTTTTACAATATAGTTTAAAGAGTGCCTGCAGGTGGAGAGTAGAGTATTTCTCAAGTGTCTGGGAAACAGCTGCAACTACAAGAAATAAGAACCCTACCCAGTCAAGGACCTGAACTCTGCCTTACTGGCATCAATGATGTGAATTATACTCACTAGATAAAAATGTACCACACAGTAACACATTATTAAAACATGATGTGCATAACCATACACAATATTTCAAGCTCAGTTCGACTGATAGAGGGAATAGGAACTTAACTTTCTTGACCGGGATATTACGTAGCTCAATGCTGCCAAAGATTTCATTAACATTTCTGGCTGCTTTATTATAACTCTGTATCATTTTGAGCTTGTAATGAATACTCCTTAATCCTTGGGGAGTGTTTCTGGAAAGCATGTCCATGTTGCTCCAACTTTAGAATCAGATGAAATGCTTTCTGAGGATTGAGATTCTTGGACCTAGATATGCTAAAATTCAGAATTTCTGGGAATGGGGACTAAGAATATACATGTGTAATACATTTCTTTGGTCTTTGTAATACACCGTGTTTGAAAACAGGTCTTGTGTTCCACTGGAAGAGTTGGAGGGGTTATTATCACCTACAAATATGTAGATTTGAGAGAAATTTTGCATTGATGGGGAACTCCGAGGTTAATCAAAGGCAGACCTGTTTGAGTCTGAGAGTAGATAGTGGAAGGATTGAGGTAAGAAAGAACCAAAGTAATAACAGATTTAGAAGCTTTACTTAAAGCTAAAAGAATAATCCATTTTGGAAAACAAATATGAAGTGGGTATCACACTATATAGAAAAGGAAAGTAAGACGTGAGACTCAGAAAGCCATATTTAAAAGCAGAAATTATTTCAAGATAGTGACTCTTCACTGCATACGTTTTGTGCTTCTATAGAGGAAACACAATCAAGGGCATAATTATATCCATTAATTCTTTGGACCCCATCTCATCTGGTTCCTAATGCTTTGCAAATTCTAATATAAATCTTCATCTCTATTCCCATATGCCAGAGTCATTATTTGAAAAATTTAAATTCTAAATTTTAATAATTTAACTACATACATTCTAGATCAGTGTTTCACTTTTTTAAACAAAAGTTTTTATCTCAATCTATTGACATAGGACATTATGTCAGTTTTAGGTATACAACATGATTCAATATTTGTATATATTGTGAAATGGTCACCACAATAAATCCAGTTAACATTTATCACCACACATAGTTACAGAATTCTTTTTGTGATGAGAACTTTTAAGATTTATTCTTGCAGCAACTTGCAATTATGCAATATATAGTATTATTAATTATAGTCATCATGCTGTACATTACAACCCCAGGACTTATTTTATAACTGAAAGTTCATACCTTTTGACTTCCTGTACCCACTGTCCTCATCACCCACCCCTGTGGCAACTATCAATCTATTCTCTGTAACTATGAGCTTGGAGTTTTTGTTTGCTTGTTTTGATCCCACATGTAAGTACATACAGCAAAGTTTCTTAAATTTTAATGTGATTAGATCACAATAATTGAAGAACCCCGGGCTCTTCACTCAGGGACTAAAACTTGAGGCATTTTGTTTGAGGGTCCAGGAATCTGCCTTCCTTTTAGGTGCTTTTGTGAGGAAGTGATCTGAATGTCGAATATTCCTCTTGCTTATTTCCTCTTGTCTCTTCCAGGATATTCTTCCTTTCAAGTTTTCCCTGTCTAATTGAATCTTCAACTTCTCTCCTGCCTTGAATTCTACGAAGTAGAATGAAGAAATTTAAAATACTTGAATTTTAAGATTATTTCCCTTAAAACTTATCATTAGTTGCCTAGAGCTCTTTTAACACATTGCTTACAAAGTGAGTGGCTTAAAACAGGTATTGATTGTCTCACAGTTCTGGAACCTAGTAGTCTGAAATTAAGGCATCAGCAAACCATTCTCCTTCTAATCAGAGAAGGATCTTTCCTTGTGTCTTTCAGCTTCTGGGAGCCTCAGGCATCCTTTGGTTTACAGCTGCATAACCCCAATCTCTGTGTCAGTCTATATGACTGTCTTCCCTCCGTGTGTATTTCTCTGTATCTTCACATGATGGTCTTCTCCCTTTTTTCATTTTCTTCTTCTAAAGAAACCAGTCATTTTGGACTAGGGCAAACCCTAATATAGTATGACCTTGTTCTAACCTGATTACATAGGCAAAAGTCGCGTTTCCAAATGAGGTCACATTGATAGCTGCCAAGGGTTAGGACTTAAACATGTGTTTTAGATGACACAAGTCACACAGGTGAACCCATAGCAAAACTCTGCATTACAGTCTAGCTACTTGCCCTTGTCTCTCCTTTCTTCCTCAGCTAAGATTCAGAAACATGTACTCCAAAATACTTATTATCACTTCTTTGCCTCATACATCAATCTGGCTTTGGACCTCACTAGCCCATTGAAACTAGAGTAATTATTGAAATTTAATTGACATAACTGAAAAGGACTTGTTAGTGCTTGTATTATTATCTTTATTGTCCTCAGAGTACTGAGAAATCTATTCTTGAATCTCCTTCTATTTGAATAAATCTGTCAACCTGTTATAGATGATTTTCAGTTTCATTTTGATAGGTCAATATAGCCATGAAAAAGTTCTAAGGAAAATAAATTTTATATAAAATTGTGCCACTCATGTAGTTAATGTTAATGAAACTTTAGAAATACTGGCATAAAAATAGCTCCTGAAATTTGTGCTATTAACTGGAGGAACTTATTGTTCTTTGTCCTTTCAGTGCTCCAACCAATCACTTTGCATGTAAGGTTTACACAAAACAGATACACTGAAAGGCAGAATTCTAACTTACAAGGCTGTGATCTCATCTGTGGCTTGACTGGGGAAAGATCCACTTATGAACATACTCTAATTATTGGCAGAATTGAGTTTCTTTCAGTATTATAACTGAGGTTCTTAATTTCTTGCTGGCTCTTAGATGGAGGCCACCCTCAGCAGCTGGAGTCATTTGTAATTCCTCAGTACATGAAGTTCCCTAGTATGAATATGTTTCCTCAAAGCCAGTAACACAGAAAGTCTCCAATGAGATGAATGCTACAATCTTATGTAGCCACACAATCATATACAGACAATCATGTCCATTCCATTTATATATATATTCACATTCAGGGAGTGGGGCTCACACACAGGCATGAACTTCAGGAAGTGAGCATTGTGAGAGCCATGTTATATTTCTTCTGTCCCCTCACTTTTGGTTTTTCACTTTGAATGTTGTGGTTGAGTAGTCTCCATCATCTGACTTCACTGACTATACACTGTTGGTTCAAAAATCTGTATCCCAGCCTAAATATTTCTCTGAAGATTTCAGTCAATGTAGTCAGTTCTCTCTAGGCATTATTATGGGAATATAGACATTTCTATGTAGAAACTCTTCATTTATCTCCAAACTGCTCCTCCCTCTTTTTACCACCTTATATGATAACACATCCTTTATGCAAGTGCATGTGATCACAAATTTGAGACTGTGATTTAATTATTCTGGTGTAGAACCCAAATATCAGCATTTTGAAGAAGTTTTCCAAGTGAATCTAACTTATTGCTGTGATTGATAACTGATGTATCTGTAGCATTACTTTGCCTGTCAGCTTCATAACATGCATATGAAATTATTATTCCCCTTATTACCTTTATTATTCTTTTTCTGTCTCTACGTTAGAATCTAAGCTCCTTGAAAGGTTATTCATCACTGTATCACCAATGTATATAACGTTTCACATATAGTAAGTATTTGATAACCTCCTTATTGAATCATTATTAAAAATGTGACCTATTATAGTCAGCCTTATGCTAGGTGTTATATACATTATTTATTCAGCCTCACAGAACTCTTTATGCATCTATTTTTAATTCTATTTTTCTTTTATTGATTAAGTATGACAGTATCAATGTGATTGAAATAATTCTTTAGAGAGTCCAACAAGTAAGAAATAAGATATAAATAAGAAAAATAAATTAATGTAAAAAAGGAATTTAAGTAGGATTTTATTTTTATCTGTGTGTATCATTTCAATCGCTGATAAGCATATGCACTAATATACAATTTTCTGGTAACAAGAAAAATTTGTTCTGCAGATGTGTATCTTAGAAATATAGGCATTAGATAAAAATTTTTATATACAATGTCTCATGTAAAGAAGAACTGAGATTGAAACCAGGTCTACATAATTCCGGAGCTCTTGGTTTTTTCCAATATGCTATATATATATGCTTTGCAGCTATATATTTTGTAGAATTAGAAGTCAAATTGTTTATCTCCACCAGCATATAGTTTCCTTCATTTTGGTCAGCATCCTTACATATTCCATTTTCTGACTGATGGTTCTTCTAAGTGCAGTTATTAACAAGCAATGCATGCTGCGTGTTCTTCATCAATGTTCTAAACACAGAGAAGGAGCAAACCAGTTGACATGCTCCCCATTCTGCACTTTGATACATAACTTTCATCCACAAATCTCTGCATTTTATAGTCATGGATTCCCTAAACATCTCATGAGGCAAATGAATATTATCTTCATTTTGCAGATGTATAAATTTAGGTGTAGGCTAATTAAATTAGTTCTTCAAGGACAGATAGTTGATTGAAAAATCAGGGCTAACATTGAAAATTCCAGATTCCTCCTTCTAAAAGGAATGGTGATGTCTTAAATTGATCTCACTATACATAGTTAAAAGTGTTTATTGTAAGTTTTCTCAATATATCCTCCATTAAGTTTTGGACATTGCCCAGAAGAATTCACAGTAAATTGGTATTTAGCCCTTAGATATGTATGCTGTTTTCATCTGTTGGCTTCTGTGGGAGATGCAGAAATGAAACTGAAGAAAGAATTTAGCCCGTAGTAATTATATCTTCCTGTAGAGATTCTGGTAATTATGTTTGGAGATTTTTTTATTTTACTATATAATTTAAAAGGATTTTATTTTGCAATGTAGCTCTATTTTAACTTCTAGAAGTAAGCAGCTAATTAAGCTGAGATTACTTTCTACTCACAGCCAACATTTAGAACATAATCAGAGTTATTATTACAAAATTGTTTAAAGTTACATTACTATTTACGAATATGAACCCAAACCAAAACACATAGCATAATAACATAATAAAGAAAGACTATATTATTTCAGTGTTTTGCCATTCAAACAACTAAATTAAAACTGTATGTCCTCCATTACACCGGTGATAAATTGGTAGACTCATAAAATATCCTTAGTTGAATTTTAACCTCTCATATCTGGCTCTTAAATAAGATGATGAATTTTTTATGACTCCTTTTTTATTCTTAATTTTTAATATAAAATTGATTTTTAACACGTATGTAGTGTGTCACCTCTGCATAATTTTTGATGTGTTCAGATGTTGAGATTTTGCAGAATTAAAATTTAAATGTGGTTGCACCATCAAAATCAATGTGATTGAATGATTCTTTAGAAAGTCCAAGTAAGAAATAAGATATAAATAAGAAAAATAAATTAATGTACAAAAAGGAATTTAAGTAGGATTTTATTTTCATCTGTGTGTATCATTTCAATCACTGATAAGCATATGCACTAATATACAATTTTCTGGTAACAAGAAAAATTTGTTCTGCAGATGTGTATCTTAGAAAGATAGGCATTAGATATAAATTTTTTATAATTAATAATGTTTTTAATCAAGGGCTTTTCAATTTTGTATTCCTCAAACTTCTAAAATTAATTGGTTGTGACCATTTCAGATTATCTTAACACATTTCCTGGATTGTACGATTTAAATACAAACTTCCTAAGACAGCTGCTTCATTTATAGTTAGATAAGTGACAATAGTTCAATTTATTTTTTATTTCTGAAGTTTTTTCATTTATTTGCACATACTCGAGAGTCGTGTTTTGAACAAAATAAAAATAGATTGACTTAGTATAAGTAGCAGTGTGACTATTTTGGATTCTAACTGACTAGCCAAGAGAGAATTATATGACTTGCACTAAACTAAAACTTCATTCATCCTGCAAGTAGAAATCTTTAGTGAGTTACCAGAGTTGTCACCACGAAATACCACACCATCCTTCCTCCCCTTCCCTACCATCCCAAAACATTGGCAAACACTAATGTTCACCATTCTAAAGTGGTGTCCTTTCAAAATGTCATTTATATTAATGGAGTTATATATTATATATTCTTTTGAAATTGACTTTTTTCACTTAGAAATATCCCATGAAGAAAATACCGAATTGTATGTGTCAGTAGTTTGTTCCTGTTTATTACAGTGTAGTATTCCATGGTAGTTATGTACTGCAGTTTGCTTAACCATTCATCTACTGAAGGACATTTTGACTGTCTCTAAATATTATGAGTAAAACTTTGGTGAAAGTTATGTACAAGCTTTTTCATGAACAGATTTTATTTCCTTGGAACAAATGCCCAAGAGTACAGTTGCTGAGTCGTCTTAAGTATTAGTTTCCTTTTGCTTCTATAACAAGTTACATGGATTTAGTGACTTAACATAAAATTTGTCATTTTACACTTGTGATGGTTAGAAATCTCAGTGACCTATAATCAAAGCGACTACAGGCCTGGGTTCCTTCTGGAAGCTCAGCAAACAATCTACTTCCCACTTTTCCAAAATCTAGAGGCTGTTTTCCTTGATCATAGCCCTCGCTTCCATCTTCAGAGCCAGCAGCATAACATCAAGTCTCTCTTTATCCCACCTCTTCTTTGGTCCTCATATCTCTTTCTCAGACTCGACTGTTCTTCTTCCCTTATAAGGGCCTTTGTGAGCATGTTAGACTCATCTGGATAATTGGCTTAAATCTCAGAATCCTTAATTTAATCCTCCCTGCAAAGTCCCTTTTGCCAAGTAAAATAACATATCACAGGTTCTGGAGCTTAGGATGTGGATATATTCCATTGAGTGGAGGGCAGTTGACATCATTCTGCCTACCACATGTGGTAAGTGCATGTTTAGTTTTATGAGAAAATGCAAGGTTTTTCCAGAGTTACATTACCATTCACATTCACACTATTGCTATATGGATGATCCACAATCTCTGGAACTAAGTTTGAGTATTATCACTATTTTTAATTTTATCTATTTTGATCAGTATATAATGATAACGCCTTGTGGTTTTAATTTAGATTTCTTTGATAAGTAATATGGAGCATCTTATCATGTGTTTATTTGCAACTGACATATCTTCTTTGGTGAAATTTCTGTTGATTTCCTTTACCCATTTCTAACTATATAATTTGAGGTTTTCACAGATGAATTTTGAATGTTCTTTGTATATTCTGAATAGTAGTTCTTAATAAGCTATGTGTTTTCCAAATCTTTTCTGCCATTCTGTAGCTTGTCTTGTCTCTTCACATGCTCTCTCTCAGAGTAAAGCTTGTTTATTCTTATGTGCCATTGTGCTTCTGATTTAGTAAATTATTCTTACTAATTCTTAGCACTACAGCATTTCTTAAGAATGCTATTAAGGGAATTATAGGGTGATTGACAAATCATATTCATAAATTACAACATTAAAAAATAAAATCCCACATTAGTCAATTTACCCTTGAATATTATCATGTACACAGTGAGAGCTAGATTTTTCTGCAAATTTCGTGCCACATGTTAGGGTTATCATAATTTATTAAACCGAAAACATAACACTTTGGTAAATCTCCATATGACATATGATGGTAAATTTTACTAACCTGTTGCTAGAATTGATCAGTTTACTGATAATTATGTGCTATAAGATATGTTTGTTAATTTTATTCTTGTCATCACATAATTATTTGTACTTATAAAACCACTAAATTGTGCTGTGACAATCTCTGAAAAGAGCTAGCTTGTGTTAAAACATCATAGGACTTACGTTTCTTTTTCTGTGACAACATACCTGTGTGTTCACTTCTTTCGAAGTATATCCCAATGATTTGCAATTGAGAAAATATATACAATGAAGTAAATAAAATGGAGATAGAAAACAAAACTTTTGGAAGGACCGTGAAGTTAGCTAATATGATTGCATATTTTTTGTGACTTTGGGCTTCCTGAAATTCACTACACACACACACACACACACACACACACACACACACTCTTACAAATGTATATTGGCAATATATCATGTGTGTATATATATATATATATATACACACGCATATTATTCTTTAGTTCTTTATTAAATGAGGAAAGTATTTCTGCTAATGTGGTCTTAGTATTCAATTGTAAAGAATAGAATATATTTACTCTCATTTCCCCAAATAAATATTTCTTCATTGAGTATTAAGAATAAAAATGTGCACCCCCCCTTTTTTTATGGCCACACCTGCGGCATATGGAAATTCCCAGGCCAAGAATTGAATCTGAGCCGCAGCTGGCAATGCCAGATCCTTTAACCCACTGAACCAGGCCCCGGGTTAAACCTTTGCTTCCACAGCAATCTGAGACACTGGAGTCAGATTCTTAACCCACTGTGCCACAGTGGGAACTCCTTTAATTTTGCATTTAAACATTTAAACATTCATCACTTTTCTTTTTTTCTCCAGAATCACCCTTTTTCTTGTTGCCTATTAAAGATAAATACTTTAAGATTTAAGTTATATTGGTTTATACATACTTGATTACTTTTATTAAGTGTTTTTAAAAATCAAAATTGTTTCACAAAACAATTGGAGATAATGTTTAAAATAAATAACATCCCTAAAAAGTTCGACTTCAAGGATGAGGTAAACTGGGTATAATTTTTAATAATTCCATTGAAACAAAAAAGTTGCATGGGTGAACTCTAATTTTGATAATTTCATTCTCAAAGTTATTGAATTATTGACACTAAAAAATGTGTTTTAGAATTTTTTCTTTGATACGGATCAAGAAGTTTTGGAGATTCTGGTATAATTCTTTGCAGTGCTATAAGTGAGTTCTGATTTAATTTTCTGTTTAACCCTATTGGCTCTGTTCTCATTCTGTCAGTCTTATGTAATCTCTTTAGTATTGTGGCCTTTTGAAGTATGAATATGATCTCTATTATCACTCTAAAATAAATTCTACAAACATGAATACTTTGGTTAATTGCTAAAAGAATAAAATGTAAGAAAAATTCAAGATTTACTTCCAAGTGAAACCTAGTTTATTCTTCCTTAGTTATGATGTTAGAGGGCAAATTTAAGTTAAACTAGAGAACTGTTACTATTACAGTTCCTATTCCTTCCAGTTTTCTTATGGCAACACAAGTCATACCAACGAAGGAAAAGTGAATAATGTTTTTTTGGGATATTGTTTTCTCAAATTTTCATCTCTTTCCATGGGCTTCAGTCACTAATACCTTTCCAAATCAGAAACTATCTACTTTACTCTTGGTTTTGCTTATAAACACAATTAGGAAGGCACTCACAAAGTAGGTACATTTATTATAATATCTTTAGAGTTACCAGCAGTTGTTGCATGAGGTGGTACTTGTGTTCTTGCACAGCTCCAGAGGGCTTGGCCTTAGACATGAGCGGTGTACAGCCACTTAGTGATAGTCAGTGATCCCTAACTCCATGGAACAATCCTAAAAAATAATCTAACCAGAATAGTACACTTTTGGCTTTCTGGCTAAAATTAGCCTCGGTAATTGAAATTCTTAACCTACCTTCCTTTTTCCTATTGATTTTATTTAAAACAAATCATTCTTGTGGAATATGACTGAATTGGTTGATAACCAATGCGAGTGATTACCATGACAAAGGGAACAGAGATTTTGGGTCTTGCTGAGAATTTTGTTGAGCAATAAATGTTGCTTGAGTCATTGCAAAATTTTTAAAAACTGCTAGTATTTAAGATCAATGTTTTGGGTTTAATATTTTTAATCAGTTTTTATATTTGTAGGACTATACTTTAACCTCAGAAAATTATCCCAAAAATAGCACCATACTGACAATGGTTCAGTGTAGGAATGATTTAGTGCAGACTAGATCTCTTGTCCCTATCAAGTGAAAAATTTTTAGAGAAAAATTTATTTAGAATAGTAAGTCAGAAGTATACAGATGGTAGTACATTTTGAAAGTCCACTTAAAATATGCGGCAGTGTATATACATATGGATACCTAGTGGCTCAGTGGGTTAAGAAACCAACATAGTGTTCGTGAGAATTTGGGTTAGATCCCTGGCCTCACTCAGTGGGTTAAGGATCTGGCATTGCTGCCAGCTGCAGCATAGGGCACAGATGCAGCTAAGAACTGGCATTGCTGTAGCTGTGGCATAGGCTGGCAGCTGCATGCAACTTAGATTCCGCCCAGGAACTTCCCTATACCATAGATGTGGCCATGAAAAGAAAAGAGGAAAAAAAAAGGCAAAACAAAACTATGTAGTGGTAGTATTTTATTACTAAAAATTCAGGCTACAGTACATTATTTCCTTTTCGTAGTCCTAATGATGCAAATATCTAATATGTAGCTGGATTATCATTTTTGTCTGTTTGATGTACTTCCCAACTTAATCACAATTTATATTGTTTCATTTTCTTACTTTCCAGTAAAAATAATGATGAACTCTACTTAGTAACTCTTTCACCTTTTTCTCCGTAAAGATAGAAGGCCACAATGTTTGGATTATATATGCACATGTGATTCTTAATCATAAATGACAGAAATATTTTTGATAGTATGAGGAACATGAATTTCTGAATATGATATTTTCAAAGATCAATCTAATTATATAGCTTAATACTAAAACACAATCATTAATCTATTTTTTATACAGCTCATATAATATTATGGGCAAAATTCTGTCATTTTGCAGAATTGCACATTATTTTTCAGCTTTAACATGATGTTGAAACCCTGACTTTAAACTGCTTTGTAAAAATCTTTTAGCAAAAGGTGTAAATTAATAAACAATCTTAAAGTCATTTTAACTGTCCAGAATTAAATAAAGTGTGTATGGAAAAAATTCTTTTGGTCAGTATAATTACTTGTTGAGTTATATGTACCTGTCAAATTAAAAATAATGTTTTGTTAAACTAAGGCTTTTTTTTTAAGGCCATACCTGTGGCATATGGAAGTTCCCTGGCTAGGGGTCAAATCTGAGCTACGGCTGCTGGCCTACGCACAGCCACAGCAGCACAGGATCTGAGCCTCATCTGTGACCTGCAGGACAGCTCATGGCAATGCCAGATCCTTATCTCACTGAGCAAGGCCAGGGATGGAACCCACATCCTCATGGATACAAGTTGGGTTCATTACCACTGAGCCATCGCAGGAACTTCCAGGAATCTTTTTAAAAGGGCATCTGAATGTTATTTTCTGTTAAACATTGAGCAGCCAGGCTTGCAAGTGTTAGACAAATATAATCTTAATTAAAAAAAAGAAAAACTTCAATAGGAGCTTTTAAACACTCAAAACTTGGCTACTTATGAAATCTTCTCTAACACTCATAGATTTAATGTTTAAATGAACATGCTCAGGAATAAAAAGATTTTGTCTTTGGTGTTAACATTTCATGATTTTCTGAGTGATTTACCCAGTGACAAGTAATATGCCTAAGTTCTTTACAGTTTGATTCTTTTTTCCTTATTTTTTTATTTTATTTTATTTTATTTTTATTTTTGCTTTCTAGGGCTGCACTTGTGGCATATGGAGGTTCCCAGGCTAGGGGTCTAATCGGAGCTGTAGCTGCCGGCCTGTGCCTCAGCCACAGCAAAGCAGGATCCGAGCCGCATCTGAGACCTACACCACAGCTCACGGCAACGCCGGATCCTTAACCCACTGAGCAAGGCCAGGGATCAAACCTGAGTCCTCATGGATGCTAGTCAGATTCGTTAACCACTGAGCCACACTGGGATCTCCTACAATTTGATTCTGATTGATGAAATAAGGTCATACAGACCCTGTTCTGGGTCTCGACCTCTTGTTCTGTATTAGAACAGGTGAGAATGAATGGGAGCACGTTTCTGTTTTCTGTCACCAGCTAGAAGAGGGACTTTGAGAGAGAAGCATAAAGTGAATAAGAAGAGTGTTGTTTTAGGTACCTCATTTTATATTAAGTCCGAACATTGTGCATCTGATGTCTTGGTATATTTAATCTCTGGAATAGCCCTAGGAAATTATTTTCCTGTCTACTTTTATCTACCTCTCAAGTAAATAACCCTGAAAGCCACTCTGCTTGGACTTGTGGCAGCAGAGGGAACACAAGGTTTTCTTCCACCCAAGGATTGTCCTGACTCTGCTAAGGACAGGTCTTTCTGTCAGATGAAAGAATACAGTATCAATTGTGTTCCAGTGTGATGTTGTCGCTATTTCGTCTTCAGTGAAAACTGTGTTTCTACCATTTAGTACATTAAGACTACTTCCCATTTTATTGTGTTATACATAACACCAAGCATTTTTATACAGACATGTTATCAAAATTGATTTTCATAATTCTGTGAGATAGGAATGAACCTTGTGATTGTTAAGTGCCAGGGGCACTCCTAGGACTGCCTGTAACCTGGGTTCTTTTTTCAAAGATAAAGATAAGGACGTGATTACAGTTAACTGAATGCCTCCTTATTGAGAGGTAAACAGAATTTCAATTGCCCAAGGTCACATAATCTCTGCAGCCTGGGGAGAAAATGGAGATATATTAATAGATTTAAAATAGTGATTGAAAACATTTTTCTGACTTTTGTAAACTCTCACCCCACTCCAGAAATACTTAAAGTCTAGTGTTTTCTAGATCCAAGTTTTTCCTTCATCAAGCCTTCTTATCTTTGATGTTTCTTATTTTCCTTCTTTGTTTTTCCAACCCCCGAGGACAATTCCACAAGAGGTTGTGACCCCAATCTAAAATCTATGCTGCTGGTCTAAACTCCAAGCACATAACAGTCCATCATGTTATAGCTTTCATGAATATATAAACCAGAATGACACATTACTTATGATAGATTTTAAGACAAACATTTTAGCTGTCTTTTAATTTTTTCTGGGGATATTTCTTCATATCATGTGCCTGCTGGATATTGGAAGTGGATTTTGGTCCCCATTATTTAGTATCCATCATTTATTTCAAGACTCAGAAATACCATATCACCAACATTTGTGCTATAAAAGCTGTAATATTCTTTACACATTACATTCTATAAAAGTTTTATCCTCTTAACCTTAAGCACTTTATTGCCTAATGAATTCTCCAGAGTACTAAGCAGTTAAGTATCTTATAACAGCTTTACATAAAGCAGTTATACTTACTATAGGATACAAAATTCTTGCTGTTTTTTTTTTAACAAAGGCATATTCTTATTTACTGTCAAATTCACAAAAAAATTAACATAGATTTAAAATATTATTTGCTACTTCACACATTTCTGAATGAGAGGTTGGGTCAAATATTTAACTTGATTTACGCTAAAAATAAAAAACTATAAAGAAACAGCATTTTTTTCCCTGATGCAAAATTTGGATTACTATACCAAAGACAATTGTTTTGTTTATGTAGATCTGTAAGGTTAACATGCTTGACACAGTAAAGTACCTGTGGAGAGAATTAGGCCTGCAGCTTATCTCAGTGAAAATTGTGAGGAGAAATTACTCTTTATAAAGCTTTGCATTTGTTTTAGGAAAAAGTACAATATAAATGCAAACATACTGCATAGTTCATTGGCCCCCAAACAAAGCACTTAGTAAGGAAAATTAATAACCTGTACTCGCCTCCATCCTATACTTATTAAATGATGCTAGTCTATATGTCCATTTTACTATCTCATAAGTCATCTTACCATTAAGTAATTTGAATATAATAAATAATATTATAGGAAAGTCAAATTTGCATTATAACTTACTTTATAAGCTTATTTTGTAAGTTTATATTTTTCAAATAAAATGTTAGTTTCAGTTGAATTGGGCTGTATACTAGCAAAGGTCCCTCTGAACTGTTAGACTAATGAAAGTAGATTATATTGAGATGATACCTATTCAAAATTTTAATTGGATCTACTGCTTTTCAAATATTTATTTTTTGCCAATATGTTCTAAATAATCTGTTACTGCAATTAGGTGTTAACTCTGTTCGTCACATGAAATTAAAGTCAGTGTCCTGGATATTTAAATGGAAGGAAGGAAGGCAGAGAGGCAAGAATGGAAGGAGGAAAAATTGTAATTTTAACAAAAGTCCTGAATAAGCGATAAACCAGATGCTTTGGGGCATATATTTATTTAAAAAAAATTATCAATTTTTCCATATGCACGACACTTTCAAGATGTAGGAGTCTATTTATTCTTAGATGTTATTTTATATTTGAATTATTGTTACTAAAACTTAGTTTTATATTTGAGATAAAACAATATTTAAATCTCCACTAATAGTGCTTATTTATAAAGTCTATACAAATAACATTTAATTTGCTATATAGAACTTTGCTTTTACCTATGCAAAAATATAAAAATATCTTAGTTCATATCAAGCGTATTAAAGGCCATTCAATAACTAGTAAATAACTTCACAATTTCAGTGTCTGAAAAGATTCTTACTCAGTTCATGTATTTGCTGTCTTTAAATTCTTAATATATTTCAAATTCCACATTTGTAGAAACTTTGGAATTACTCAAATATAAAACATTGAGGAGTAATAACATTTTTGGAAATAGAAAAGATGGTATGTAGGTTTGGTATATGATTTATTAAGATTTTTATTTAAAATAATTTATGATCATTCCTTTGAGTACTTATTACTGAACAAATTTCTTATTTGGATCAAGAGTCCTTCACATACATTGATGCAATTTACACAAGTTTTTATCTTTAAGCAGTAGAAAATGTTTATAAAACAGCAGTTAAGTATAATTTTAATGTCTCTCTATTTTCATTTGAAGTTGTCTGGATAAGGTTGAATAGTACTTAGTTTTAAGCATGTATTTTTATTTTTCTTCAAAAGCATAACTACAAAAAAAACTTGGTTTCAGTGAAATGATCTTTATTTATTCTTAATTTTTATTATAGTTGATTTATAATGTGCCAATTTCTGTTTTACAGGAAAGTGACTCAGTCATCACTCATATATATACATATATTTTTAATATTATCCATTGTGTCTGTCCCAGGAAATTGAATGTAGTTCCCTGTGCTATACAGTAGAATCTCATTGTTTATCCATTCTAAATGTGATAATTTGCATCTACTAAAACCAAACTTCCAGTCCACCCCTCTCTTGGCAACCACAAGTCTGTTCTTTATGTCTACGAGTCTGTTTCTGTTTTGTAGATAGATTCCTTTGTGCTGTATTTTAGATTCCATATACAAGTGATATCACATGGTATTTGTCTTTCTCTTTCAGACTTACTTCACTTAGTATGAGAATCTCTAATTCCATCCATGTTGCTGCAAATGGCATTATTTAGTTCTTTTTATGGCTGAGTAGTATTCCATTGTATATATGTACCACATCTTCTTAAACCATTCATCTATTAATGGACATTTAAGTTGTCTCCATGTCTGGGCTATCATGAACACTGGGGTGCATGTATCTTGAACTGTAGTTTTATCTGGGCATATGCCCAGGAGTGGAATTGCTAGATCACATGTTAGTTCTATATTTAGTTTTCCGAGGAAACTCCATATTGTTTTTCATAGTAGTTGTACCAATTTACTTTCCTACCTGCAGTGTAGGAGGAGTTCTTTTTCTCCACCTCATCTCCAGCATTTGTTATGTATGGACTTATTAATGATGGCCATTCTGACTGCTATGAGGTATCTCATTGTAGTTCTGATTTGCATTTATCTAATAATTAGGGATGTTGAGCATTTTTTCATGTGCCTATTGGCCATCCATATGTCTTCTTTGGAGAAACATCTATTTAGGTCTTCTGTCCATTTTTCAATTTTTTGTTTTTGTTTTTGCTGTTTTGAGGTTGAGTTATATGAGTCGTTTGTATAGTTTTATTAAGCCTTTGCTGGTTGCATCCTTTGTAACTCTTTTCTCGCATTCTTCAAGTTGTCTATTAGTTTTATTTATAGTTTTCTTTACTGTGCAAAAGCTTGTAAATTTGATTAGGTCCCATTTGTTCATTTTTGTTTTTATTTCTATTGCCCTGAGAGACTGACTTAATAAAACATTTGTATGGTTTATGTCAGAGAATATTTTGCTTATATTCTCTTCTAGAAGTTTTATGGTGTCATGTCTTATGTTTAGATCTTTAAGACATCTTGAGTTTATTTTTGTGCATAGTGTAATATGTGTTCTAGCGTTATTGATTTAAATGCAGCTGTCCAATTTTTCGAACACCAGTTGCTGAAGAAAATATCTTTTCCCATTTTATATTCTTACCTCCTGTGCTGAAGATTAAGTAACTGTGTGTGTCTGGGTTTATTTCTCGGCTTTCTGTTGTGTTGCATTGATTCATGTATCTGTTATTATGCCAATACCACACTGTCTGAATGATTGTAGCTTCACAGTATAGTCTTCAGTCTGGGAGAGTTATGCCTCCTGCCTTGTTTCCCTACCCCCCCCCTCAGGATTGCTTTGGCAAGTCTGGGTCTTTTATTGTTTCATATAAATTTTTAGGTTATTTGTTCTAGTTCTGTGAAAAATTTCAAGGTAATTTGATAGTGATCACATTAAATCTGGAGATCGCTTTGAGTAGTATGACCATTTTAACAATATGAATTCTTCCATTGCAAGAGCATGGGATATCTTTCCATTTATTTGAAACCTCTTTAATTTCTTTGAAATGATTTTAAATAGTTTAATACTTCTTTTATGTCCTTAAAGGCTCCCAAAAGTCTTAATGTATCAGCCCAATATATATAATTATATGTGATTATTTCTTCTGACTTGAATAACAACAGAAAATTTACTCCTTGCATATTTTAAATATACTGCAAACTTTATTTAAAATAATCAGCATCATTTTCATTGTTAGTAACATCGTCACCTTGATCATTTTTACTATAATCTCTACCATAATTATGGCCTTAACGGTTATTGTACATTTTAGGCAAAGTAATAAAATTGATCTTTTCCTATGCTCATTACCAACACATTGCTAGTGGCTCACTGATGATGACATTCTGAAAAAAATCAATTTTATATATGTCTGTATATACATATAGACACATATACACTATATATGTTAACTTCAGAATATAATGTATATGCTATTTAAAAATGAAAAGAATTTTTTCTTGGTTATGTAAAGTATAGTGTACTAGATGCTATACCTAGATATAGAAATGGTATGTCCCTAACTTAAGTGACTCCCTGCCCAGTATATAGTGGGGAGGGTATGGTTTTAGTTGCTGTTTTCTTTATGTTAGGTAACTAGTTAGTTTTGTTTTAAAGAGGCAGTGATTCAGGCTTCTTATGTATCAAGGCTATGGTGGCAGTAAGAAGGGGGAGTTTGAATAAAGGAGAAGAGTAAGTGATTAGGAAAGATGCTATAGGAGACAGGAAGGAATAAAGATCAGAAGTGAGGAACTGGTCTAAATCTGGAAGTACTGGTCTCACAAGGAAACTTTAGGTGGGACAAATCAAAATAAATGAATAAAATGATAAGATTATTGGGATATAGGAGGGTCAGCAGTAGGGGGAACAGAAAATTAAGGGACCTTACACCTAAGAGGCTTTATTTCTCAGTGAAAGCAGAGGTAAAATCAGCTCTTGAAACCTCTTAAACTTTCTCTCCATCTTTTAATGAGGGAGAATCTGAGACCTAAGAAAATGAGCAAGTTTTACAAGAACAGCAATGGAAAATGATGGGAAAGTGAGTAGAATGGGGAGATGTGGATGGACTCTAAGTCATCACTAAAGATATTTTACACTGGACCTCAGTCTTCTACCATTGTTGCTTTCAATTGCTTTTGATTGTAGGCTGAATTTAAGCAGGAAGTATCACCTGCCATATGAAGAGGATTCACATTGCCCACACTACAAGGCTACATGATGTTTCTTATTTCTTGTTTTTTTTTTTTTTTTTTTTTTTTTTGGGCTGTACCTGTGTACATGAAAGTTCCCAGACTAGGGGTTGAATTGGAGCTGCAGCTGCCAGCCTACACCACAGCCATAGCAACTCAGGATCTGAGCCATGTCTGTAACTTGCACCACAGCTCAAAACAACACTTCATCCTTAAGCCACTTAGCAAGGCTGGGGATCAAACTGGCATTCTCATGGATACTAATCAGATTCTTTACCCGTTTATCCACAGTAGGAACCACTGATGTTTCTTATTTCTAAGTTGTATGAGAAGAGGGAAAACTACTAAATAAAGGAGGCTCGGGAAAGCCAGTGAAGTACATTTTGGTAGCATCTGTAAAAGTACATCAGCTGGAAATTGACCTAAGTGGAATCTGCCACATATTTTGGAGTCTGACATTTGCTGTGTCCTAAGGCCAACACCAGCTTATTTACCTTACTTTTAAATATTAAAAAATTCTGATCATACATAAATTTATGTAGCCATGAGTAAGCAGTTCTGATCTATGTTTTCTTAAGATTCTAGGTTGCAAAGAATTGAGAAATTTGATAATATTTCATAGGAGTATTTTAAAGAACCATTATTATGGAGATTTGAGTCTAGATTTCGATGGAAAGAAGATGAAATAACTAGTTTCATTTGGAAGGTCTCCAAAACATAAAACAGATAGAGCCATCAAATAGCTGTGTTTTTTTCCTTGGGCAATCTCATTTAAAACCATGGTTTTAGTTATAAATTAGTACCTCTCATTATCTTTCATCTTTTTCCTCAGCTCAGCCCTCCATCATGCACTTCAGACTTAATTTTCTCAATGCTTAGCATATTTTAAACTGTATTCAAATTGCCTCAAGCAGAATTGTACTTTCTCTAGTATTTCCTTTCTTAATGAACAGTACCAATGAAGCCAGAAAGCCACTGTTCTCCCAGTTCTTCATTTGTTGCTTCAACTCAATTATCAAATCCTGTGGAACTGATTTTCAAATATTTGGGTCATCTTCATTTCTCCTTTGGACTCTATATTATCTATGTATCTCTAACCTTGGTGCCATTCTCCAGTCTCTTTGACTGATAGAGTCATCTTACTAGAACCTGTATTCGATGAGATTATTCCCTAGTGTAAAATCTTGCATAACTTTTGTTATTAAAGTACATTTGATTTATATATTATACCAGTTTCTGCTATATAGCAATGTGACTCAGTCACACAGATATATACATTATTTTTAATATTACTTTTTATTATGGTCTATCCCAGGAGATTGTATATCGTTCCCTGTGATACACAGTGGGACCTCAGTACTTACATATTAACCCTAAACTCCCAGTCCATCCCACCCCCTCCCTTCTCCCCCTTGGCAACCACAACTCTGTTCTCTATGTCTGAGGACCTGTCTCAATTTTGTAGATAGACCCTGAGAATATATCAGAGTCTCTCTCCTTACCATGCTTATCAAACCCTCCATAATCTGGCATTTGCCCACCTCTTTTGCTTCATTTCTTCCCACATTTCTAGAGTATGCTAAACTCTTCATCTACTGATTTTTTTTCTTTTCTTTTTAAAGTTCAGTACCACAGTGTCTCAAATTTCTGCATCTTTTCTTATGCTTCCCCTTCCACTTCCTGGCACATTGCCTCTAAGCCCTGTCTTTGTCTGGGTCAGTCCTTATCCTACAGATATAAATCTAATATTACTTGATTTCTGAGACATCGTCGGAGGCCCCACTCTGTGTTCTTACAGCATCCTATCTTTCCCTTATGTTATGCTCACCCTTATTATTGTTATAATGACATTTATTTGACTGTTTATTTGACTTTCCACTCCTGTATTGCTGTGTGAGAGCAGAGATCAAGTCTACATCTTTCATTTCCATCAGATATTATAAGGTCTGACACAGCCTCTCAATAAATCATCACTTATGAATGACTAGAATGTTGTGAGTTCAAATGTGACATGATAATGGATATTTTTACTTTTGCTATTCAAAATTGCAATTTATCTCAATGTGCTATTTTCAAATATTTCTTTTCAATATTTACTTCCATTTTTAGGACATAGGTTTGTTTATGCCTCAGTAAATAAATCTATATATAAATTGACTCACAGAATATGTGTTTGGACCAAGTCTCGTATTGAAAATGCTCCATGTTGGCTACTTCCAAATATCAAACTTAATATCCATGGTTTTTCTGTAAAACTATTCAGAATTTATTTTTTTAACTATTTAGTTTTTCATTATAAAATATATAATGAGTCTAAAAATGCAAATGATTTTAGCTTATTTTATAAGGGAATTCCTTGTTAAGAGTTTGCATTAGTGACTGTGAAATTTGATTAATACTGAGAGCACAGAAAGGCAATATTATTAGCTTTGTGCTGGTTTTTGAAAGTCCACACGATTCTTTAAAGAACAAATAAGGCAAACCTGTGCCTCCAGTCATGTTTAATCTTATACACACACAAATCTGCTCCTCTTTCATCAGCACATTTGCATCTGTTTCTTACCACTAGAGAGAGCCATCAATAATGATGAATAATAATATTATGTAACTCACTCAGAAGAGGCATATTACATGGACTTTAGAAGTGAATTACATGAAAATCCCCCCTGAAATGCCACAGGAGTCATTGATAAATGGGATCCTTAGAGCACAGTGCATGCCAGACTAGTTTTAGACAGCATAATGGTTTTTTCCATAAGTAAATAAGTAAATCTTTGTCATCACACACAGCTATTTCTTTAAGATCCCTATCCAATTATGGGCCACTGTGAACAAATATGGTATATTCATTTAATAGCCTTCTAATAAGAAAGAATTATATATTCCAATGATGATAGCTTTCAAAAATAGAAAGTGCCATCAGTTTTAATTACAGAGAAGTTTATCAGAGCTACTGTTTATTGGGTGAAAAATAAAATGTACCCATAATCTCTTTAGGGAGAAAAAGGAGTAAGAAAGTCAAGATTAAAATTTATCAGAAAAGATTTACTTTGAAAACAAATGATTGACTAAGAGTTTTGTTTGGAATTTAAATTTAAATTTGCATATAAAGTGAGAAGTAATATAATGTCAGTATCATGGATGTTTCCATAGGCTCAGCACTTGCAAAGGTGTATGTACTTAATTCTTGAATGATATGTAGACTTTTGATAACTATTCTCTGATTACAGATAAGTAACTTTAATAAACATTGTCACTCCTTAAAAGCATAGACTTTGATAAACTTTACAAGGCCAAGAAAATACTAGGAAATCTGGAATATATATATATACATACACACACACACACACACACAAAACCAAATATATTTGGTTTTAGATCATGTATGCTTCCCAATTTGTCATTAGGAAGAAATATGTAAGGCACTTTTGTTTTCGTTTTGTCTTTTTTTTTTTTTAACTGCTTGGAAGCTAAGATCTAAGAATCTTTAACTTTGTAGAAATGTGATCTATTATATATTGCATCATACAGAAAGCTTAAATCACTTGTGATTACAACTAGCTGGAACTGCTTGTTGGGTTCCTTTATATATTTATAAAAATGGGATACTTTGAAGTTAATGTCTTAAAGAAATATTCTCACAGGGAACAACTTTCCATTGAGAGGTTATGCCAATAAGACTGGAAATCTGAGGTTAATAGATACAAACTATTGCATTTGGGGTGGATAAGCAATGAGATCCTCCTGTATAGCACAAGGAACTGAATCTTGTCACTTGTGATGGAGCATGATGGAGGATAATGTAAGAAAAAGAATGATGTATATATGTGTGACTGTGTCACTTTGCTGTACAGCAGAAAATGGACACAACACTATAAACCAACTATAATGGAAAAAAAAATGAAAATCATTTAAAAAAAAAAGAAGGCTTCAGGATAAACCAAATGTTCAGGTACCTTGATCTTGCACTTCCAGCCTCCAGAACTGTGAGAAAATAAATTTCTCTTGTAAAAAAGAGAGAGAGAGATTATGCCATTAAGAAACACCTGACTTTGTTTTTTTTGATTTTTTTTTGGTGGCTTACATTTTTTTAATATAATGATTTTTATTTTTCCATTATAGCTGGTTTACAGTTTTCTGTCAATTTTTCAACTGTACAGCATGGTGACCCAGTTAAGCATACGTATACAGATTCGTCACAAGTGATCGGACATGGTTCCTGGTGCTATACAGCAGGATATCCTTGCTTTTCCATCCCAAAGGCAATAGTCTACATCTTTTAACCCAATTCCCAGGCCAACCCATTCCCTCCCCCTCCCCTTTGGCAACCACAAGTCTGTTCTTAAGTCTGTGATTTCTTTTCTGTGGAAAGGTTCATTTGTGCAGTATATTATTAGATTCCAGATATAAGCGATATCATATGGTTTTTATCTTTCTGACTTACTTCACTCAGTATGAGAGTCTTATCTAATTCCATCCATGTTGCTTCAAATGGCATTATTTTATTCCTTTATATGGCTGAGTAGTAACTTGGGTTGTTACCACATCTTGGCTATTGTGAATAGTGCTGCAATGAACATGTGTGTGTAAGTGTATTATCAAGGAAAGTTTTGTCCAGATTATGCCCAAGAGTGGGATTGCTGGGTTCTATGTTTATGTTCTATGTTTAGTTCTATGTTTAGTTTTCTTAGGTACCTCCCTGCTGTTTTCCATAGTCGTTGTACCAGCTTACATTCCCACCAACAGTGCAGGAGGGTTCCCTTTTCTCTACACCCCGTCCAGCATTTGTTGTTTGTGGACTTGTTAATGATGGCCATTCTGACTGGTATGAGATGGTACCTCATAGTAGTTTTGATTTTCATTTCTCTAATAGTCAGTGATGTTGAGCATTTTTTCATGTGTTTGTTGGCCATCTGCTTATCTTCTCTGGAGAAATGTCTATTCAGGTCTTTTGCCCAGTTTTCATTTGGGTTTTTGGCTTTTTTGCTGTTGAGTTGTATAAGTTGTTTGTATATTTAGAGATTAAGCCCTTGTCATTTGCATCCTTTGAAACTATTTTCTCCCATTTTGTAAGTTGTCTTTTTGTTTTCTTTTTGATTTCCTGCAAAAGCTTATCAGCTTGATTAGGTTCCATTAGTTTATCCTTGCTTTTATTTCTGTTGCTTTGGGAGACTGAACTGAGAAAACATTTTTAAGGCTGATGTTAAAGAATGTTTTGCCAGTGTTTTCTTCCAGGAGTTTTATGATGTCTTGTCTTATATTTAAGTCTTTAAGCCATTTTGAGTTTATTTTTGTGCATGATGTGAGAGTGTGTTTTAGTTTCAATGATTTCCACGCAGCTGTCCAGGTTTCCCAGCCATAGTTACTGAAGACAGTAGTTACTGTCTTTTTCCCATTTTATGTTCTTGCCTCTTTCATCAAAGATTAATTGACCATAGGTGTCTGGGTTTATTTCTGGGTTCTCTGTTCTGTTCCATTGATCTGAATGTCTCTTTTGGTACCAGAACCACACTGTCTTGACTACTGTGGCTTTGTAATATTGTCTGAAGTCTGGGAGAGTTATGCCTCCTGCTTAGTTTTTGTTCCTCAGAATTGCTTTGGCGATTCTGGGTCTTTTGTTGTTCCATATAAATTTTTGGATTGTTTGATCTAGTTCTGTGAAAAGTGTCATAGGTAATTTGATAGGGATTGCATTGAATCTGTAGATTGCTTTGGGTAGTATGGCCATTTTTAAAATATTAATTTTTCTGACCCATGAGCATGGAATATCTTTCCATTTCTTTGTATCTCCTTTGATTTCCTTGATTAATGTTTAATAGTTCTTGGAATTTAAGTCTTTCACCTCTTTGGTCAGGTTTATTCCCAGGTACTTGATTTTTTGGGGTGCAATTTTAAAAGGTATTGTATTTTGGTGTTTTTCTAATATTTCATTGTTAGTATACAGAAATGCGATTGATTTCTGCCTTTTGAAATTTAAGCCTTATATGAGTAAGTGGAAGAATTGCTAAGATTGTCTTTTGAATTTACAAGTCAATTTTTAAATTTCTCATCATATCATATGCATATCTCTAATTTGCCGCTTTTTCCTTCTAGTCCTTAATAATTTCTAAGTCACTTTTAGAAGAAGAGTAGTACAGCACTATGCCAAGAGACTATAAAGCTGCTTTCCATGATATAGTACATGTGATAAAAAGCAAAGACTATTTCCACAGTTTATTTTTATACAAATGAAAATAGAAATGACAGACTTTGAAAAGTCTTAGGCTGATTATATGTCTTAATATTTCAAACTGATCTGTAGACAATAACTCTAATAAAAATCATTTACTAATTTGCAATGACAGGTGTACACTTGCAATCTGATTGTTCAGTGCGCATTTTTGTGAACAACAAGATAAGTCAAAGCATTTTTACTCTTCCCGTTTTATTCAAAAACACATTTTTGTCTCTTTTTAATAGAAGAAACATTCTGTCATTTCTTCTTAGCTTAAGGAAGCTTAGGCTGAATAATTCAGTTGCTCAACACTCATGTACTGACCATCTACTATGTTCAGAAACTGTAAAAGACACAGGAATAAATGATTGATGTACAGTGAGTCTCCTCTGAGCCAATACCCACAGATAGAACACCATGAGACTTCCAAGTAGTGGGAGCAATGGCAATATTCAGTAAGGTGAACTTCAAAGTTGACTGGTTTTTTTTGTTTGTTTGTTTGTTTGTTTGTTTTTTTAGGGCTGCACTTGTGGCATATGAAGGTTCCCAGGCTAGGGGTGGATTCGGAGCTACAGCTGCCGGCCTTTGCCACACCCACAGCATGCTGGATCTGAGCTGTGTCTGTGACCTACAACACAGCTCAATGCAATGCCAGATCGTTAATCCACTAAGAGAGGTCATGGATCAATCCCTCAACTTTATGTTTACTAGTTGGATTCGTCTCCACTGTGCCACAATGGGGACTCCAAAGTTGATTGGGTTTTTAAAGACTAATGTGAGTGATTAATTTTGCTTCAGTTAACATGTGAGAGCACGCTCACAAACAGACAACACTACAACATGTAGGGGTAAGGCATATTTCACATGAGTTAAAATTTTCTGTGGTCTCTTATAATCGTTAGTATTCTCAAATCAATATAAATCAGGTTATTTAAACCAGTGCTTCTTGAAGCATGGTCTCCAAAATTTTTTAAGTTATAAATAAGAACTCTAATGATAAATAAAGTTGTGCCTTTTGCTATAAACTCTATAAAACATGTGAATACTCATATCTTTTGTTTTTTAACCCCTATCAAAATTAGCATGAAGGAGATTTCTTAATTCCTTAATGTTCAATAGAATGAGATAATCAACCTTAATCACCCTAGGAAGAAAATAAATGAGGTACTTCACTTATTTCAATTCTGTCATCTAAAATAAGGCTAATATAGCCAAATGATGTGAATTGTACCTTTTATTTCTATTTACATTTAGTACATAATGAAATCTTTTATACACTTGAAAATACTATTTATTAGTAATTCTCTTTTATCTAAATTACCATGCAGTCATACAAGAAAGTTCATGTTAAAAGAAAACAGTTGTATCTGTATTTTTCAACACAATATTTTCAAAGAAATTGAAAACAGTTGTATCTGTATTTTTCAACACAATATTTTCAAAGAAATTAGCTATATTTAACCTATATTTAAGAGTGAACAACAATCTTAAAATGAAGCAGTACTATCTAGCTATTATAGCTTTATAAAAATGCCTGTGTAGAAACAGGTAAATTCTAAAGATCTTATTATAGTCTTGATCAAATAGACACAAAAAATTATTTAGAAGTGTTTGTTTTATAAAATTTGTTTTTTCTATGGCAATCAGCCTGGGCATTAAAAAAAGAAAAAAAAAAAACCTTGAAAGAAAAATAGTTGAAGAAACAGTATTCTTCTAACTGTCCCTCAGCAACTCTTGTAGAACCTTCAACTCTTCAAAGTTGCCTTCTATTTCTGAGAATCTTTAGGGAAAGTCTGATATATGCTTGGAAATACATGCAGGTAGCATTTTCCATTTTCACTGCATTCATTAATGCTCCAGTTTCTTCTCTGGCACTTCGAGATGAGATGATGTTAGGTGCTAAGGTTTCCAAAACCCTGAAGAATCCCTGGAAAGTCAGGAATTCTTGTTAAGGTTCCTCTCTGTTCCACTCTTGTCACTGCCACTGTGACTGGTGCCAAGAGGATGACCTGTCAATTCTCACTGTAGTCATTCTGAGTCTTTCTGAAATTTCTCTCGTCTTGTGACAACTAGAACAAGTGCCAAAGACACAATTGTGCAGAGTGTTTTGCAGACATGACTGTTACGACAGAAACACTCAGTACTCTGAGCTAAAAAGAAACATTGTTTTCTCTGAGCTTTCTGCCATACTGTTGCCACAATGGACCCCAAGCTCTATAGTTACTCCTGGCAGCTCATTGTGTTAAATCAGTTCCTTCAATTTTTAAGTTTACTCTGTGTATGTCTGTGTGTTTGGTTTTGATTGATTGCCTGTTTATTTTTAATTCAGAGCTTTTGACTGTCTAGGAACCCCGCATGGGCTCACTGCGGATAGGGTAGGGAAAGGTGACCAATCTGTGTAATAAATAAAACAGGATCTTTGCTGAGGCAGTTTAAACGCACCAAGCTTGGGTGTTGACTTTCAATGGTCTATTTGTTACCTGCATTTGGCTTTGGATGGCCAAATAAATTCTGCGTCTTAGATTGTTCACAGGTTAGACAGAAGGTGGATTTGTTACATGAGCAAGTATTTCTTCTAGCATCATTTGCTAAATGGGATGTTCATGAACCTCAACCTTGCTTTATACTCCACGATACACACATTTATGATTTTAGGTCATTACACATTTTGCCATTGCTCTTTTTTCCTTCTATTTCCCTGTCATCTTCTTCCTATCCTACATGTCCATTATTCAGGGCTCCTACTATGGTTTCTTCTTGCTGAAAATGATAAAGTAAACTAAAGCATTTGGCCTTAATGAATTAAAAAGGGACTGACATTGAAAATCAAGTTTTAAGTCATTCTTTGAAACTCTATAAACTGTTTATCTATATGCCAGTGAATGTTCAACATTTCATCAAATGATTTTCTTTTTGTCGTAATAGTATTCATTATCTCATAGCCCGTCACTGTCCTAAACTCACTTTGAAATATGATTAGAAATACAATTTAAATCATGATATATTCCAAATTCCTGAGAACTTTTTCTTTGTGTTAAGAAAATGAAATCTCTTTGGAGTTCTTTTCATGGCTCAGTGGAAACGAATCCAGCTAGGAACAATGAGGGTGTGGGTTCGATCCCTGGCATCACTCAGTGGGTTAACGATCCAGCGTTTCCGTGAGCTGTGGTGTAGGTTGCAGACATGGCTCAGACCCCCCCTTGCTGTGGCTATGGCGTAGGCCGATAACTGTAGCTCCGATTAGACCCCTAGCCCTGGGAACCTCCACATGCCGCCGGTGTGGCCCTAAAACAACAAAAGACAAAGAAATAAAAAGTAAAAAAAAAATAAATAAAAAAAGAAAAGAAAATCTTTGGTTTTACCTACACAGAATAGTAGATTGAGCCAATTTGATTATTATTCAATTAAGCTTCACTATGTACCATTTTAGTACTTAATCTATAAGTACTTTCTGAATTAATAGCTCAGTATAAAGTTTAAAGAGGTATTAAGCCGGAGTTCCCATTGTGGCACAGCAGAAACGAATCTGACTAGGAACCATGAGGTTGTGGGTTCAATCCCTGACCTCGCTCAGTGGGTTAAGGATCCGGTGTTGCCGTGAGCTGTGGTGTAGATCACAGATGCGCTCTGATCTGGTGTTGCTGTGGCATAGTCCAGCAGATGTAGCTCCAGTTAGACCCCTGGCGTGGGAACTTCCATATGCCATGGATGTAGCCCTAAAAAAAAAAAAAAAAAATGGAGCTATTAAGTCGATATAAACAATCTTATTTAAAGGAAGAAACCACATTTTTTGCACCCCATTAGCTGAAAGGTATTAATAAAAACTATAGCTTATTAGGCAGTAAGAATGAAAACTAGACTCATTCACTTCGCCAAGCGTATCCAAGGTTAGCATAAAACCTATGAAAAAATTATAGGTTTAAGTTAAATTTAAAATTTTGTATTACTCTTTTGATTTCCAAAACAAAATTATAATTGAGAGATTATTTTCTCTTAGTTTTAGTTCTAGAAGTACTTAAGCAAATGTTATTAGTAACAACTCATGTAAAACTCTGTTAAGATTAGAGGGGATTGCCATGTAAAATAGAGAATGCCCATGTTATATTTGACTTTCAGATAAACAATGAGTAACTTTTTAGAATAAGTGTGTCCCAAATATGTGTGAGACATTCCTTCTAAAAAAAATATTGTTTATGAAATTCCAATTTGGGTGAATTCTATTTTTATTTGCTATATCAATGACCCTAAACTAGGAACCAAGGGAGACAATCACAAAAATGATAATGAGCGAATCTAGTTAAATCACTTAGTTAATTCTTAATTTTCTTCATAAAGAAAATGGAAATTAACTCAAAGTTATCAAAATAGGTCATGCCTATGCAGAAAAAGTGTGTTTAATTTTTTTTGCTCAATTATCAGTAGATCAGTAAAGATAGTATACCTCTTTGAAAAGATTTATGTGTAGCTAACCAATGAACTGAAATGTCTTTTCTGAGTAAAATGCATATTTTTTGAGGTCCCTGTCCTACTTACAGCCCCCTTGTTTACCTTAAAGGTAGAATAAGCTTACTTGGTAATATCACAGCATTTATAACTTGCCTTTCTACCCTCCAAACATACCATTCTTATTTGGCCACTGCTGGTTGTTCAAGGTGCACATTTAATTTCAATGGGAGCATATTATCCTGTGAATTTCATATTGGGTTAATGTGAGACGGAGTAAATTTTCATTGGGCAGCAGAGCCTATATTATGTTGAGTTCTGGCAGGAGTGGTTAACATATATGTCAAAACTACAGATAAACCAAAATTGTGGAAAAGCAGAAATAAATGTGTCATCAGTGTTGCCTGAATATCTTTACATAATTCTGCTGAATATGTTCTAAATTCTATTCATTCTAGTTAGACTATAAAGAAGGGGAAAAGAGGGGTGAGTAAAGGAAGCTATTTTATTTAAAAATCCAGATGCAGAATGGTATAGATTTATTATAGTAAACTCTATAATTGGAATTGTAATAACTAACAAAAACATTCAACTTATCTTAGTATATTTATAACTTAATAATAATCTTATGTTTTTGTAATTAAATAATTATTTGTTATTTTTATCAGCATGAAGTGCTTTTCTTCAAAAATAAAGTATACTGGCTTTATACTTAGGAGTCCTAAAGTCGGTTACAATATAGAGTTGGTAAGATGCAATTGTAAGTAATATACATGAGTGTTGCCTTTGAAATGATTAAGTTTAAGGGGGGAAAATACTGTGAATTCAGTACACTTTACTACTGGTACAATAGTAACCCAGGCACTACTGGTACAATAATACCAGGCATTATTTGCTAACAAAAAATAGAGTATTTTTACTATCGGCATGTGATATTGGCCAAGCATGTCAATAAATAACAATTTGAACAATAAAGAGCATGAAGATTAGCAATACATTCTTGTTGGGTCACATAATCCCCACTAATACACAAAAGTAATCTACTTGTTTCTTTGATGCTTGTTAACAGTTTCTTGACTATTCATGTGTCCAAAAAAAATTAATGCTTGAAGCCCTAAACCTGGTGAATATAATGAGTGTGGCTCCCCCTGGATCTGAAAAAATTAGATTGTTGGTTTGAGACAGATGCAGCTCTAACCAGAGGGAATGCTTTTGCATTCACATCAGTGTAGCATAAACCTCATTTAGCAGCTTTAATACATATTAATACTATGTTCAAGACAATTATAAGCTCCGGCAAACACAAAACAAAGATTCAGGAAAAGAATGACGTTGCTCAGTACTAGAAGCTCCACTAAAGACAATTATAGTCATATGGTTAATTCCATAATTATTTTTAGTATGTGAATTAGAATGAAGTTGTATGTAAATACACTGGAAATAGATAAAGTCAGAAAAAGGAATACAGAGTGATACTCCTCATAGTATAAAGCAAATGGAAGAACCATGAATCCACAACTTTATTTCTTCATTAAACTGATTCATATCTGTGCTCTCTGAAAGTAATCATTAGCCTAGAATATTATTGTATCTATCACACTAATTTTAGTAGAGCATTTACCATGTAGGGTTTCTTTTAACAGAACATATAAATAAAAAGGCAGAAGAACCTGTTAAGGAAATCATATACCAAAGGCACAACTTGGCTCCGGGGAGTTCTGTTGTGGCTCAGTGGGTGAAGAACCTGACAAAGTGTCCATGAGAAAGCAGGTTTGAACCCTGGCCTCACTCGGTAGGTTAAGTATCTAGTGTTGCAGCAAGCTTCAGGGTAGGTAGCAGATGCAGCTCATATCCCACATTGCTGTGGCTATGGCTTTAGCCACAAGTGCGGCCATAAAAACAAAATGTTCCAGAAAACTCATAAACAGAATTTTAAAACAAGTAAATACTGGAGATAGAGATAATTTACTCAGATACTTCGAAAAGCAAGGAAAATGGATTTCTATTCATTGAGTGCTTACTACATGCTCTTACGTATTTTAAGACCTTGAGAATAATCATCTAAGTTTTCATACCCATTTTAAAAACAGGTAAGTGGCCTTAAAAGGAACATAAGACTTATTCATAGCCATGGAATTAAAAACCATAAAATGCAGGTTTAGAACTCCCTACCAGCTACTTAATAGTTGTACACTTTATCTAAGTACTCAATCTCTGTTTTCTTCAGTTACCTATTCTATAAAATAAGCATAGTAATTATCTATACAATGGCTTATTGTACTGAGTCAATTAGTAAGCATAAAACACTTAGATCTATAATAGCACATAGTAATTCTATTTCTATTTAAGTGTACAGGTCTCTAGCTCCATGCTTGTTTCACTACACCACAGAAAAAACTGCACCACATAAAAACTGGACATTGAATTTACATGGCTAACAAAGTGCAAACATTTGCAGCTCTAAAACAGTATTGCTTTACATAAACATATTCATTGCCTGTTGTGAAATTGACTATATACTACATGTAATATTTCTTGGCCATTCATCAATTGAAAAATTAATAGATGAGTCATAAGTATTGTATTATTACTATTGCTACCTAGTTTTTTTGTTTTTTTTTTTTACTTTTTGAACAATAAGTCAAGTAAGTGTGTTAAGTAACATGCTGGAAAACTCACAGAAAATGACAAGTGGGTGAGGGAGGTCTACAATTTTTAAAAAGCCAGAAAGCTACATTATCAATATATGAAGAGAATCTAAAGAAATAGTTTCAAAATTAGTTGAAGAGCGGAGATACCAACTCTAACAGAACATTTGGTGATAGCAGAAGTGCTCTGTACCTGCTCTATCCAGTACAGAAGCCGTAAGCCATGTTTAGCTGTAGAGCATTTGAAATGTGGGTAATGTGAATGAGGGACTGCATTTTGTATATTACTGTATTTTAATTAACTTCAGTTTAAATAACTACATGTGGCTGTTGGACATCACAGCTCTAGACAGGCAGCAAGGGAGAGCCGAAGCCACTCAGAGATTGAGGGAGTTGTAGAGGCAGGAATCCAGCAAATGAAAACGAAGTAGGTAGAAATTGCACAGGGTTCAAACTAACAGTCCTTGGTCCACACTGGGTATATGAAAAAGTATAAAATTTACATAAAAACCTCAGCTTCCAGCTCCCCACCCCCGGCAAAAAAAGAAATGTGGAACAAATTAATTAACCTCTCTGAGGCATATTTTCTTTATCTGTGAAATATAAAAGCTAGATGAAAAGACATCATTCCATCCTGAAAGTATACTTTATTCTGTTCAGAAGCTTCTGTTTTTATTCTTTCTGTTTAGCACAGTTGTTTATAGCAATAGCCTAATAACTCCAAGGTTACCGCTTCTGCCCTCAGAAAGTTCAGTTAGTTTCAGACTATTGATTAGCCAGCCAGCTCATAAATATTTCTTTGCTTATGGGGAAAATAAGCATGTTTCTGCTGAGAAAAGTAAGGGTGAACATTTTTTTCATTGTGGTTCATCATTGCAATCTTTATACATAGACAGTATGCAGTGTAAGTTGAACTATTACAGATGCCACTACCTGGATGAGCTTGACTTTGTTGTAAAGTGCATATTTAATTTTTCAAATAACTGTTTATAGCCTAAGCTATAAAGTATATTAAGTTATCTTGGACTAAATTCTTCCTCTGACACTGTCTGTCCTACATGAATGAGCGTGTTATCCCTAAGTAATAGTCTATGTGCTGGGTCTACTGTAGTACCAGGAAGATACGTGTTTGACAATAAATATTTAAGTAATAGATGGATTTTATTTTCAAGGTGTTTATTCCTTCTGGTTTTGATTTATAACAAAGATTTCTAAATGTGTGTGCAATAAACACTCCCTGGAAATTAGAAATAATGCCTGAAAAATACATAATAAATGACAAACCTCATATAAAATATGCCATTTCATGTTGTTTAGTTTAACTCTATTTTTCTGGGAGGTTTTTTAAAATGTAGAATGTCAAAGTCTTTTTGACTACTTCTCTGTTTTGGACAATTTGAGCCCTATTTTTTTAAAAGATTACTTGGTTTATTGAAAATTAATTCTTCCTTTGAAGTTACATAAATTCTGTAAGGGTTTAAAATATCACAAATTGTTTATAGTATTATTTGTAAATGATCACACTGTAACACAGATACCTTTTGGTAACGTATGGTATCAAGTGAATGAAATGAATCATAAAAAAATATAAATCTCTGCTGTAAAAGTTTATCTTTTACCACAAATTCATTCCTGTGTCACATAGATCTTTTTTTCCTAACGTTATTTAATTTTGATAAACGTTGGATTCTAAATAACGCATTATTTCTGAACCATAAATATTTCAGATGCTAAATATTTTGTCACCTCCATCAGTTCTGACTTCATACTCTCCCATTTAAACATTTTGGAATAGTATTTGTTATAAAGCAGTTGCCTAGCTTTAGAGAAAAAGAAAGTATGTTCTAGTTTAACATTCCCCTTATCTTGTGTTAACATTGTAATTTCATTAATTCTCTAGTCTTTATTTATATTGTTTACATGCTAAATTTCTTCAAAGAATCTTGAGAGTGAAATTTCATTGTGCAGTTTCAAATGTTGATATCATTGGTAGGTCAAACAATGTTAAAATAATGTCTGGCCCATTTATACTCTATAATTTTAGAATAAAAAATTCAAAGAAAATTGAGGCATCATTTTTACCCTCAGTAATAGTCTACGGAAGATTAAGAAAACAAAATGAAATCTAAGAAAAGGAAAAAAAAAGAAAACTAACCACATTGTAGCATTATATGGCAGCATAAACCACACACAAAAGTACCAGAAAAAAAAAATTCAGCTTGTTTTTGAAAAGCAGGAGAGGTTTTGAGGACAAGTTTCACTCATGTCAGACTTTGAGTAACAAATAGGATTTTGATGGAGAAGAAAGGGACATAAACCAAGAGGATAGATTAGCGTTAACTTCTAAATATATATGTTTGCTTTTGGGAAATTTTGTTTGTTTTTAATTTTATGGCCGCAACCACAACATGTGGAAGTTTCCAGGCTAGGGACTGAATCCAAGTTGCAGCTGCAACTTATGGCAACACAGGATCATTTAATGCACTATGATCAAAACCTGTGCTTCCATAACAACCCAAACTGCTACAGTCAGATTCTTAACCCACTGTGCCACAGTGGGAACTCTGAATGTTTTAAATAATTGTTGCGTATTATTGCAGGAAATAGGGAGATGTTGAAGATGTTTAATTTACAGGAATGTGGATGATGTTTCTTAGCTGTTATTAAGAGCCTATTTCTCAAACTTTAGGACATAACAGAACTATAAGAAGGCATTTTGAAACGCAGATTACCTGGCCTTACCCCGCTGTTTCTGATTCAGAACACTTAAGTGGAGCCTGAGAATCTGCTTTTCGAATTAGTTCCCAGTTGATACTGACACAGGTGGCTTGGGACATTCTTGGTGAACCACTGATAAAGAGTAAAACTTTTTCCTTCAGTGGCTCTTTCCAGCCTCCCAGGGAAGGGAGTCAAATAATTCCGAACTATTTTTTTTTCATTAGCAACTAAGGTACAATGTACATTTAAACTTTCTGAGATATAAATCCTGGAAGAGAATACATGAAATTACATCAAATTAAACCTTCATTTAAGTAAATGATAGTAACTACAATAAGGTGCTAGAAAATCTAATACTATTCTACCTGAACGAGTTAGAGTTCTGGAAGGAAAGAGAATTCATGCAAATGGTTTAAATAGAGTGTTTAAAAGAGAAATTAGAGGAATATCAACACAGTTGAAGCAGCCTGAAGCCAGTGCAAAGCCCAGATTCCAAGAAGAAAGTAGAAAGAGTGTTACAGATCTATATCTGGAGCTGTGATGGAGAGGCTGGTTCCTGGAAAGCCTTGGAATTTTCT
Source organism: Catagonus wagneri (assembly GCA_004024745.2). Taxonomy (NCBI): domain Eukaryota; kingdom Metazoa; phylum Chordata; class Mammalia; order Artiodactyla; family Tayassuidae; genus Catagonus; species Catagonus wagneri. The sequence goes on along the minus strand of PVHT020000886.1, from coordinate 3,969,141 downwards.
TAGAGGGATGCAGCTATGGTCAGAGAAGTATTAAAGCAGGAAAGGAGATAAAAAGAAATACTCTTTTACTTTTGTACCCCAGACTCCCACCAGTGCCTCCTTTTGACTGAAATTCAACCTGGAGCTAGTATGTAAGGAACACCCAGGGGTTGCGCCAGTATGATCAATATCCAAGGCCCAGATAAATTTTCAGAAGGCTGAGGATTATAAGTGAGGGACCTGGTTCTTCTTGCTTTCCTTGTGTTAATTTTAAACCTTGCTCCAAGTTCTATTTTATGCCTTTGTATCTGGGTAGCAACAGACTGAGCATGGACCCGCGTAGAGATGAGATGAACAGTCTAAATGCTAAAGTACGAGGCACTCACAAGTGTTTTTAGGGCTGCTTCATCAACTGGATGAAAGTTCAAATACTTCTACTACAGCAAAACCTTAAGCAGAAGCACTCATAACTCAGAAATGCTGTTAAAACCCTGTTGTTTGCTCTGAATATAAGGAAATATATGATTGTCCAAGCTACAGAGGGACGATTTGCTCTTTCTTTAAGGCCCTGAGCCTCTTGTATAAATACCAAGAAGGCAGTAAGAGCTTAGTTGTCCCACCATTAAAGAGCAAGCACCTTTTAGAATTGATTTAAATACCTCAAGGTAGATTGATGTGATAAATACCAGCACTATTTCATAAACCTCAGTCATAAACAAGAGATTGCCTTTATTGTCTCAGTTATTTTAGGATCCCTTCCTATAGTCTTTCCAGAATTTCTGAAGCAAGAGCAGAGGCAGAATTCATTGCCTGGTGGTAGCAGTAAGACAATGCTTGACATTCAAGATGATAGAAGGATCCCAGTTGTCTTCTTATCCTTAAGTCCTTTGACTTTCCTAAATACATCTTAAGAATAAGGCAAAGTAAGTACGTTGTTTTTTGAGAAAAAGGCTACACATTTAACCCATTGTGTGTTTTTGCTCATGCAATTTTGATGAAACTGTCTTTTCTTATTCTGTGACTGCTTGTTAAAATACGTAAAACTTCATCTCAAATACTTGTCTTTCCATGAATCCTATTTTTTAAATCCTTCCAATAGGAAACTTGAATACCCAGAGCACAATTTTTAACCTCTTTTATATTATAGTTAAAATAACTAAATATTTTATGCCCTCAATTTGAAGCACATCTTGCCACTTGTCCTGATTTGTGTAGGTCTTGAACATGGAATATCTGAATAACTATGAGTTTCTGTAGGTTACTTAATTTAGCATCACTTTATCTCTCTGGTCTCACCTATAAAGTAATTACAAATCATTTATCTCACAAAGTGTTATGATGAAGTTCAAATGAGTAATTGATGATGAAAATTAGCAAATTAAAGAGTAGACTCTTGAGTGTTAGTTTAATAACTTATTATTTTTAATGTCTTTCACATGGTAGGACACCAGAAAGTTTGTATTAAATTAAACAAAATTGGAAGTTCACAGAAACCATACTCGGTTTTAAAATTCTTAATTATCCTCAATGCATCAAGAAAAAGGGGGGGGGGATATTCAACATTTCTTCATGAGGACAAAGCCAGAGCAAAACATATGCCCGTGTATGTGCATGTAGATATGTATGAGGCTTGTTTCAAAAAAGATTTTAAAATCTTTTATAAAGATGTATAAGAAATATCAAGGTGTACCAACAGAATAGTAAGGTGAAAGAGGTGAGGTACAGATGTTAAAAGAAAATCAGGGGTGGAAAAAGAGATAAAAACCAGGATTCCTATTAGTATGCTGCAGATATGCCAAAGGCGCCTCAATCGCTTGCTGGAATTAGGCCAGGTTAGTACTAAACATTCTGGGACCTGAAACAAAGTTTTATTTTAGGTGTCGGACCTCCCAAATATTCTGAGTCAAATAGAAGGGAAAAAAAAGATGAATTTCCCAGAGAAACACAACTATTTCTGGAACTAAGTCCAGGGAAAGAATTCATCTTTTAACCTCTTTAAGATAATGTATCTTAATGTGGTGAAGAGTGACATTCTTGGAGTAAATGTACTGTACAACTGGATATTTCTCTGCATCCAACTGGCTGGCACCATGCCAAAGCATAGTTGTCTAAGCCTACACCCCAGGGGTTCATTATCATTTGACATATGTGATTTACTCGGGGTGACAATCAAAAGACACACTTTGATATACCCAAGAAAAAGGAACAGTATGTCTTTCAGAAAATCCACCATAAATTTTGTTGCTCTAAATTGAGCTCCTGATTACTACTGTCAAGTGGTTAATGTGATGGCAAACATCCTTTTTTTCTGATCCAAGGCCATTTAACTTCTACTTGGCTACATGTAGCCCCTACTTGACTACAATTGATAGGTTCTGAAAGTTGCCTAATTTAAAGACCATTAAGTGGGAAATTTGATCTTAGCACAGGTAAAGAAGGAATTCTTTAAATATTCATAAAATTAATCTGAAACTGTTAACAGTTTTATCCCTGTTGTGTGAGAGATTTGGGGAAAGGGGACTATTGAATATTTTCTTATTTATATATTTTTATACTTTCAAAGATTTTTACAGTGTAATGTATTACTTTAATATTAAAAATATTTTAAAATCCCACATCAAATCAAACTAAAAATAACGTAGTGAGTGATTCTGGGTTCTCTGCACAACCAGCTTAATGTCTGATTGAGGGCTTCATAAACTTAGCCATAACAGTGATTTCCAATTATTGATCACAACTCACTGGTAGAATGCTACAAAATAAAAATTCAGTGATAAATACATTTTGAAAATGCAAACTTAATGGCATCATCTTGGTAATTCACAATACGCATGATTGAATTAAGCCTTTGAAGTCTTATATTAAAGAATCATTTTGCACTTTGTTTAACCTACAGTATTTGGAAGTATGCAGGATATGCATTCTAATGGACATTTGAAACTATGTGTCTGTGAGGATATCCCATCGTGGCTCAGTAGAAATTTCCTCCTGCTATACAATGGGTCACAGTTGGCCAGTCATCTCATTTACCACAGTGTTATGTGTTCCAGTTTCACCATCATTTACCACCAAGCTTTTCCTTTTGTTTTTTAATTTTTTTAAATTTTTAATAACTTTTCTTTACTATTTTTTTTTAATTTTATTTTGCTTTTTAGGGCCACAGCTATGGCATATGGAAGTTCCCAGGCTAGGGGTCAAATCGAAGCTATTGCTGCTGGCCTACGCCACAGCAACACAGCATTTGAGCCATGTCTGCAACCTTCACCACAGCTCACAACCATGCTGGATCCTTAACCCACTGAGTGAGGCCAGGGTTCAAACCCACATCCTCATGGATACTAGTCAGATTCCTTTCCACTGAGCCACAACAGGAACCCCCTAATTATTAAAATTGTATTGGGGTATAGTTAACTTACAATGGTCTGTTAGTTTCAGGTATACAGTAAAGCGAATAAGCCATATATATACATATATCTCTTCCTCTTCAGATTCTTTTCCCATATAGATCACTTTCAGAATATTGAGTAGATTTTTCTGTGGTATGCATCAGGTTCTTGTTAGTCATCCATTCTGTATATTTTAGTGTATATATATGTCAATCCCAACCTCCCAGTTTATCCCTTACCCAAATATTTCCCCATTGGTAATAAGTTTGGTTTTGAATCTTTGAATCTATTTCTGTTTTGTAAATAAGTTCTTTTGTATCATTTCTGTTAGATTCCACATATTACTGATCTCATATGATATTTGTCTTTGTCTGACTTATTTCACTTAGTATGATAATTACTAAGTCTGTCCATGTTGCTACAAATGGCATTATTTTATCATTTTTTATGGCTGAATAATATTCCATTGTATGTATGTACCACGTCTTTATCCATTCACCTGTTGATGGACATTTAGGTTGCTTCCATGTCTTGGCTACTATATACAGTGCTGCAGTGAACACTGGGGTGCATGTATATTTTTGAATTATGATGTTCTCTGGACAATATATGCCTAGGAGTGGGATTGTTGGATCGTGTAGTAGTTTTAGATTTGTTTTTTTAAGGAATCTCCATAATGTTATCCATAATGGTTGTACTAGCTACCAATAGTGTAGGGGGGTTCCCTTTTCTCCACTCTTTCTCCATCATTTATTGTCTATAGGCTTTTTGATTATAGCTGTTCTAGTAACACCAATAATTTCTTAATTATTTTGTCCTGTATTCTTCTACTTATCCCTCTTCTTTGTCCAATCTGGTTTCGAACTTCCCTCCTTTTTAAAAAACATTTTAATACTTCTATGATTCTTTGCTGATTTCCTATGAAAATGAAAGGAAATAGGACTCATGGAGCAAAAATTGCACATTTTCAAATGCGTGTATTTGTAGATACTTCTTTTCTTCATTTAAAAATATATTTAAAAAATATATATATTTGATAGAAATAAAAGATAACATTTTTCCCAACTTTATTGAGATATAATTTATATATAACATTGTGTAATTTTAAGATGTGTAATGTGTTGATTTGTTATATTTATACACTGCAAAATAATCACACCATGGTATTAGTGAATACCCCCATTCCTTCATCATTTAAACACCATTTCTTTTTGTGGCAATAACATAAAAGATTTACTCCCTTTTATAATTAGGAAAATATATAAATATATTTCAATGCTTCAGTTCTTTATATGAGTTCAATTACAACTATATCATAGAGATAATGTCAATTGAAAGTTAAGTAGTCCATAGGAAGTTTTTCAGCCAGGTTAAGGGATCCATCTGCAAGTATTGACACAAAGAGAATTCATTGCCTCTATGTGCATGGGCAGTACAGATTGTCCTTGTTTAATGTCTGAAGTTTATTGCTGGTGTAATAAATTTTCATTACATTTCATTTACAGTAAGGAAATATATAGTAAAGAAATGAAATATTGCTCATTTGAATCTCCTATAAATGAAAGATGACATACTATTTCCTAAGGTACTTATAAAGAATGTATAATGAAAGAAGACCATGCTTTAAGTGAGAGTTTCAAAATAGTAGCTAATGTTCCTTATCCAAGGCTACAATTATGCAATTAGCAGAAGGTTTGAAAAGTACAAAGCAAACAAATAAATCAACTAATGTGAACAGAGTAGAATTCTTAGAAACGTACTTTTGATTCCCATGTAGTCAAAAAAATTTATTCTCATTAAATAAAGAAAAATATTATAAATAATAATCATGATGGAAAATGATGATTAGGTATCCTTGACTTGATTCTCCAGCCTAAGTATTCCTTTAATTGTGGGTTAACAATTGATTTGTTTAAAACATTTTTGAATTAGCAAGCAGAAAATAATAGAAATTCAGCTTTACCTGTTTTCCTGCTTTTTATAAGTTTATTGCATGGGAGTTCTCATTGTGGTTCAGTGGGTTATGAACCTAACTACTATCCGTGAGGTTGTAGGTTCAATCCCTGGTCTCACTCAGTGGGTTAAGAATCCAGCGTGGCCGTGAGCTGTGGTGTAGGTTGCAGACATGGCTCAGATCCAGTGCTGCTGTGACTATGGCAGGCCATCAGCTGCAGCTCCAGTTTGACCAATAGCCTAGGAACTTCCATATGCCTCAGGTACAGCCCTAAAAAGCAAAAATAAATAATAGATTATATCTTACCTGCTTTTGTTAAAATAACACTGTGAAATGGAAATATAGAAGACATAGGAATAATGTTTCATTAAGAGAGTGAAGGGGATAATTGCATGTTTCTATCTTTCTATGGTCAGGAAGAGGATAGTAAGCACAAAACCAGTACTGGCTAAAAGGCAACCTGAAATGTTAGGCTGATCAGTGAAAATTAAACAGACTAATATAAGAACACCCCTAACTTTATAAATGATAATTTCTTACTCTCACTTCAGAATCCTTTCCATATTGTTTAAGCACAAAATGGGATCCAGGTCTATGAAAAATTTTACTAGTATGAGACGTGACATTCTGTTTTCTTTCTAATTGTATGTTCTGGACATCTCTCCAATAGTAGCACACTATTCCTACCTCACTCTTTCTAATGGCCATGTAATAGCTCATTGTGCAGAAAAGCTAATATTATATTTTACTCTTCCATTAATCTTGGGAATTTAAGATATTTCAATTTAGTTACTATATTTTTAAGCAGTACAAAATGTATATTTATGCATCTATATATGCACATACACACATATATCTATATATCCTGCATAGATATAAATGTATACATATGTAATGTGTATATATATATACACACACTTGAGTAGTTGTATCTTTAAAGAAAATTCTTAAACATAGAATTATGTGTGTATATGTATGTGTGTATAATATGCATATATTTATATATAATATGCATATATTTATATATAATATATGTTTATATACATACATATATTTGAGCAATTATATCTATAAGAATAATTGTTAAAAGCAGAGTTACTCTACTGAAGAATATGCATATGTTAAATTTCAGGTATATTTTCATAGTCAGATTACTTTGTCTTCTTTGTTGTCATGAACACAAATTCCGCTTCACTCTAAGATTAAACAAAACAAAACGAAAAGACTCCAGTTTTGTTCTAGTATTTTATGGCTTCAACTTTCATGTTTGATTTTTGATGCAAGTTGAATTTACTGTGGAGAAAGCAATGTAGGTTAATATAAATTTACAGTGAGAAAATCAATGCTTACATAGTTAAATACTTTTTTGCTCAGAGTCTTAGTCCTGCAGAATCTAGGACAGTGGTGATTATGGACTGTGTGTGAGAATAAGAGCACAAAAACATATTTAAAAATAATATCATTTATACTTGCTATGCTTTAGAGATTTTGGTTGGTCATTTATCTTAGTCATTTAATCAAAAGAGACTCTTTTTAGTGTTATTAATTTTTGAGGCATAGCTAGTACAGTTATAGTCAAACAAGAATGTTCAATGAAGAGTCAAATAGAACCGATAGTTTGCCTCAACGGTACACTCTGTGTACTGAGTTGTACCATGGGAAATGTTGTAATCCAAAACCATCTCTAAAATATTAACAGTGTCCCAAATTCAAAGAAGGAAAAGGCATCCTAAGGGGCCAGGAAGGTAATAAGTAGTGTTTGAAACAAAAGTAAAATTTAGACTGGGTTGGCTTCCTTAGTATAATGTTTAGAGAGAGAGACCTGATAGGTTAATCAAATAGAATGAAAAAGTGCAATTTTTAAAACAGAAGACAAAATGTACATCCAGGACAAACTGATATACCATATTGTGATATACCATATTGTGAGATATACCATATTGTGAGGATTCAAAGAAGAACTTAACATTAGGAATAAAGGATGGAGCCCATTTTGTGGGAGTTCACATTGCTACGTTTGTGCCTTCTGGTGGGGAGCTCCTAAAATTAATTGAAAAGGCAAGAGACATACTTAAAAATCATTATTTGCAGGAATTTTATCTGGTGTCAGAGTATCAAATAGACTAGGGGAGAGGGGTCAGTAAAGCAACCAAAATTGCTATGGAATTTTAGTTTTCCATAATATAATTAATCCAAGGCTCTCATCTCTTAGGTGAGAAACTTAGAAAGTTGTCATGCCTATCATTTGAATTTCATTTAAAGAATTTCCTGATCATTGGAGAAAGAAACTCTGAAAAACATATTCTTCATTTCTGATACTTAGTGCAAACTCTGGAACAGACATGCATCACTTGGAGATAATTAAAAGCAAAGAATCCCCATGACTTTGTGGGATAGATCCCCAGATATGGACAGTGTCATCACTTGCAGTACTTGAGTTTGACATGACAGCTGCCAGGTGTTACATGCTTACGTGTTTTTAAAGTAAAAAGAAAGGGATAAAAAGGAAGAACCTTCACAAATGAAGCAGAACAGAGTCTACCAGCAGAAAATTCCTGCCTTACATATCCATCAAGTAAATTCCATGTTCTAAGGACCAAATAACCTATTTTGGTACACATGACTTATAATGTTCCCAAACCAGTAGTTCTCAAAAATCACTCATATACCCCTCAGGTATTTGAGAAGTTGTGTGGATTCTTTCCAAGCTCTTGAGAATGAGTAGTCGGTGCTTGACTGACTGAAATTGTCACATCTAAGGTCCACTCCGTAGTTCATTTTTTATTAGAAAATGTGATTCTGAAGTTGTCAGTGATCTTTCTTTTCGTATGTTAATTGACCTTCTTCATTTAGTTATAAAATCTAGGCTGGAAGGAAGAAAAATATATTGCCTTGATTTTCATGGGGTTTTTTGGGGCATTTTTTTGCAAAAGTGCTTATTTGTAAAGATAAAATTAATTAGATGTCTCCTTATTTGGTTTATAACGCATGCCTTGAGCATGGATTAGTGAGGATGGAAAGACAGCCTCTGTCTTTCACTAATTTCAGATAATTTTCCATCTAAAATCTGCACCTCTTCCTGTTTTCTCCCATTAGTAAATGTTACCATTATCTGATCAGTTGTTCCTGCAAAGAAACTTGGAATTTGAGAAACTTTTAGTTGATCATACAAGCTTCAAAAATTTGCTTGTCTAATATGACCCCATTGAAATGGCAGTGAAATCATTTTTTAAAGATATAATTAATCCCAAGCCTACACTAAGGTGACTGAGTGCCCTTTGCACATGAGAACTTTGAATATGTTTCTTAAAGTTAAAAAGGGGGTGGAATAATGATAACCAGTGAATCAGTGAGGAATGTTGGCAGCTTGTTATTCAGGCAAAGTGACATGCAATTTAAGAAATAGCCTGTCCTGTTGACCCCAAGAAATACTTGTGACTCTAGGTGGATTTGAAGGAGATGAGTGGTAAGACATAAGACTGCAAACAAAGATGATAATTGAAAAACTATTTTTGCAATAGTCGATCCTTCCATTATGGGGGTTGATTTTTCAGTAGCCAGGGATCTAACACACTAGAGGAAAAAGTTATGTGAAATGTGGGGCAGGGATTACTTTTCTAAAGAAAAAAAAATTAACTGGGAAGATCTAGAACAGCTAGCAAGTTGTTCTCGAAAACAAAGATATCTACATACAGATATTTTGTATTTTCCTCAAAAACAAAACATAGACAAAAATTTGGTTCCTTGCCCAGTCAACAAAAAGCAAAAACCTTTTCCCCTCCAGTCCACCTTCCCCACTATGTTATGTAGAGTGCTCAAGCAGCTTTTTGTTGTCTTATTACTAAACATGTATGGAAAACCAAATGTCAGCCAACCTCTGCAACCATAAAGCAATTTGAAATCAAAGACCCCAAAGAAATAATTTTAAAAAACAAAACAAAAAGCAAAATAGAGACAGTAACTCAAAACAACTTCTTTTTTAGTTTCCAGTTACAACCCTAGAAGATAATGCAGTCATCAAATAAAAAAAAAGGAATATGTTGTGAAAATGAAATGATGATAGAAAAGGGGAAAATATCTGAATAATAAAAAGTAAAATGCCCAGAATTATTCCTTAGAAGATCAAAGGCAGAAAAATTACTCTCCTAGAAAGTAGAACAAAAGAGTTAGAAGCAATAAAAAACATAAAATAGGATAATCCAGAAGTTTAAAATTTTTATGCATAGGCGTTAGTGTTCAGATCAATAGGTTCAACCAAATACACAGTCCACATATTCAATCTGTGATTGTGAAATTGTAGGAATCAAAACAAAGAACTTTCCCAATCAGAAAACTTAAAAGAACAAGGAAAATAATAGCATCAGATATCTCATCAGATACCTAGATTCTAGAAGACTGTGAACAACATATTCAAAGCTCTGAGAAATTTTTTAGCTAACTTAGATTCTGTGCCCAGATAAACTATCAATATGATAGTAAAATAAAGATCCTTTTACACATGCAAAGGCCCA
>PVHT020000886.1:3948774-3959211 GCA_004024745.2 Catagonus wagneri | reverse complement strand
AAGAACATCTAATTCATAATGGAGGCAAAAAGAATCCTCTGAAAAGGAGGGCTCCGGGGGGGGGGGGGGGAGGAATGGACAGAAGTGTTAAGAATTCAAAGACGTATTAAAGAAAATAGAAATATTTTGAACTCTACTTTAGGAAAATTATTTGTTAGTTGGCATAATGGACAATAAATAGCAGGAAATATAATCCTAGGAGATTTTGGCTTTACAGTGAGCAAAAATTTTATAATCATTTTTCCCAACTCTTAAAATTACTTTATAGATAAGTCAATATGAGTAGTATTTATTGGTTTAGATGATCCTGTAGTTTATGGCTTTCCCTTCTTCTCATCCTCATTTTACACAATACTCTCTGTCTTCCCACAAACACTTTAACTGAGATTGGTCTATCAGTTTTTCATACACACTAAGGCCTTCTCCTCCTTAGGGAGTTTACACAACCTCTTCATCTGGCTGAGCTTACCATCGCTCTTTTCTCTACCTACTCCTCCTAATCACTTTATATTTCTTAGTTAAACTTGCCTTAATTTCCTTTTCAGGTTAGATTCACCTGTATTTCTTCTTCATAGCACCTGACATAAATGTTTAATAAGTTCTTATTTATCACATGAGTAAGTACTATTGTTCTTATTATAAAATTCTGTTTTCCATCCCTTTGTTAAAAACCATCATTTATATACTGGCTTAGGTATCATGTCCCTTACAATCATCAGTGTCTTGCTTGCAAAATAATTGTTAGCTGTACTTTTGATTTGTGGAATGTGCTATTTTGAGTTACTCTTTATTAGACATATCTAAATTTTGAGCAGGCCTGGGGGTCCAGTAAGAGCCCTGATTTAAATATTTTTGAAACAAACTTTTACAGTTTAGTTGCTAAAATGGTTCTTTTGATATGTAATTTAGTTCAAATTAATATATAAAATTTAGTTTCTAAAAGTTACATTTAAAAGTTCTTATTAATATAAGAATATGTAATTAAATACTATGCAATTTACAAAATAAACAAAACTTGATAACTCTAAGTGTTTAGAAAAGATTTGACAATGTTTTGTAGATTTCATGTATTTTAACAGTTGTCTGTCTTTTCAAATTAGGGATATTGCTTGCGTATAAAATACTTTTTAATTTCTTAAAAATATTACATCTATCATTTTTATTAGTAAAAAAGGCCAATCAAAACTCCATTATTACAATACTGTATGGTGCGTCTCTATTGTGAAATCCTCCACAGTAGCCAAAATTATAATGGAATTCTTTAGTAGGTACCTTTTCTTTAAAAAATTTTTTTCCAAAAAAATGTATTTCCATCATACAGCTAAATAAGAAAATATCATATCACTTTGAGATGTAGTGTAAACAGACACTTGTGGAGATAGGACTAGTCTATCTAGATTTTGTTTATTTTTAACTACTCTTTTGATTATTTTTAATTCTTGTCCTAATTTTGTCACTCTTCAGTATTTAAGTAATAGGCTATAACTAAAATATAGCCATGTAAATGTATAAAATTTAATTCTGTATACATGTTTTTTCTGTTTTTATAAAATTGTTATACTAGTTATGAAGTTAAGCTTGTATTTTTACTAATTATCAAATATTAAATTAAACATTTTAGCTTTAATCATTTAATCAGAAATTTTTAGTTTTCGCTGATGTGTTTTGAAGCACCATTTATTCTTTTATTTTCTTCTTTCTTATGGTTTTCTTCTCTCTTTTTTTAATCGGTAAGATTCAACTCTAAAAATCATGTTTCTGAGCTCATATAGTAAAAGCTTATTTCTCATTCACATTAAGCCCAGTATGTTTAAGAAATAGCTCTTCCAGTTTGTAGCTATGACATTTGGACATCTAGTTTTCAAAGTCATATAGTATCAGAAGGGGAAGAGATGTTACATTTTAAGGGTAAAGATTATTGATATCTCTTCTATCCTAATGCTATTTACCAGAACTGGTCATATGGCCCCAGAAAACTGCATGGGATGCTAGGAAATATGGGAAAGCGGAATCCTGGATAATCTTGGGGCCCAGTGAACAGTAAGGTAAAAATTTCATGAACTGATTTTTTGGCTTTTAGTTTTATTTTTAAGTTCCAATTTGATACTAAACAAGTATATGGATATATTCTTACCTCAAAATTACTTCTACCTAGTTTCTAACTCCCCCTTTCAATGCCTATTTATTTAATTATAAATGTAAAAAATGTCTATATGTTAAATGAGAAATGATGAAAAATAATGTCCCAGCTCTCTCAAGCAGAATAACTAATCCCTACACCTTGATTTAATTTGATTATGAGAAAATAGTTACAAGCACAGTTTGCATCAAATGGCCTATTCCTTTTCCCACTCATTTCTGCCTTCCTACCAATAGGAGCCTATCTCCGCTACTAATTATTGGCTGTTTCCTGCCTATGACCCCACTCCTGCTCCTCCATAATTAGTATTGGCATCCAGGCTTCAGAAGCCCCCTGTGAATTTGAATTTTTTCACTACCAAGACTATGGATGAGACTTCAACTTTGGATGGAAATTGCTGTCAAATTCTAATCCCTAAGAGAACATTTTTAGATATATGTTGGTGTCTAGTGAAAGAGGTATTTAGGCATCTGTTGTGAAGATAGCCTAAATTTATTTAAGCCACACATGTATATTGCCAAGAAAATAAGCTCAAATCATATGACTCAAAATATCTTAAGATAATGCATATCAAATGTTCTCTTTTTAACTAACTCAGACTTTGAGCAGGCAACATGTATGTGCTAATCACCACTAATACATTAACACTAAGCCCTCCTTTTTCCCCTTTGAAGGTAAATTTTTATTTTACAAGTTCCTATCTTAAAAATTCCTTATAAAGAAATTTCTTTTACTCATTGTCCCTTGACTGAAAAATCACTCATGAAAGACCTGACTAATTACATAATGATACATCTACCGTGCAGCTATTAAAAAGGATTTATTATATTTACATGAATATTAATTTCCTTTTAATTAATTGTGGTAACTTATAGAATGGCTTAGTCATAAAGGTAGATGTCAGTGATTAAACAATTCTATATGGGTCAAATAGGAATCATCTAAGATTTTAAAATATATAACTCCAGTAACTAAACATTCACATTTTCCCCCTTTGTTTCTTTTCTTCGGTTATTTAAAAATATATTTGTCTTTTTTACTTTTTATTTCTCAATTTACTAAAACTTGCTCCCCCCAAAACTCTTCTAATTTAGGAAAAATACATTGTATTGAACCATCAAATAATGTGATTTTCGTCTACAAAATTGTTACAAAAGGGGACTTAAATATAATAATTACAATTAAAATATAATTTCTAATATTTGATGGCAGAATCTGTTCTCATGAATAGGCTAGGATAAGTGAGAAGGATTATAAGGAATCCATGTGTATGGGTGTACATAATACTTAATAATCTAATATCCCTCTGAAGAACATGATTATATACTCTCCTTCAGTTCTGTAATGGGCAGATGACCTCTAGATATCCTACTCATGATGGAATCCTTCTGCATTTTAAATATTTACTGGAAGTCTAAAATAGAGTAATTTGTGAAATGAATACATACGGTGGAGGAGTAATTCTTCAAAATAAATATGCTTTCCAAAAATCACTAACATGAGTTTCAAGTAGAAAGATCAGGTAATGGGGTTCGCTATAACTCTGTGAACTCATCTCCTGAGTAAAGATCCATTACTGTCATGATAAGGGTTTAAGAAAAAGCTATCAGTGATAACACTCTTAATAATAATCTGAAGAATGGGATATTTAAGACTCAACATAGGAGTTCCCTTCTTGGCTACGTGGTTAACGAATCCGACTAGGAACCATGAGGTTGCGGGTTTGATCCCTAGCCTTGCTCAGTGGGTTAAGGATCCGGCGTTGCCGTGAGCTGTGGTGTAGGTCGCAGACGCGGCTCGGATCCCTCGTTGCTGTGGCTGTGGCGAAGGCCGGCGGCTACAGCTCCTGTTAGAACCCCTAGCCTGGGAACCTCCACATGCCGCGGGTGCGGCTCTACATAAAGGCAAAAAAAAAAAAAAAAAAAAAAAAAAAAAAAAAAAAAAAAAAAAAAAAAAGACTCAACATAAAGGCTAATTTTAAAAGACTGAAAACCAACCTTAGAGATACACAAGAATGTAGACATGAACATCTTAATAGCCTTCTTAATATTAACTGGGATTGACTTCATTAATATTAACTTAATAAACAACTTTTAAATAATAGAGAAGGTGAACACAATAAAAAATATATTTGTTCATCGTAAGATGTTAAGTAGTTTCCAGGGTTCAACCAAGAAGAAGACACCGTGAATTCTACAATGATAGAAATATTTAGGGATAGTCACAGTAAGTGGATCTGGGAATAATACAATTAATTGAATATATTCAGTGCACTGATTTGAGTCTTTATATGACATATCCTATGAAATTTTAACCCATGATAAAATTTAAAAATTAGAGGAGTTAAACATATCCAATGTCACATAGCATACAAATGATGAAATTAGGAAATCAATCCTGGCCATCTGATTCTAGAACTTAGATGAAGTTAGTGGACACAGAAAGCAACTAACACAAAATGAAAACAAATTTTCCATTTTAAAGTCATTATGGTAACTTCCTTGGTTGTATGCCTCCTTTCTTATCTGCATTATTTTTAATGAGTAAAGAGCCAGATTAAACAAAATAAATAAAAGCAATCTCAGGATTTAGGCAAAAGTATAAATTGGCCGGAGAAAAATAACTAGATTGTGTCATTCTTGTGTGCAAAACAAATTTTATTGCTTCTGTACCTAAAGAACTAGAGTTCTAAAACTGAATTATTGCAATGAGAAATATCTATTCTGGATACATGAGTAATATGTATTTCATAAAATTTTGTGAAATGTTTCTCTTAAAGATATGGGGATAAGGTGCACCACTTTGTGATCTAAGGAACATATTACAATTCCATATTTATACATTAACTTGATGATTTTTAATGGTTAAAACATGGAATCAGTTATCTGAAACCTGAGGTATGGGCCTAGACCACTACTTATTTACTCTGATTATTCTTAATAGTCACCTCTTTGAACTTCTGTATTCCATTGTAAAGCTAGGCTGCTAATCTCTGCCTTACCTGCTACATGGGTTTATTTTCAAAATTAAGTGGGATGTTTTATACACATACCTGTGTGTGCTTGTATATACACATACACA
The DNA here is from genome assembly GCA_004024745.2 of Catagonus wagneri. Lineage (NCBI taxonomy): Eukaryota > Metazoa > Chordata > Mammalia > Artiodactyla > Tayassuidae > Catagonus > Catagonus wagneri. The sequence goes on along the minus strand of PVHT020000886.1, from coordinate 3,953,990 downwards.
TATATGTGTGTATATAATTGAAAAAAAAATAGATGTACTAAACCATTTAACAACTTGCTACTGCTTCTTTGTGTAAATTAACTCCATTTAAAATAGTTATTACTATTTGTGGCCTTTTAGTACCACAAATCCTTTGAATAATAGTATAACTTTTATATTTATGCAAATTAAGATTACAAAGACATATGCTTAACAAAGTCACTTTGCCAATCTAATTAGCTTTGCTTTGCTTAGACTAGCAGAGCAGTACATTCTTTAGAAAGAAGCCTGAAAAACTACTGTGGAAAGTTAGAATGAAAAAATCAAGCAGCAGAGGCAGATCCCAGCAATGCTTGTAATTTATCTTCTGAGTCTTTGTTTCCCTCTGAATTCCAGTTGGTTTCATAGCACAGACGCCTGTTAATTTTTTTTTTCAAGGTTCTATGTCTCCTCTTGGAACAGCCATCTCCTTGAAAACATATACATTTGAAATACCCCCCATACTGTTACTGTTTTACTTCTTTCTTATAATAATATTTCCAAACAAGAAAAAGCATGAGTTTTTCTTGATGGATGGTATTCGGCTCTCCTCTTTATGGAATTTCATGCTAGATAGGATTATTTTTTTAAGGTACATGTTGAGTGCTAGATTTATGAAGAAACAGAAAAATATCAAGATTTAAATGTATATTTCACACATTTCTGTTTTGAGAATAGAAATGCTTGGGAGAAAAAATTAAGGCACAGAAGACAAACAGGTTAATATCTATCAATGGAAAGAGCTCTTCACAAATGCTAAGAAGGAGACAAAACACCCAATTTAAATCATACCAAAAAACAAAATACATTTAGATGGAAAATATGTACGAAAAGATACTCACACTTACTAGCTCTCAGAACATAACTTACATTTCTGGAGTTCCCTTCGTGGCTCAGTGGTTAACGAATCCGACTAAGAACCATGAGGTTGCGTGTTCGATCCCTGGCCTTGCTCAGTGGGTTAAGGATCCGGCGTTGCCGTGAGCTGTGGTGTAGATTACAGACACGGCTCGGATCCCGCGTTGCTGTGGCTGTGGCGAAGGCCGGTGGCTACAGCTCCTGTTAGACCCCTAGCCTGGGAACCTCCATATGACGCGGGTGCGGCTCTAGATAAAAAAGGCAAAAAGACAAAAAAAGAAAAAAAAGAACATAACTTACATTTTAAATGGGTTAATACCTTATATTCCTTAGACTTGCCAAAATTTTGAAAAGCTAGTAACAGTGACTTCTGGCTAGGATGCAGGAAAAATATTTATATTGCTGGTGGAAATTGCCCCCACCCCGGTTAATTAGGACATTTAACACCTCACATTGGTTATCTTTTTTTTAAAGTACAGTTAACATTTTGGTGAGAACTATCATTCTGTCAAAATAAAAATATGTATACTTTTTGACCTAGTAGCCTGTCTCTCAAAATCCATTGCACACATAGGAAACCACCAGTGCTTAGTGATATATGTACAGTTATTTATTTGAAGCATTGTTGATAGTGACAAACCACTAAAACTGGATTGATTGTCAATCAGTATGAGAATGGCTGGGTAAATCGTAGTGCATTCACACTGTGGGAGATAAGGTAGTCTTAAAAGGAAGAGAAGAAGGAGGGAAGATTGTTTTCCTAATGGGCATTTTTCAGTAAGAAACTGTATACATTTCAAAGATGATATTACTTGATTTATTCCCTGTCTTGACCCTAAGTGAATATTTCGATTTATGCATTATGCCATACGTGTTGCTTCATTTTGGACAAATATAAGTCAATTTTTACAAATTTCAGACACAGTAAAACAGTTGTTCATAGTAGTGATATTTTATAGAGATGTTGAAATTAAAATATAGTTGGGTAACCACATTTAAAAAATCTGACTTGGAAGAGCACCAGTTTATAGAAAAAGACCTGAAATTCTATTTTATTCATGCTTCGTCTAAAACTATAAAACTAATTTTAAAAAGTTATTTTCTATAAGTAGATATAATTACTTGAAATCCCTTTTTGATATGTGTTATAGAAGATTAATTTTGAATTTTTAAAAATGTTCTTTATATGATAGCAATTCTGAGAGATACCTGTATTAATTAGAGCAGTGTCTTTAATTTTACCAATTTATATACAATCATTATCATAAAATAAATATATGCAAAGATTCACAAGGCAAAATTAATTAAAATAATATATTTCTTACCATTCTCCTCCCAAGTTATTGAATTATCTTTAGAGATTGTGTATAAGGAATTTGAAAACAAAAATTATATACTTAAGAAAAATAACTATACAATAAATTGAGATCTTAAGTTTCTCATATTTTCCAGTAAGAAGAAAAACTTCATTTTGGTGATATGGAAGTATATTTTATAATGTAAAGAATATATAATGAATGCCAAAATAAAGGAGATATAAATTAAAGCCAAAGAAAAAAATGTTTTAAATTTAATACTCAGTGCTACCATAGACTTTTAATGCTGCAGGTAAAATTTCACACCAAGTTCTGACTCTCTTATAATTATAAACTATTTGGAAGTTACTATCATGAAGCATATTTTTCATGCTCCCAAAGCTAACTTTAAAGTGTACGTTCCTTAGCTATTTCCCCCACCCCCCTAAATGAATGTTTTAAGTACAGACCTAATGTTCTCATTAGATAAAGTTGGAAAACTTCTTATGTTCATGATCATACTAGTAAATCCGTACTTTTTAGTAGAACCTCTATAAAGCTTAATTTTATTATCTGTGTATAGCCTAGAGTTGAACCAAGGTGGCCAAAAAATGACCGTGATTTTATTCAATATCACAAGATCATCACTATGTATATGTGCTAGTTTATATATTCTACTTTTTGACTGGCTCTTTAGACAACCCTATGTGGATAATTTAATAGCTAAACCAAGTGTCATATAGCCTCTATAAGTTTATTATTATCACCCACCCTTTAAATAAATGGCCAAGGCATCACTTACACCAAGTCTGTCTGATTGAAATATCCCCATCCTCATTCTGCTTCACATTAAATACTAGCTTCCTGAAATTTTCTTTCTTCACAAACTCAGGCTGCTTTGTCTTATACTATTTTTGTTATATAGCTCTTACAGTCTTGTGTTGAGACAGAGGTCTCTAGCTTTCAGATGAGCTTACAAATTTTAAAATGTATGATGATACTTGTTTTAAACTCTCCAATCTCATGTTCTCATTCTTATTTACTTATTACCTCTTACTCTTTTACCCAGAAGCCTTGTCTTCCTAATATTATTCTCTTCTTTGGCCTGCTGGCTGTAGAAAGCACATATTTCTCCATCCCTTTGGGAAGTCACCTTTGCTCCAGGCTTTAGAAGTCCTAAGTTTAACATATTAGTTTATGAAGCACTATTATGATTTTCTCGTTTCGTGGATGAGAACATTGAAGCTTATAAAGTTTAAGTATCTTGGTCAGGGGTACATAGCTCTTAGGTAAAGCTTCTGGGGATTGCACTAGGTCTATATTTAAAAGTATGCAGTATTGCCTTCCCTCAAATGAGGAATTTAGAAGGTTGATCTATCATAATTTTTTTCCTGCTCTATAATAAGCCCTACAGTCGTTTTTTCTTCCCAATACAGGATAAAAAATCTATTCCCCATGAAAAATGAGATGTTCACTAGTGATAGAAGGTGATATGTGTTTTTTTAAAAGGAAAATGTCTTGGAATTTGAAAGAATATTACATTACTTTGGTAATATTTTAAGATTACCAAAGAACCACCTGTGGAAACACTTTTATTTGTGTCACAGCATAACTTGGTTTATATTCTATTTTATTTGTAGTAATTTTCTAAACATCATCAGTACGTAAAGTTGCTTGCACATAATGAAAAAAAAGATTTTTTGGGGGGAGGAACAAAGATACTTATGGCAGCATGTGTTATGTGTGCTATGCTATGTGTGTAAATGTGAGCGTGTGTGTGTGCCTAATGAAATATTTGATTTGTGTTCATTTAAGTCATATGTATCTACTTCTAAAGCAACAATCCTAACTTTGAATAATGAATCTTCAGCTACTACTATACTGATTTAATAATAATTTTACTAGTTTAATAAAAGGTTTGAATATAAAATATGAGTGATCAAATGTAAGTGTGTTCTTTATTTTTAAAATAAAAGTGTAACAGGAATTCTATTCACAAGATAGACAGAGGAGTAACGTATAAGTCTGTAACTGAGGCATCAACAAGAAAAAAACAACCAAACAAAAATGTATAATGTCATTAGAGGCACAACAGTCATTGTTTCACTATTTGTGACTATTTTAAAGAAACTAATTCCACATAGCATGAGTCTATATTTGACAAGTTTTTCTTTTAGATGTTTATAGAAGGTATGACTAATAGTGTTTTAAAACACGTTTGCATGCATTAGGACAATCATGATTTTTTTAAAAGCCTGTATTATATATCTTCAAAAACCTACTCATTAGTCTGAGTAGTGACAGGTTCACAAAGACTTCTCTATCACTGCTGAAATGCCAACAAAAATAATAATTGCTTTTTCTCTAGGATCAATTTCCTTGCCATAGTTCAGTATACTGAACAATCATTCAATCAGTCTTTTAGTTTGTGGTCCTTTAACAAACTCCTTTTTTCTCCATGGCCAGAATCAGTATTTGATTCTGGAGAATTAACTAACATTTTGGTAGCTCTGATAATTTTCTCCTTTTATTTAATATCTTTAAAATTCCTCACACACTTTTATAATAGTAATAGAAAACAGTCAACCAACAATTATCATGCTGTTAAAACCAACATCCTTTCCTGCAATTTAGTTGAGGATCATTGGGTATTATCAAGTGTAGATAGGTATTAGGAAATGCCAAGAATTTAGGAATTTATTAGTATTTATTAGAAAACACTGAGAAAAACAATAGGCTAGTCCTTTTTCAAAATGTAATTCTGTTCTTCATCCATGCCCAAATTGGGATAATTTAATGAGCAATATAAAAAGAATGCTTCTTTAAAGTAATAAGAATGTATTTTCAAAGCTACAAAGATAAAATGCAAACTCGACATTAGAATCTGTGTGTCCACTGGGAAATTCTCTGAAGCAAGTTATTTTAAATGTCATTGAATTCGTTCTTAACCTCCCCACCTTTTCCACTACTGAGTTGTTCTACTTCATTTATTCTTGCCTATCATATTGCATCCAAGCTTACTGTTCTTTTTTTTTTTTTTCTTTT
>PVHT020000886.1:3899472-3947774 GCA_004024745.2 Catagonus wagneri | reverse complement strand
TATCTAGAGCCACACCCGCGGCATATGGAGGTTCCCAGGCTAGAGGTCTAACAGGAGCTACAGCTGCCGGCCTTTGCCACAGCCACAGCAACGAGGGATCCGAGCCGCATCTGCAACCTACACCACAGCTCACGGCAACGCCGGATCCTTAACCCACTGAGCAAGGCCAGGGATCGAACCCGCAACCTCATGGTTCTTAGTCGGATTCGTTAACCACTGAGCCACGACGGGAACTCCCAAGCTTACTGTTCTTAAGGGTGGTTAATTATTACTTTCTCAAGTGTGCTTTTTTATACCCAACCTCAGTGCTACGCCCTGTGGAATCCTCATCCAGGTACTTAATGTGTTTCCTAGTTCAACAATTTAAAAGGTATTGGTGGTAGTGGAAACATTTATATATGCTAATAGCTGATGCATTTTATATATACATATATATGTGTGTGTGTGTGTGTGTGTGTGTGTATATATATATATATATTTATTTATTTATTTATTTATTTTTTTTTTTTGCCTTTTAGAGCTACACCTGAGCATATGGAAGTTCCCACATTAGGGGTCAAATCAGAGCTACAGCTGCCATCCTGTGCCACAGCCATAGCAATGCCAGATCCTAGCTGCGTCTGTGACTTAACACCACAGTTCACAGCATGCCGGATCCTTAACCCACTAAGCTAGGCCAGGGATTGAACCCACGTCCTGATGGATTCTAGTCATGTTTGTTACTGCTGAGCCACAGTGGGAACTCCGTTAACAGGAAAATGGTCACCTTTATTTACTGACCATCATTTTTCATAGTAACTTTTTTATATATTCTTCCTGAGGGACTTCATATTCCTCTTGTAAAGAGATGTTGAAATACTTTGAAATACAAAATTCTTATAAATGTCCAGTTATGTTGTTGATAGTTTCCATAAAAAATGATTCTTTCCTGAATTCTTTTATGAGAAAAATGATAGCCAGTATATTCTACCATTTTAGTTTGAATAGGCATGATTCTTTGGAAGAATACACTTAAATCTGATTACTATTTTTTGTTCATACCACCAATGATGACTTTAAAATGTATTTTAGTTTATTGATTAGAAGGCACAGTGACAAACATTCTCACGTTAGATATTCATAATAAATCTCTAATAATCTTAGGACTTGCATCATTAATGAAAAAAATATTTTGAGGTTAAATGACTTGTACAAGGCTGTATCAGTTTGGATATTTTCAACTGCAGATAACAAAAACCCAATACAAACTCATATTAAAAATAAAATTATTATTTACATAATAGAGAAGTCAAGTTTCAAGGCTGACTTAATACAGTGGCCCCAGCTCTAGAACTGCTTCTTTGGGGAAATATTTTTTTTGCCTCTTTCTACCATGTTTTTTGTGTTATTAGGCTCGGTATGAAATAGTTAGAGGAGATAACTGGTCCCAGAGTTCTCTGAGGAAATGTCCAGCAAGGAGAGAAACTTTCTGTGGATACTTTAATATTAAATTCAAATTTTCTAGAAGTTATAGAAGTTTCATTTCACCCTGAGCCCAAATTTGGCCTCATGCTAATTTCTGAACGAATTCATGTTGACACAGATGTGTCATTCAGTAACAAATCTCTTCTAGAATTTCTCCTTCATAGCCATGATTATAATTAGAATAGTAAATACACAAATATTTGTGTGTGCCTAAAACCTATAATTGGAGAGGAAGAAAGCCTAAGTGGAAAAATGTTCAGCTCTGTGTTGCACATTTTAACATATTTCATCTTTTCAGCATTCCTACAACAGTGTCATGAAAGTTGTATTATCCCATTTCACATTTGAAGAATTAGTTCCTGATGAGGTTAAATGATTTCTCTAAGGTCTCACGTCTGGGAAATGGCCAGACAGTAACCTGATTGTAAAACCCAGTGATGTTTTCTTTCAACTGCATTATCTCCCCATTAGCTTCCAAAACACAACTTAATCTTTTAACTAGCCAAAGCTATGCTTAAACTGTGCCATTGTTGTGATCAAATAGGAATTGCTGATAGAACAATGAAGTATTAGGACAAACAGGGGACAATTAATTTTTCTATGTAACACTTGGTTATTCATTTTTGTAATAAGAGTATCTTAGTGACTGGAAGATGTTGGCCAAGAGAAGTAACAAGATGGTATCTAAACAGTTCCTTCCTGTTTCATGATTTCCAAGAATACCTACATACTTGGTAATTCACTAGGATTCTCACAGAACTCAGACACAGATGTACTCATGACTGTGGTTAATATTACAGTGAAAAGATACACAATAGGATTATTAAGTAAAAGACACATTGGGCAGAGTCGAGAGGAAACCATGTGCAGCATTTGGAAAGTCCTCCCTCTCAGAGGGTGCCAAGTAGAATGTCCTCCTTTCTCTCACTGTTAAACAGAGGAACACACTAAGATCTTTAGTGGGAAGAGTTATATAGACGCTCTCTGCTTATGTGATCAACAGAAATCACAGAAATTCTAGATTCTCAGAAGCAAAGCAGAATTCACCATGTGAGTTTAGTACCCCAAGCAAACAAACAAAAGAGCCTTAACAGTAGAGGGAAGTTCAAAAGCCATGTTTCAGAGTTCCGGTCATGGCGCAGTGGTTAACAAATCTGACTAGGAACCATGAGGTTGCGGGTTCGATCCCTGGCTTTGCTCAGTGGGTTAAGGATCTGGTGTTGCCGTGAGCTGTGGTATAGGTCGCAGAAGTGGTTCGGATCCCGCGTTGCTGTAAAAAAGCCATGTTTCCCAACACCAGCCTGGGGCCAGCCCTGCAAGTAATTTCTTCTGAAGGGTGATATTGACTTGCTGTGTTAACTCTCTCCTGTACACTTTACAGTGCCAATATGCAGGGAACAGTAGAATACATCAGGATTTTGAATCAGAATATATAGTTTAATATGAGAAAGAAGACCAAATAATGGCAGTAGTCTTCCGTTATCAATAGAAGAAGCCTAATAGTCTAAGACTGGCTTTTCAAAGTTTTCTGCAGACTTTCACCTTTGGTAAAGACAGTACATATCAAGGTAGTTAAATATAACTTAAGAACACATTTATCATGCTCTATTTGCCTGTTCTGGGCACCACACTCTAAAGAACAAAAACAAAACATAATGAATACATGCAGTGCTTTTGCAAACCTAAGGCCTTAGCATCTGAGAGGAGTGAATATGGATATTTAACATATACAGTAGACCATGGTAAATGATTTAATAAGTGTTCAAGGATTAAGGAAGTATAAGAAAATGGAATATGAATTCCCTTTAAAAAGATCTACGAAAGTTCCAGGAGGTAGTGACAATTGATTTCTATCATCCTGAAAGATTTCTGTGGCAAAGATACTGCAGTGACATTTTTGTTAGAGGGAACAGACAGAGATATGAATATACAAGATATTGGGAACATTCATAAAAGACGTACTTTGATATACTGCAGTGTGACACAAAATATATAATAAATTTAATAATTTAAAAGTTGTTATACTCACATTAGTATCATTAATTATCATAATGTTAAATATAAATGAGGTCAAAAGTATGAACAGAGCCAGTGTTACAAGGATTTTGAATTCCCTACCAAAGGGATTGGGTTCCTCATTTTCTATTGAAAAAATAAAGCCATAACATTGCCTATTAAGAAACAAATTATTTCCCACAATATCAAAAAATAATGTAATAGCATTTGTATTTATGTATATCACTTAAAATTACAAAGGTTTTAAAAGCTGTGTTATGGAAACTAAGGATGAAGACCAAAATATATATTTGTTGTAAATCACAGTATGAAAACTCTTCTGTTTTTTAATGTCCATATACACCTGACTTTTGACTTGTTACCTTGTAATACGACAATCAAAAATCTTAGCAAGACCTGATCTGATTGTTCCATGTTTAAGCAATTTCACTGAGGTATTTTACTACATTTAATAATGAAGATTTCAACTTCATTGAACTTAGATTATTATCTATAAAAATTAAATTATATGAAGTGTTATATTACTGTATTAAACAATATTCCTCCACTTTAATTAAAAATAGCCTTTCGGAGTTCCCATCATGGCTTGGTGGAAATGAATCTGACTAGTAGCCATGAGGATGCAGATTTGATCCCTGGCCTCATTCAGTGGGTTAAGGATCCAGCATTGCTGTGGGCTGTGGTGTAGCTTGCAGATGCGGCTTGGATCACAAGTTACTGTGGCTGTGGTGTAGACCAGCAGCTGTAGCTCTGATTCAACCTTAGCCTGGGAACTTCTGTATACCGTGGGTATGGTTCTAACAAGTACAAAACAAACAAACAAAAAGGATATCTTTTCATTTTCTTTCTATTTGACAGTATTTTATGTTTTTCTATCATTTCGTTTGTTTGTTTCCCTTAAGTTGTGACGAGATGTACTTGGGATGGCATTAGGAACAATTCAGAAATAAGCTGTAAGGAGACCATTTTATCGAGGGCATTGTTCACATAAACTATTTTCAAAAATATCAGAGAGCCACCAAAATGGGTCATATTCTCCAAGTGATAGATTTGGGTTTTGAAACAAATGCTGCATACTTTCCCTCCTTAAAAACCATGCCATTCTGAGGAAGAACTAATTATCTTAAGGCTCTGAGTCAACTGTTGCCAAATGGTCTCACAGTTAGCAACAGAAGAGAAATGAAGCACAGTGCAGCAAACCTTGGGGATTCACCTGGCCTCCTTTGCAGCCAAGATTGTTCCTATGGTGTCAGACAACAATTAAGTACCTGAAATTGAAGGTGACTCAGAAAAGGGCAAATGAATAACTGTAACTCTTTCAACCAGGTCAGCGACTTCACAGGGATGAATAACCAGAATGTTGAGAGAATAAGATTAGAGGATCATTTTAAAAAGCAGAGGTAAATAGGTAATTATCTTTATGGATATGTAGACAAGTGGAACAAATACTGGCGTCACGTGTACTGTGGCCCTTCACCAACTACCTGTATAATCTTGAGAAATCATGTTCTCTGTCTATAGGCCACAGTTTCCTCACAAATTAAATAAGAAAAAGCGGCTGATTTCTTAAGCTGTTTTTTAAATGGTAACATTCTACAAATTTTTATGTAAAATTACATGTCTGTAAAGTATCTTTAAGAAAAAGTATCTTAAACACCATAAGAAATAAATATTATCTGCTTTGGCCCAGCACATAGAATAAGATCTGGCACATAGTAGGCATTCAGAACAAGATTTGTTGTGTGAATGAAGAAGTCAGAAAATGGAAGTGAAGGGTCAGTGGGTTGGTTAAATTACCATCAGCAAAATGATAGCCTATTCTAACACAAACAGTTCTGCTTTAAGACTTAGTCTCTCCCTTCCTCTTTAAGGTAAACTGTACCCTTGGGTGATGTTGGGGCAAGGTGGGTAGTAAGGGAGACCCAAGGGTACTGCAAAGCCTCTCATTGGTTTCCATGCCACTGGTTGCAAGCTACAGACTGGTTTGAAGTCCCTAAGACTAAAAAGAAATCAATACCATTTCTGACAAGTCCTCTGCCATATAAATAACCACAGACTTTTCTGTGATCAAATTGCTGTTGCATGAGGAAGAGTGCCTAATGTTTCCCTGGCTACACTTGCAAGTTGAATAAATTGGAGAACAATATCATTAGAGTTAATATACAGTATTTAATTTCAAAATACATCTTCCCAACTGGTACATCCTGGATAACCCTTGCCAAATAGAGCCATAGAATTTATTTAATCAGTTTCTTTTTACTATAACAAATCACTGGACTAGGTTTGAATGGAAATGTGATGATTGCAAATTATGTATTTATATCATCAGCTGATTTTTGGAAGATGTTATTATCAGATTGGACAGATAAAAATATACCCCAGTTATAACATCCTCTTTCTACTGTTCATAGATTTCCAAGAGGGATACAATTTCCAGAAATTCACAATGAAAGTGCAGTCAAATTAGAGTAGATACTGTAGGGAAATGGAGTTTGTCATTTTACTTTCAGGTAGGTCTTTGGGTTTGAGAGGATATTAAATTACACTATGGAACATTGATCTGTCAGATGAAAATTTAAGCCATAGTACATTTTCTGACTCGCAGCAAAACTCTACATTTATTTCTCTGTTCTGTTTTGCCATTCCTAGAAATTAATAATGACAGAAATAAACACATTTAATAAAGTAAGATCTCTAGCAGTGGATTTTGACACAGTCTGATTTATTTGTTTAATATTGAGTCTTTAGTAGAGTTGCTTAGACAATATAGGTTTGCACGTTATGCATACTATATTTACTATATTTAAAAGTGGAAACTTTAAATGACTATGCTGGAAGATATGCCAAGTTACAAGTAAATAATTATTAAAAATAAAATATATCTACAGAAAAGTTTAAATAATGTTCTTGTAGTAGCACTGGTTACTTTAATATTTTGGGGAACTCTTAGAATAGGTGAGGGAGATTTTTAAAGAAAAAGCACTTAGATACTGGTTTGATGTAGGCAGAGGCTACAACTATTGATAAAATTCTTCAGTTAAATTAATTAGATAACAAAGCTCAAATGTTAAAGTTGAGAGATTTAAAACTTTATTTTCTAAAATAAAATTTTGTTATTTTACATCTAAAACAGATGTTCAAGGCTACTAGTCACATTTTCTTATTTCCTTGAAAAAGAAATGCAATCTCAGAGGTTTAAGTAATTTCCCAAGGTCAGTGAGAGAAAGGAATGAATCAATTTATGCAATTTTTTTCTCTGAATGAATTTGAATTGCAAATATTCATATCCATATGTTAATACCATGTTTATAAAAAGAGAGTAAATAAATATTTTATAGTAGCAAAAAGATAACCCTATAACCCAATGAAGATTGTGGTGAGGGAGATCATTAGAAGAGGATAACAGCTGGTATAAAATACTGAATCGGTAAAGATTCAGATTTTAAGAAAATGTTGAGGGAATATTACAAACTTATGACCATAAATTTAAACACAATACTCTGTTTTTCACCAGCAACACGTAGTTAGTTATTATGTCCACTTATACCTAATGTAGATGATATCCAGAGTTTACCTTTGTTAGAGAACAACAGAGGAAAAAGGATCCAAAATTTGAAAAGTATTTTTAGCAGCCTGATGATAATCATGGTCCTTGGATACTAAACTGAAAAGAAAAAAAAAAAAAATGGAAGTGAAGGAAACTGAGGGAGAAAGTGGTAGGCTCAAGTGATTGAAGGTCTCCATGAGTTTTAAGAATTTTTTTGTATGAAAAGTTTAGATTAATAGTGAAAAGCTAAGCTCCCAAAAGCATTTAAGCATTTTTGTTAGTTGTTATGAATTTGCAATTCTGAATATCATCTGCAAGGCCTTACTAGCAATAAAGATTGAAAGAAAGCTTTGGGAAAGATAATGAGCTGACTGACTTTGAAAATGTGTCAGTTATGTGTTTTAGGTACTTCTTGTGGAGTGGTGTCACTGAAAGTAGAAAACCTGTACCCATAGTATTTAATTATGTATCTTTGCTGATTCTTTTGATTCTATGGACTAATGGTTTACATTATAAAAAGGACGGTTCTTTCAATCTTCGATATCCAGTGTATTAAAAAATCTCTGAAACTTCTCTAGCTAAAATGCCTGACATTACCCAAATCTCTTTGCCTAAAAGTGTGAGTGATTAAATGAGTTAGCACCAGATTTGGGGGGAAATGGAGATATGCTAGTTCTTCCAGAAGATTCCTTGTAAGAAACTACATAGCTAAAGAGAATGACAGGCAAAAAGGAATGAGAAAAATATTCATTAAAAAAAGACAACTTACGAATATATAGCATATAAACATCCTTGTATCTGAAATCTCAAACTCTCCTAAGAGACAGAGTTGAAGAAAGCTTTTTATGGCTTATACCAGTAGTAAAGAAAGAACTTTTATATGACTACTAGAGTATAAAAGGATGAGCATTGGTTTCAAATTATTTCAATAGCTGAAATAATTATTTTCCTTATACAATCAGAACATGCAAACAAATGTCCCTATACCTATACACCTTGGAAATTACAAATTAGTTGAACCCTGTCGTTGCTCTCTGCACCTATAATCTGATTTGGAGGAAAATTATTTAAATATATTACCTTGTCCTTTAAGTGGAAGCAGGAACCCAATGCACTACTCTTTAGTGAAATAACGAAGTGCTACTATGCATATGGGCACATATACATATATAAATAATTTAATACAAAATAATATAATCATTTGATTATAAGCCCCATTAGATTATAAGGATAAGAATTGTGTTTGATCCATGCCTGTATCCCCAGAGCCTAGAAGAGTCTGGTGCACCGTTGTTTCTCCCTCAGATGTAATCCACATGGTCTTTGTGAGATGCATAGAGTTAAAGCCTTTAAACTGGAGCAACTCTCAATAATGTTTAATAGTGATAAACACTAAATATAATGGAATCTGTGTTTTTATAAAATGGTGGTTTCTTTTTTACTTTTTACTCTTTTTTTCCCAAAGAGTAAACTTTTTTCCAAAATAATTAGCATATAAATTCCTTTTATCGCTTCAATTAAGCAGGAAATGCAGAGGTAGTACACAGAGGCTGTTGGCCAGAGAACCTGCAGACAGAGCAGAAAGAGGACCTCATTGTGTGTGCACCTCACCTGTAGAGTGAGACACCCACTATGGGTCATAAGTAACAGTGAGCATTTTGAGGAATCTCTTTAGTGATATAATTCATAAAGACTTATTAAAGGGAACTTTGAAGAATTGAGATTTTTGCAAATAACAGTGACCCTGACAAGTGAAAATGCATTTTAATGCAGATTATCAGAAGTGAATAAGTGTCTGTGACACAAGAAAGAACATGAATATAATATATATCAGTCACACATATGGAAGAAAAAGTTAAATAGAAGCATTTTTAAGCTTCCAAAGGATGGGTGGGGATGTGTTTAGAAAGAGATAGAGTCAGAAGTTACAGACAGATAGATTGAAAAACATTCTATCCATTCTCTCTCTTGAAATATTTTAGTGAATCCTCTTTCTTTGTGATCTGTAGGAAGAGTATACAAGAGAGCTTACTAGACAGAATAATGATTCAGTTAGCTTATCATAATCAAAGAATAGATTTTCAAGTATTTCTTGATGCCATCTTCCACACATGCTCTACTAATCTTGCCCACATCTGTTTAAATTTACACTTGGACTGATGTTCACCACAATGAGAGAATTCTAAGGCAAAACAGAATACTTCATTGGCAACATTTGGGATTACTTATTTTCTGAAACTGTCTTTAATTTTCTCTTTAAGGATTAGAATAAATGATATAGGTTTTCAGAAGTAATATTATATAAAATCTTAGTAGAAATTCTATGTTGTCTAATATCTGAAATGAAAAGACGCCTTCATCACAAGTGACCACCCGGCTCTGAACATCAGATATACTGGAATATTCTAATTTTAGGGAAAAATTCATTGTATATAGCTCATAAAATATGAGGACCCAAGTCCCTGGGGCAGAAGAAATTTAACTTATGAAGTATACCAAGATGAGAACTGCTAGAAAACTGGAGGCATGGAAGTACTATACTTGTTTAATATTTTAGTTAGCCTAGAGCAACGATTATCACAAACTCTATGAAATGTTACTTGTGCCCACATAGTTACATTAATTTTCTTTTAATCTTCATCTGCCCCAGGAAATACTTCAATTGAATTTTACATTTCTTTCCAAGAAATCAGGAACTCTGGAATCCAATCTCATTTACTTTAACTTTTTTCCCCACAGTTATTTCCAAATCCTAAATGAATTCAAAACCAAGAATCTATCTTGCATTTACTTCTTCAATGTGCAAAAATGACATGGTTAAGCTTAACTTTAACATAAATCTGGAGTAATGATTACTCATCTGGTGGGTTATTCAGTCATTCATGTACTAAACACATTGATCTGATTCATATTAGGTATTCATCTCAATACACTGAAAATATAAAGTAATAGTTACCTTGGGAGGTAGTAAGTGTAGTGGTTGCAAAAGGAGCTCTGTAATCAGATACTCTGAATTCAGCAATTAACTCCACCTCCTCTTAGCTGTGTCTCCTTAGGCAAGTTAATTAACATCTCTTTGCTTCAATTTCTCTATGATAAAAATGGGAATTAATAGTGGTAACTGCAACATAGTATACATAGTATAATTATGAGAAATAGAAAAGCCATGTAAACTGCTCAGCATAGCACCTGCCATCTGGTAAAAATTCAACAAATGTATACTATTTTTCTAATATATTTATGTGTGTATTTTAAAGTATCCTGTAATATAGTTACAATATTATTTTTAAAATATGGGATGATTTTCCGTTTTGAAAACATGAGAAGAATGTTGGAGTCCCTGAAAATAATGTAATTTATTGGTTTTTGAAAAGGAAGATGAGCAATTCAAGGCTTCTAATGAATTGGTTTCAGCTATCATGGTATAGAGTTTCAAAGATAACTAGAATGACTAACTTCAAATGAAAAAAAAAGTTTGATAATTTTTTACATTTGGCTGTTTTCTTTTTGCCTTTGGAGTGATTTTAGCTCCAATCCTGATGAATTGTGTAGAATTTTCAAATAGATGAACCACAAATTTCTCTGTGACTTAGAATTTTGACAAAGTGTAAGAAAAAAAAAGTTGTTCCAATATAATGGCTAAAAGCTAGATCAAGGCCTCTCAAAGAATATTTAAACTATGTTCATTAAATTTAAAGAAAGACTGGAAATTATATGTAAGAGAGAATTCTTGGGGGTTTTAAGTAGGTTTAGGAGCCTTGGGAAATTTTCTGAATTTCTAAGTCCTTTCTATAAAACTATGTCTAAGTCATACATCTTAATACTATCATATACAAAAGGGAAAACAAATCCTGGATATGGCTAAGGTTAGAAACCTATATAGATAACTAAAGATTTTTTTTTATCAGCAATATATTTGAAACTTGACACTGAATTTAAAGTCTCTGCAGCAATGATAGATGAAAAAGTAGATATCCAAACGATAGAAAAACAGAATTTAGGAACCAAATAAGGTTGACAATAGGTGTATCAGTCTGTGTTCAAACTTGGGATTTCTTAACTTCCTGAGTAGTTTCCTCAGTCTTACTAAGAACCTGTACAAGATAGAAGAATGCACAGTAAGAACCTGTAAGAGAACCAAACTGCCTATCTTAATATTAAAACATAGCAGAGATATTAGAGTTCAAAGCTCTACAGTGACATTCAGTGGAACTCTCTGTATCCTCCTACCCCCATAAACTTTTCTTGATATAAAGCCAAAACCCAGAGTTAAAAATTGTCCTCATCTTGCAAGAGGGTGCTTTTCTTCTCAAAATGATACACCACTTTAAGAAGAATTCTGACAGAAATCTGTAAACCAGCTATAATGCAAAAATAAAAAAATAAAAAATTAAAAAACTATTATATAATTAAAAAAAAAAAAAAGAAGAATTGTATTGGTAAGAGGCAGGAAGGCCAAAAGTCGTCTTGCTTCTTATCATTCTTGTCATTCTTTTGAGCCTGCATACCATAGCTGCAAAAGAAAACTAATGATAGCAAGAAATAAGGTGACACATCTTATTTTTCCAAAAGAAATCAGGTCCCAAACAGACAGAACAGAACAACTAAAAGACATTTTCATTACAGCTTAATGTGGGAACTACTGAGTTGTAATATATAACAAATTCATTGTAAGAATTGAATTCATGCAGTTAAAACAACCTACAACAGCGCATGACACAGAAAACACGCCCAAATATTAGCTCTTTTTACAACTTTAGTAATAATTAGTCTTTCTTTTGGATAATATCAAAATGAGTATCAACACCTAAAACTGATAATCTAAGTTAACTACGGACTAGGTACTGAGCTGTGTTTTTATGGTACCTCATTTATTCCTACAAGTTGTCTCAACTTTACAGCTGTGGAATCTGGGACATAAAATGGTGAGAAATGCCCCAAAAGTTAGATAGGTTTTAAAACAATGACTTGTAGCAGAATTGCTAGAAAAATCGGATAAAAGAAAGATAGTCCTGGATTTGGAATCCAGTGACCAGAGTTCAGGTCTCAAATCTGCCACTTTGTACGTTAAGTTTCCTACTACAAACTCTCTCATCTATCAAATGAAGAGGTAGAACTACAAGTTATTTAAAGTTCCTTCCAGCTCTTTCTGTGTCTCCAAAGTTGAAGCTAAGTGTAAAAGTCATATAGTTATTTGAGGTCTTTTAAAAATTAATTTTCGCTTTATCTGGTTAAAAAATCACTACTTTCTTGGTTAAGAAAAATTATCCCCAAAAAATCTCCATAGTTCTGGAAATGAAATATCTATCCATCTCTTTTATTTTATAGTTTTTTTATATTGGAAAAATAAAGCAAACAAATCTAGGGGTATCAGGTACTATATTTCTGACTTTTTGTTTACAGGGAAGCAAGGGAAATCATCATATGAGGGCAATTTGGGAAGAATTTGTAATTGTTACATAGGAGAAAGATTTCCTTGCTATGTATGCTTTAGACAGAGATGACCTCGTACCCTAGCCTAGTTTCTGGGGTGTTCACACTGATGAACGAATGCTATTCTGCAAGAGAGGTTTTGGTAGAAAATTCTATATTTTCCAGTTGGTAGCTAGCTTTCCCCTCTTAATGCTTACTAAACTATCTTAACTTAGCACACTACAGGACATTTGCTTTGGGGTAATTTTTTCTACCTATGATTTGTAATACTTTGGTTTTGTTTCATGGGCTTAATTTTGATTAACACAAAGAGTTTATGCTCTCTAGTGACAATATGTGTATAATAAGGGAAATACGTTTTCCTCAACTGTATTCCCAGGGTGCTTTTAAATATGATTTTCTGAGGACATGCTTAATATTATATCTGTACTAAGAATAATGAAGTGGGTTTTTATACCCATTAACATTTTATAAATCTTAGAGTCAACCAGTATACATATGTATTGATAGAAACATAATTTTACTCTTCCTTGTCTTTCTGAGAGTCAAATAGTCTTAGTGAGTTGAACTGAAATATTTACTTCTTTATAAATTATTTCAATATATATCTTAGTGGAGGTTATACAAAATTTGAATTATTCTAAGTAATTTTCAGTTTTAAAATGCAAAAATTGTGTGATATATATGTAACTGAACACTGAAAAGTGACTTGATTTTCTTGAGATTAGTCTTCTGAAAAAATTATGTCTTAAATGTTATTGCTTGGTTAATTGGAATGGTATTATGGTTTGATCTTTCCAACAAACTGCCCAATTTACTATTAGTAAGGACTGGTAAAAATCAATATTGCTGTAGTTTTTCCTAGTAGAAGCTGGAAGCCACAGTTGATACTTCCCCTTAAAGGCTATTCCCACTCAAATCACCTGACCTTAGGATTCAGACCTATTCCTGCCATCGTTTAGGGCTTCACATCCAAGAATTTTTAGTGAAATTCATTATATACTAGACTATTGGACTTCTCCACTGAAACACATTCTTGCCTGAAGTCCTGTTAGCATATGGAAATCCTCTTAGCTCATTATTCTTTGCCCATATGGCTCCCAAATTCTTGCCATCATATTCTCTCAGTTCTTCAAACTCAGGATTGAATTTTCAATAATCCAATTCCTAAATTATGACTAAGCTTTTTACATAGTTTATATATACAATATATCATATCTACCCTGGCATGCTTACTTTCAAGCTCTTCTTCCACCCAAGCAGGTATACTTCTTCTTAAAGTTCTGACACCCAGCTCCTATTAATCACTGTGTTGCCTTGAAGAGTCATCATGACTCATGATGAGTTCCATGTTAGGATCAATTTGTATTCATAAGTATATTACACATTTAACATTTTGACTGGTGTGAATTTAAAGAAACCTGACTAAGGGTGAATTAATGAACTTGGTATTTAGGTTCTTAAAATATTGGTTTAAATTTTGTTTTTGCTCATGTACTTACTAGCTCTAGTACTCGGATCACATAATTTAAATTTTGTAAGCTTCAATTTCCTCCTTTGAAAAAATAAGCTTAAAATACTTACGAGTTCTTCTATTCATGAAGGAGTAATGGCTATGAGACTTGTTTTCCTGCTGCAATAGTTGGAAAAGTAGACAAAGCATGTAAAACAATTCTCAGACATTAAAAAATAGACAAGAGGGATTCCCATCATGACTCAGCAGAAACAATTCTGACTAGTGTCCATGAGGATGAGGGTTCCATCTCTGGCCTCGCTTAGTGAGTCTGGAATCCAGCGTTGCCATGAGCTGTCGTGTAGGTCACAGAGGTGTCTCAGATCCCTTGTTGCTGTGGCTGTGGCAAAGGCCAAGCTGTAGCTCCAATTTGACCCCTACCCTGGGAAGTTACATATGACATGGGTCCAGCCCTTAAAAGCAAAAAATAAAATTAATAAAATAGACAAGGAGTGCTACAGTACCTATGAAAATGGAAACAAAGAGAGCCTTGCAACACATTGATTTCTGCCTGCAGGCAATCTTTGGACCATGGTACATCGAGAGACAGCCTAGATGGAACTACAGGGTCTTTAACTTTTGTAGTTGTGGAGAAAAAGATCAAAGTTTTTGGAGAATAATGCAGCTGGGATTTGCAGTGCTGATTACCAGAAAGGAGGGAGATACATGGAGAAGAGGTCTGTAGACATGCAGAGGTATTGCTACTCTGAGAATTTTATTTGAATAAAAATCTTCACATATGTGGAGTGAAAGCTGACAAGGCCAGGCAAAGAATAACTACTAGAAAAGAATAATTACCAGACAACTTTACATCACATTCCCAGAGTTTTCACAGATCTGGGAATCTTTTGAATTCCCATCAACTAGAGTCCTGAGCCTTCTTTGAATACATGGAAGTTTCAATAGAGAACACAAAAGGGTCAAGATTTAGACGTAGAGATAAATAACCCTAAAGACTACTTCAGATTTATCCTGAATTTTTTTTAAACAAGCCTCAGAAAGGTTAGTCTGACCCACAAGTGACTTAATCATCTGCCAGGTACAATCCTAACTCCATTTAAGGCAATAAACAAAATCTAGCGCTGAGCAAAATAAAAATCATAGTACCTCACAACCAATATGGAAACATTATTGGACATAAAAACAGAAAAATTTGACTTGTAACCAGGAAATAATTCAGTCAAGAAACACAGATCAGGAATCGAGAGAGGATGGAATTAACAGACAAGAAGTTCAGAACATCATTACAAATATAAATACATCAAGGAGTTAAAGAAAAACATGATAATTTGCATTTTTCAAATGAAAGGCAAAAAACCATGGTATGTTCAAATAGATCTTATATTTAGAGATGTTATACTGCATAATAATAAAAATTAAGAGGAGATAATAATTACTACTTGGGGGTCCACTGTTCCTGGTCTATATATTATCTATTTTAATCTTTATAGCAACCCCATGAGATATCTATTATATTTATTTTTACTGCTCAAGTTAACAAAAATGAGATTGAGAAATACTACATAATTTTTTAGAGAGAACACACACACACAAAATGCCAAACCAAAGATTTAAACCCACATTTTTTTGAATACAAAAGCACATTGTTATAGTGTTTTCCACATCCTAAAAAATTATGAGCATATGAATGCCACTTTAGAATTTATTTTTAGCCTACACTGCCAGGTTGAAGAAATATTCTATTTTATTTTGTGTCTTAATTCATATGAAATTTAGTTTCTTCAAAGTATAGCATGTATAAGTAGATAACTTTCTACACTCAGCTATCAGGCTGCCATTTATTTATGAGAATAACTGTTTGACAGGTTGATTCTAGAGCTTTTCCTAGAGTCAACAGAGAAGTAACCTATTTTTAACACAGAGTTAATATTTTTGTTCATATGTTTTTATCTAAACGATTCAAGAAATGTTTTATATATGAGATAAAAATTTAAAAAACCTTTTAGATATTAACATTCTGGTTATTCTTTGGATCTTATAAATCTTTCACCTTTTTAAACATAAATACCGTCAACAAATGAAAAAAAAAATGATCCTATAAATATTTTCTTATAATTGTGAATATTTAAGAAGTTATTACACTCTGAATATGCAGCTTAATGTGATAACAAAAAGAGTAACAATCTTTTCTTAAGTTCCAAATTAATAAAGCTAGAAACACAATAATTAAATCTATTGTATCTTAAGGTCAGTTTTCTTACCATATGTTTTGTGATAATGCAGAATATGTTTAAGGTTATGTGCTATTTAGATTTTCATCAGAAATAGAAAAATACTTTAACTCAAGTCAAAATTTTTCATAATAATATGAAAAATTGTTAAGATCTCTAAAGTCCTGTCTCATAATTTAGAGGCAGGTGCAGAAAATTTATGATAGATAAATCTTCATATTTATTTGTATTCTTTCCATTTTTTTATGATAATGTTTCTAAGAATATGAGAAAATAAGGTGTAGGTTTAGACTAAATTATGAGAATAAGCAAATTCTCATATATGTCTCTCTTTGATATTTCAAAATCTTACCCCCAATTTTCAAAGTTGGCTATCAAACTAAGCATTTTCTTAAAGAATAATCCAAACACCCTCTCTTGAAAGAGTTTGCAATTTTTCAGCCTAATTTTCCCACTACTTCTTTTTGCCCAGCTCACAATATACGCCAAATAAACCATTTACTTTTCCTAGATCAGTGTAATGCTTCTAAAACTCCAACATGCTTTTGATTTGCCTGGAAATTTTGTTAAAATATATATTCTTGCTTGGTTGGTCTTGGGTGGAGTCAGTGTTATGACTGAGTTCCCAGGCAATGATATGCTATTAATCGAGGCACCCCACTTTGGTCAGGTTTTTAGAGTTTTGGGTGCTGTCCTCCTTCTGCATTCCCTCCTCCTCTTCTAATACTGTTTAGATGTGATCCTTCTCTGGTCCTTTAAGTGTTTTGCTATTCCTAGGTCAAATGAGCCTCTTCCATCTTCCTATTATTTTTTTTGTAGGGCCACACCCACAGCATATGGAGGTTCCCAGGCTAAGGGTCCAATCAGAACTGTAGTCACCAGCCTACACCAGAGCCATAGCAATGCCAGATCCAAGCTGCCTCTGTGACCTACATCACAGCTCATGGCAATGTGGGATCCTTAACCCACTGAGTGAGGACAGGGATTGAACCTGTATCCTCATGGCTGCTAGAAGGGGTTTGTTAACCACTGAACCACAATGGGAACTCCAGTCTCTTCCATCTAGTGCTCAGAGAAAATTTTATGTACTTGACATCATTCTCCTGAAGTTTTAGCTTCACTTGTGTGTGTCTAGTCAATGATCTCCTAAACTTTGAGGACTATTTATTATTTATACCCTCAATATCTAACATGGTATCTGGCCCATTGTACATATATAATAAATATGCATTGCAAAACAATTAAAGGAAGTAATTGAGAGAGGACGGGAAAGAAAATAGTAAGAAGGAAGAAAATAGAAAGGAAGAGTTAGATACTATGAGATCACATTTTATTGCAATTTTCATACAGTTCCTCAACATATAAAGCTAATACAGTAGGGAAAATAATAGAATTGAAGCTTTCATTGCATTTAAAGAGGAAGCAAACAAATAAATCTTCCATTGTTTTACTATCTAAATAGCGGTGTTTCCAGGAAAGATAGGACTCTTACCCACAAGCATAATTTGCAGTAGGCAGACTCTTACCAAAGGCATAATTTGCAGTAGGCCTGCTAACAAAAAATGAACTCTTCTACCATTTAATAGGCATGGTGTTTATTGGGGACTTAATGCGAATCCCTCCTCTTTCAGTGTAGAAAGCAGTTATGATAGTAGAAGATGAAGAAACTCCTTTGTCATGAGATAAAATCCTGAAAATTTTCTCAAGGATTACCAGTGATGCAAAGGAAGCTGAATACTCATATTTGAGTTCCAAGATATGCCAGGTGCAGTGCAGTGAGAACTTACTACTTTAACATACTCTGTACATACTATTCGATTTTAAACAGTATCATTTAGATTGTTTCACCAAGGGACAAGCAATCATTACTTAAAAAAAAAATGCCTTACATTTTATTTTTACTTGCAGTCTTTGAATTTAGCAAGAGGTACATTGGTACCTCTTTTGAAGACTTACTCAGATGTGGATATTGTTCTATGTGTGAGATAGTCATCTACATTCAGATCTTAGTCATCTACATTCAGATCTTCTTTGTTAAATGAATTGTTTTCTTTTCACTTCAGACTTTTTGCCCTGGTACTAATTATTAATTACTACTACTTTGCCATTAATAATGTATTTTGCTTTCTTTTCTTTCAGGGTTTGAACCTGAAAAGACTGGAATCAGTACAAGGAGGGAGAGAGGTAAGAAGGTCTAAGGGGCAGCGGGGTGGGCGATGGAAAAGAAGAGAAAATGGTTACCATGTTGTTGTGATTTGGGGGTGATGTTGACTGATGCTGATGATGTTAATGACCATGGCACTGTGTTGAGAGGAATTCTGATAACATACATCTAATTCACTCTGCCAAACCGCATTTTACACATGGTTATGTGAATGTATTATTTGTGCTTGCTCCTCTGAAACTGAGGAAAATGCCGTATCTCTGTTTAGGCAAGTGTTGTTTTTGTTAAAATGGATTTTTATAGCACTAGGGCCCTCTAGACGGGGCAGAGAAACCTTTTTAAGCAAATGTTATGTGCAATGTTTAAAATGATTTACTGAGAAATTAGCATAATTCTAACAATGGAAACATTTTATGGCTTCTGGGATTCCTCCCTCTCCTATCAAGGCTATCGGCATAGCTACTAGGCAGGTGTGCATTATTAGGTAATGTGAGATTGCTCTGTTAAAACTAGTGATCCTAAAACTTCCTTTAATTATTGTCTATCCCAGATGCTTTATAAAGAAGGGAAATTTTAATAGTACGAAACATAATACCATATTTTATACATGATGTATATTATTGTTTTCTAATTCTAATGAACAGGCTTAATCTCTCCTTGGTTAAAATTCTTTCCAGGCCAAATGTGTAAACACTCTACTTTAAGTTTTACTGAGGCTGTTGGGTATAGGGGGATGGTGGAATATTTAATTCAGTAAATCAGTTTTCTTATGCTCAAAAGGTAATTATATGTTGATATTTATACAATAATTTGGGGGCAAAAGTGGAGAGATTTTGTTTTATAAAATGAGAAAAGCTTATACTCCTCCCTATCTGCGTCTTCTCTTTCTATAAAAACATATTTCTTCTGTATTTAATACATGGTGTTTGGCCCTTCTTTCCTTGTTCTTTTAATTTCCAGTTGTGTATTTTAGTGTTTGGCATTTTAGTTCCTAGTAAACCTGTCACTTAGGATCTCTTTCCATTTATTTGCTATTTTCCACCCAGAAGAATCTATTCCTTTAGAAGGACTTTTAACAGTAGGCTCATTTTGGCAAAAGAGCTGGAGAAGGTGAAATGTAGATAACTCTTGATATATTTTTCATGTTGTAAGAGAGCAAGGTAAAAATGATGTGCTCATCAGTAAAGGCAGAGTGGGAAAAAATTAGGTACCATGTAAGGAAGACCTCAGAGCCATTTACAGGTTTGTGAGGGTAACTACTTTCACTTAGATGGTACTAAAATGGATCTACTTAGAGAAAGAACTTAACTCATCACCTCCTAAGTGAAAGTTCGCACCCCAGCAGAACTGCCACAATTTATTACTGCTGATTCAGTGCCTTTGAAGACATGCAATTTGAAGTGTATTACTAGCTTCTCAGTGCTATACCTTGAGTCCAAGAGCAACTGTGCATCCAAGAAGAAAAACTTGAGTCCATGGACCCACATAATGCATTGCTAAATGGTAGCAAAAGTCACTTTTAAATTAAGACTTTGTAGATTTTCATGTTATTTTTTAAAAGCCTGATGACTGGGTTTTGTTGAAAAGAGTTGCCGTTAAATTTTATTGCCTTTTTTTTTCATTTTTCTGATTTTGTTTTTATTATGAAGGCACTTATGGGTAAGAGACATGTTAATGCATTTTAAATTGAAAAAAAAATTTCTTGGAAGTATTTTATGGTTTGTATGGAGGTCAAAATTTTAAAGGCCTGCAATATATGATACACGCATCTTCTTAGAGGGGACAACTTGATCTGGATCTTCTCCATTGAGGTTAGTGGAAGAATTATGAAAGAGGTAAGATCATCAAATTAATCATAACTCAGTTATGTTTCACTTTGACACCCTCCCCCCCCGATCCAGGAATAAAGAGTCAAAGTCAACTATTAAAATTCAAAGCAACCACTTCACTTCCTATCTGAGTCACGCTGGGTTACTTGAGCATACTTCTATCCAACCTAACACTCACCTTAGTTTTCCCCATGATTGTAAAGTCTGCTACATTCTGTAGTAAGAAACGTTAGGGAAGTATCAGACAATTAGGTGAAATATGTTGTGAACACTGTTCCTGTCTAGTCTCAGAGGTAAGTGATCTATAAAAAAGAGTGTAATGCCTTGTTAAGGGCTTCCTGATCTTTCTTGCTTAGGATATGTGTCAGGTATCTTTCTGATTCCTATTCACTGTATTCTGTTACATGTGTACATTACAAAGATGTATAATACATTTCTGATTATGTTAAATTGAAATGTGTGGATCTGGAAAACTCTTACTCAAAACATCCTCTTAGAATTTTTTTACCTTAGTGCTATTGTGATTGATGAAGATTTAATGACCATGATTACTTCTTGAGATGAATTAATTTGTCTTGGTTCAAATGACATATGTTCCCAATAGGTGTTGACGGATGTGATACTAAGGGCCTATTACCAAATATTTATAAGAAGGTTTACGAAGTGTCATTTAAAATGTTCTATTTACCTATTTGAGATAATGACAACAGAGTATGCATGGAAAATTGAAGCAGACAGGAATATGCCATTTAGCTAAGTGGTAAATATTATTAAAAGGCTAATTGCTAGACAAGTCCAGATTTGAACACTGCATGCTGTATAATAATATAAAAAGTGATTAAAATATAAATTACTTTTCTGAAGGAAATAGAGGTGAACAGCACCTAAATTTTGTTGTATTGTGAAATATTTGAAAACAGGTATTAGTTATAAATAAAAGCCTATTATATTAGTTTTTGTATATTTATACATGCATAACATGTATATAAATTGAGAAGACTGATCATAATAGGTAATAATAAGATTGTTTAAAAAGCGAGATTAGTGGAATACTGTGTAAAGTGTGATTATATAACTGATATTTCTGATTGTAAGTGAACTGCCTGCCTCTAGTGGGATCTTATAACTCATAGAAAAAACTCATTGAAATTCCATTGGATATCACACAGAGATAAATCAGACTTTATTTCTTAAAGAATTTCTGTTCTCTTATATAGTGTTTTTATTGTTAAATGTGGATAAAACAAGTTACTATCAATTTTCTTCAAAAAAGTATATCTTTATTATTTTAAATGGTATTATATTTTCCAAAGTACCATTTTTGTTAACTTATTGATCTGTGTGTGTAAGTGTACCTGTGTGTGTATGTGTGCATGTGTTTGTACACATTAATTTTGAGAGGTAAGTTATATTTATTTCCAGCCTATAAATAATTTTATATCATTATTCGGCAGATATTAAAAATGCTTCTGAAACATCTAGAGAAAATAAATAATTTTGATAATTTCTAAAAGCATTCCTTAGAAATATGACCAAAAATATTATAGATGTAATCACCCCTTTATAAGAAAAAATCCCTGTTGTGGTTTGGATATTTTTCCATTGACTGAACATGCCAGTGATATTTTTAAAAATCCTAATTTTACTTGGGGGATTGCAAGTACAAATAGGTTCTGATAGACACATAATTGGGAAAAAGTGGACCTTTCAAATCATTAACATAGCTGATTTATGAAGGTGTGATGCTCAAGAGAACCGTGAGCATGTCTTACAGCCCATCTGCTTTGCTGTCCAGAATGCTTCACTAAATTTCTCTGCTGGACTAGTGTTCCCAGTCTTCCTACTCTTTGCTAAAAACCATAAACAGAAAATTGCTGATGATGTGAGCTAATACTAAATGAACATAATTAATCAGAGATATTTGAAAAAGGTAGGTTGAAAAAAAAATGTTCAGTTAAATGCTATTTCCACAAGCTGCCTTTATATTTAAATATATTACTTATTTAAAATAATAATTCATGATTTTTCTATTTAAAGAATCACTTGAACGTATAATATTCCTAAAGAAAGCAATTATTTTATTCTGATAAAAAGGGGATTTTATGCCTTTGCTTTTATAATTGGATAGACTTGGCATTGTTTATCCCTTGAGAAATTACACATTTCTGCTTGAAGTTGAAAGTCATTTTAAAATTTGAGGCCCAAAAGGGAGAAAATTCAAAGAAAGAGATCAATGATATTCTGTATTTCACAATAATTTGTCTGCCTGGAGTATTAGCACAGGCATTACAAGTGGAACAAAATAAAAATTACCATTGGTTTCTCTTTCCTTTCATAACTTAATTAGAATTATCATGCAGATTATTTTGTCTTAACTTACTGCTTAAGTTAGGAAAACTCACGACTGTTTCTCCCAGGTCTAACAGACACTGGTGGGAGAATTGCTTTCTAAAGAGAGAAAAGAAGAAAAATGTGTATTTTAATAGTAGAATTAAAGTGGAAGAAAACGTGGTGTTCTTGGAAATAAGAATTAGCAAAAAGTATTAAAGTGCCGCTGTTTTCTTAAATTCTAACACTTTATAAAATTTGAAATTATAGAAAATAACTATATTTACTTCATAGCATGGTGAAT
This sequence comes from Catagonus wagneri, assembly GCA_004024745.2. Lineage (NCBI taxonomy): Eukaryota > Metazoa > Chordata > Mammalia > Artiodactyla > Tayassuidae > Catagonus > Catagonus wagneri. The sequence goes on along the minus strand of PVHT020000886.1, from coordinate 3,924,984 downwards.
GAAATAAAAAATATTCACCAAGAAACAAATCATGGTTACTAGTTATCTTTAGTAATTTTTCTGTGACACTTCCATTTGCATGTTTTCTTCAGTGTTCAACATTCAGAACAGACTGAGAGTTTCTACTTTTGTTTAAATTTACTTATCCCATTCTTGGTCAATGTAGAGTTTTGTAGAATAAGAGACTCTTTTGTAACCTCAGTGATACAATTTGGAGGAGAAAAATTTGAGGGGAAATAATTTTGACTAATAGTATATTTTTCTATGAGACATAAAAGCTGAGACAAAGTTAATTCTTCTTTATAACTAAAATTATTCAGTAGTTCAGTGGCTGTAGTATGCCACTAAGATGTATCTGATTTATTGTTTGATCCTGAGATAAAAAGTCTTTTGAAGACTCATTAAAAATAAAATATCCCTATTTTTTTCCTTTCTTGGAATTGACAGACAATAAAGGAACTGAGAGATCTTTGTGCTTATAAATCAATATTTAATTGAAAGAATTACACTTCACAAGACAATAATTATTCCTATTTCGAAAATGTTGCTGAAAGGGTAAAATGAGTTAATATGTGTAAAACTCTTTGAGTAGTTCGTGCCACATAGGAAGCACTCAATAAATTGCGATTACTATTATTGTTTTCCACGTGATTTGTTCTTCCTTTCATCTTTCCTTCCGTCAAAGACAATTTGCATGTCATGCTATTGGGGAATTTTGCTGTCTACATGGACTATCCTACACCATGGAAATCAATGATTTCTCAAGCCTAGTTTGAAAATTTTAATTTTACATTCTAAGTTGGTTCTGAGATGACAAGTTACTGATAGCATAACAAAATAAATCTACTTGGAATCTGTCGTTAAATCTCAAAAACAATTCCATATTTCATACAACAGTTGAGAGAAAATTGTATTTACCTTTTCACTCATAGCATTGTTTTCAGAGAACATGCCTAAGCATTTTAGATTTTATAAGCTGTTTTTCACATCCTCCATATTTTCTGGGTGATCTTCAGATTGGTTGTTGAAGATCTCGTCTATGCTTTGTAGACAACTGACTTTTGCAGAAAGTTTCCCAAAGAATCCTTTTGGTGAAACAAAACAAAATTTAGCACATTACTTCAGTAAGAAACATTCTTAGTAGTATGTCAAATAAGGAAAACAAAATTTGAAAGAAGTGCACGCTATTCAATTCTTTTAGTCTTCCTTTTGGAAATATTTGACTGATTATCTAGATTAAACAATTATAGGCAAAAGGGAATAGGATTTCATAATATTCTCTGTGGGGAAATTCACAGTGCACTTGCTTGTCCATTTCTGCAAGACATCAGAGGTAGACAATCACAAATAAGACATAGAGGAATAGTCTCTAAAAAAGAAAAATAAGGCTTAGTTGAGTTTTTTCTTATTAATAAGTACTCAAAAAGTTAAATTCAAAATGAGTAGGTTAATTATATTTAGCGATTTTAACTTATCCACCTATTTACATTAAAGCCATTGTGAAACCAAATCATGAGCGTTGTTCTACACTTGGATATAAAAGGTAATTAAAGTATAGATTCACTTAATGTTCTAGAAATCTGGAATTTTAGAAATTAAATGCATTTGTTGAAATGTGAAATCCAGTTTTTTAACAACACTGGAGAAGTGGTTTCTTTGTCCCTGTCTTGCTTTCAATTACAGCCTATCAAAGATGTTGCTTTCTCTTCTAACAAGTTACATTTAATAATATATTAGCTGTGGTTTACTTTCTGGAAGTAAAGGTCACAAAGAATATTGAGAGTAAGTAGTATCTAGTACAGAAATGTTAAAAGTGTACAGAGGTCAAAAGCATCAGGGAAAGCAAATGATCTTCCAGTTTTGCCTTGAAAAAGATTTTACTAATCTTATTGAGTGACTGTTCATGGATAAAAGAGGTGACAGCCATGTTGAAAATAGTTCAAGAATTGGCAGCAGGAAAGTGAACGTGAAAAGCATATTTAAGAACCTGCCAAGTGAAAGGAATTTAAAAGAACAATGAGGTGCTGCCTGGAGAACATAGCAACTTCAGTATTCATTTCTTGAGAATGGAGCAATTCATCGATGTTTTTACATAGCACTCAGACAATTTGAGGTCATAGAAAAGTGTAAATGATTTAGGCTTTACTGGAGCCAGTTACTTCAATAGGATCATAAAATAATTTGTAAGAATTTTATGTTTTTGCAAACAAAAGCATCTATGGCATAAAAATTCATTACATTTCCTCTCAACAAGAAATACAGAATAAGAGGCAGTGTAGCATAGGAGAATTTTTAGAGAGCACATAGTTTGGAGTTTCAGTACAGTTCTGCCCTTTGCTCAGCAACATGATGTTGAGCAAGCTTCATAACCTTTGTCACTGAGGTACATAACTTTACCTCAGTTTCTTCATTTTAAAACTAAAATCTGTAGTTCTACCTTACCTCATAGGACTGATATGAATAGAGAAAATAAGATTGCATCCGAAAAATAGTGAGCTCAATGTCAGGTACCAATAAAAATACCCATAATGGAAGTTTTATGTGCTGTTGATGTTTATTGTTACTATTACCTTGAATTAGTAAAAGACAGTGGACAGTCTACTCTCTGGAGTGTAAAGCCACTTACTAAGCACCACATATCACAAACTATAGAAATGATCCCTAAAAATATAGTCTTAAGCACCACATATCAGACTGAGTGTTGCCTACTCAAGGAGAAAAGCCCCAGGAATTCCTACTTGCAAAATAGTGCTTGACACTTTGTTCTATTATGTTTATCATATTGTATTGTGAATATTTTTGTTTGTGTCTCTACCAGTCTGTCACTTAGACTGAGTTCCTAGAGAATAGGGTCTTATTCTGTTTGCATCCATAAGCCGGTACAGCGCCTGATATGTAGTAAGCAACCAACAAATATTTGTTGAGTTGAATCTTGTTCCTTTTTAGGATCAGTAAGAGTTGGGTTTAGAATATCTATGCTAGTATGGATTGTTCATTCATTTTTGCCTTTCATATATTTAATTAATATATATTGGTTTCATTTATAATCAAATATTAAAGTTAATAAGTATATTTAATTTAATTTATTCTCATTATAGCCTAAAGAGATAGATACTTATAATTATTCACATTTTAGGTGATTTTGAGGCAAAAAATGTGAAATAGTGAGAAAAATAAATATTTACAAAGTATCAATTGTGGGAAAATTTTTAATATAGTCAAAAAATTTTTTTATCTTGCCAAGTTTCTTAACTTCAAAGCTGTTGATCCAAGTGTATTTTAAACTTGTATGATATAGGTAATTCAGCTGGTTAAATTATTACTATGCATTGTCAGGATTAAATTTTGTAAGGACTTCAGCCACTTGTCATGTTCTTCTCATATGACTACCCTGAATTTGATTTCCTTTTCAACAGATAAGGTTATTCAGGTGCTGAGTGGATTAGCTGATTGCCCAGAGTTAAACAGTGCACATAAATTCAGTACAGAGATTTTGAAAAGTATAGCTAAATGGTATTTAAACTAATCCGTGATAATTACAAAAATGACACATGAAGTGATATATGAATTTGAGGAGCAAAAGACTGAACATTAGCATATAGAAGATATTAGTCATGGGGCAATAAAATTAATTGACCAGGTAATTTTTATAATATCTATGAACATGATAGGAGATGAAAAAATAAGGATAGAGACTGAATTTTAAAAATAGAGTAGAGATTATATATACATATTTTCGGAGGTCATATATTTGTTGGTATTTGACAAAACAGTATGAATAACTTTTCTTTATCAATCAGACAACACTGCAAGTATAGAGTTAATATCCTAAATTCATGAAGTAGAGTGTAATAAATACAATGCATTAGACCAACTGGGCTCTTTTCCCAGAAAATCACTGAAGCAAGAAATACCTGTATCAGGAGAGAGGAAAAGCAAAAGAGAGAAAGAAGAAGACAATAAAACAAAACAAAACAAAAAAAGAGAAAGAATACCAGCTGGCCAATTTTAATGAAATAAGTAGAAAAGTTGTGTATTTTATAGGCTGCAAAGTAAAATATCCTTTCCAAACTAGGAAGGACTGCACTCAAAGCACAGACCAAGTTTTCTGTTATGATAGGAGAATTCAAATACAACTTATTTCATGAGACTGTGGGGGAAAATTTATAGCTTTGGTTTTAAACCTTAAATTTTACTTAAGTGTATTTTTAGAAATTATATTTTAGTTGGTTGAGATATTCCTATCACCAACCCATTTCGTGGTCTAAACAGATGTTTGTAACATACTACGGGATTGTTCTGAAAACATTAAGCCTGAGTTCAGTTCTTTTCTAGAGCCTCCTAATTTAAATTATGGCCTTTCCTAAGGTCTTGACCCCCTTCTTTCACCCTTCCTCTTTTGACACATTTTTCTCTAGGTAAACTTATCCAATCTGGTGTCTGTATGACTGGCTACATGCTGACATTCCTAAGTCTCCACTTCCATATAGATTTCTTTCCAGATCTATGTTTTCAATTCCTCACTGGACATTTGTATTTAAATACTATTTGGATATTTCTACTTAAATACTCTTTTTAAAAGAGTATTTAAGTAGAAATACTCCCCCAAACACAAGTTTCTTTTCTATTCATTTAATAACATTGTTTAATGACATGACTTTCTAATAGGCACCTTTTCCAGGAAACAGAAAATCAACCTCATTTTCTCTTGCTCCCAAATGTTCTCCCTCATCACAGTCATTACATGGCCTCCACTTTTCTTGAGATATATCTCATTTAAGTTTTCTCCTGTCTATCCTTTTTCCATGGAATGATTTTGGATCTTTACCTCTCAAGAAAAAATATTGTAATTACCTTTTAATGGGTTCTCCAGCTTCTCTTTTCTCCTATCTCCAATCTATCCCCTATACTGTTGCCCAAATATTATGAGCCTTCCTCACTGAAAAATGTTACTATCTTCCTGTCACACAAAGAAAAGGACTAAACTCCTTAGCACATCAACCAAGACTTTAGTAAATAGGCCTTAACTTCTTAACGTTTTAGAAATCTTCAAATTTCTCCTTTTCTCCTTCAGTTAAACTGTTAAGGAGGGAATTTTATTCATTCTTTAAGACCCAGAACAAATGGGTCTCCTTGGGCAGAATGAATTGCCCATTCTGTACCATGTTTGTACTTTTTCTTTTTGCTTTTACAGAAACAATTACATATTTTTAAATAGTAGTTGGCTAACATTTGTCTGGTCTGCTAAAACCAGAGTTTCTCTAGGGCAGGTGTTGTGTCTTTTACATCTTTGCAATTCTCAGAACTTGATTTTCGAGCCTAGAGCACAGAAGATAGTTAATAAACATTTGCCGATGGAATGAAAGTATGACTTAGGAAGCTTTGAGTTTCAAGGGTGGCCTTCTTTGAGGGTTGCAGGAATTACCACTAGATGTCACTAGCACATTTCCAATAACAATATCTGAGGCAAGGAGAACTATCCTTTACTGAGCACCTACTGTATGTCAGCCCCTTTGTAATAATTCTGTGAAGTAGGTGTTACTATCACAAATCTACCTTGGAAGCAGATGCTTAGAATGATTGCTGAGTCGTACAGCTAGCATGATATAAAAATGGGATTAAAATCTACATTTGTCTGCCATCAAAACCTACGGTTTTTCCCACAGTGGCAGCCTCATTCTGTTTCTTTTCTGATAACTGAGCCTCTATTCCCCAAATGATAAATAGCATATGCCACTTTTCTAGCAAATTAAATCTTTACCACAAAATAAGCTATTATTGAGTTAGACACTCTTATTTAAGACTGTTTGAGTTAAAAGTCAGAGACTTTGCTTCTCTAATAAGCTTTTCCTGAATAGTTAGTTTGAAAACAAACTACTATTCAGAGAAAACTTTTTTAATTAAACATAAGAATACAGGTTTTGAACAAGAGCAGTTAGATTTCTATTATATTACTAGTTTTTTCCTTTTCAATTAGCATTTGAAAATAGATTTCTACTGTTTACAAGGTGATAGATTTAGTAATTAGGTACGGATACATGAAGACAATATAGTCCCTACTTTCAAGCAGCTTTTAAAACTATGATGTCACCTTGTTTCAAAGTCAGGAACATTGTGATGTTCTTACTGTGGGGTGTATTTAATCTGAGACTCTGAAGTTTTAAATAGCATTTAGAGATACTAATCATTTTGATAATGTGACTTCATCTATTCTTGGATCTTAAATACTTAGAAGCACTTCCCCGAGTATGCTGGAAGTCCACTAGTTCCCGCCTGCTCTCCCTAGATGTCATGTTATATTTTTAGGCCCAACTCTCCCTATGTAGAGTCCCAAGTAAGACCTAGAGCATCAGCAGAGATCTATTTGCAGAAGCTCCAATCAAAGGAGAACAGTTATAAGAAAGTATGATGATATGAGGCTTAGACACGGATGCATATACTTGGATGGAACCCATCATCATATTTCCCACCCTGAGCAGATGGTGGCACCAAAGCCATCAGCTGTTACACAAATGAAAGAAATATGAAAGAAACAGAGTGGCACATACCTCCCCGTGAATTTTACAGCTTCTCTTTAGTCAATTTCAGTATCATATCAGGCTGCTTAAACTTCTGGCCAAACCCAGTGGTGGTTGTTATTATTTTTGCTTTTGCTATTAGTTAATTATTTAAAGGAGTTACACTCCATTACCTAATTTAAAATTGTGCATTCATATACAACATGATAAAGTTCTCCATAGATTTTTAAAGATAAGGAATTAATGTAGCCATGGAGAGTTTATCTCCTTGGTTAATGTTTCATGTATGGTGAGCTTGAATTTTAGGTGAAATTAAATCGTGTGATTTGAAGGCTAGTAATGTTAAAGGATAACATATTTTTAATTTATTCAAAAACTAGAAATAATTCCAAACCCTTATCTTAAAAATATATAAAGAAAAGCATAATGTCAAAGTTAAAGGGCATCCATGAGAACGCAGTTTGATCCCTGGTGCCTCTCAGTAGGTTAAGGATCCCCGTGTTGCTGTGAGCTGTGGTGGAGGTGGCAGTTGTGGTTTGGATCTGAGGTTGCTGAGGGTGTGGCATAGGCCAGCAGCTACAGCTCCGATTCCACTCTTAGCCTGAGAACCTCCTTTTGCCACGGTCCAGCCCTGAAAAAAACAAATGATTTTACCTAACCGTAAAAGAAACTTAGATTACTGATTTTATTTAATAGTTCATTACACTTTTAGCTTTTTTAATGTAGTCAAGCTTTTATATTTGTTTGCTCTAAAGGAAAAAACAAAGTCTGTTTGTGAGTCTGTCAATGAATTATACCTAAAGGAACTTCCTAGATTCAGGTTAAGAGCCATTACAAGATACAACCTGTTGGGCAGAATGTTTTGATTGCATTTAAAAAGCTAAACAGAAACAAATGGCTTTTAATTCTAAGCTGACCAACTGAAACAGTAAAGTACCAGGCATTGCCACAGCATCCACTTATTTATGTAAATCTCGATTTCCTATAAATGAGCCTTGAAGCCTAGCAGGACTAGAAGGACATTGTGAATATGACCATTGAATGTGAGGGTTTCCAGAGGCGTCATAGTGTTATGCTTGAAACCAGTCAGCCTGGGTTCAAATCCTGGCTTTGCTTCTTACTAGCTGTTGAATTTTACATCTTCGTGGCTCAAACGCCTTACTTAGTACTGCCCTGGAGTTATTGTGGACTAAAAAGATTTTATTTGTAAGATTTTTAAAATAGTATCTGATACAGCGTAAGTGCCATGTAAAGTGCTTAAGTAAATGGATAAAAGTATTTTGTTGCACATTCATTTCAGTGGAATTCACAAGCTGAGATCAAAACTATCTTTTAAAGCTACATTAGTAATTTTCCAGGTATTTCATACAAGGTTATAAGATCCAAACTCTGAAAGGTGCCTCACTTTTGTAACCTTATATTGTAAGAAGTAATTTTTGTAGCCCCAATCAACCAGCTCTATAAGGCCAAAAATAAAAATGATAAGAGCAAAGGTTTTTGTGGTGTTAACCACACTTAAATAATTCTGGCTTTGCTACGCATCACTTATATGGCCTTGGAAAAGTTACTTATTTTTTTTAAAACCCATTTTCTTATTTTAGTTCAATAATAAGAATAGAAATAATATTATATACAATTTGCATTATCCTTATTTACTTTCTAGCAAAATTTAATGATTTCAAGACTTACCATCTTTGATATTTCAAAATATAGGCCCCAAATCTGTTATGCCATTTTATATTTTTAATGGGTCTAAATGTTATTATATATATTAGATAGCAAAAATATTAGCATTAGGTATATGTATATCTAATACATATTTGATTTTCTTGTTGATATATCCGAGAGTGAATATCTCTTCTAATCATTACAGTATGCTGAGGAAAGATGCATGCAAGTATATGTATGGGTTCTCCAAAAATAAAAGTACAAATTTCAGAAAATCCAAATTAATGGTATATCTCTTTTCTTCTCTTTTGTGATTATCTGTTTATTGAAGAAGTAACAACTATAGTTATAGAGACTAATCTTAAAGTTTCTTGTAGACTGAATAACTTCATAGGTAGCTAACACACTGAATGGAAAATAAACTTTTATGGATAAACACCTTTTTATACATCCCCAAAGAATGCCTTCTGTTTATAAGAACAAAGGCTTCATTCATAATTATACTCTAGAGCTCTTTCTGTCAGTTTTGCATAATATCTAACTTGCAGCTTTCTCGTTGATATGTGTTAGACTGTCATTATAAAGATGAGTATTATGATCAACTCTCCAGTAGTTTTTTGTATAAGATGTTTTCTGTAGTAAAATTTAGGTAAATTGTTCAAATTTAGAAACCTTGATAATAGAGCCTCATTTCCTCCACAGGCAGTCTAGGTAAGGAAAATGTATTTTAGGATTCTCAGTGAATATGCCAGTCAGTGTTTAAAAGATAACCTAAATTTCCTTCTTTAACAGAGATGGGAAAAGTGAGTTATTGAAGTTGCAATCTGTGGTTTTGATATCCATGTGTAAAAAGGGGCAGATGTTCTTTTCTGCTAAATCATTCCCACAGAACATTTACACTGCATTCAGAGTTGAATATGCTTACTGCCAAGCCTTGGCAGAAGGTTTCAGGACAACACTGATTAAACTCCATTGGTGAACAAAGGAGAGAAGAAGATTAGCCATTTAGAATGTGATGGTCTTTCAACCTCTTAGCCTCTCTGTTCTTACATACTTTCTTTGATTCATAGCATTAAACCTAATATGACCTAACATTTTTAATGTATTTTTAGAGAAATATATATATATAAATATATGGTCAGTATCAAATCCCTGAGGAATTCTTAGATGCTTTTTAACATTAATCTTTACTCATATTTATAGAATTTGCATACTCTCTAAATATATTTTTGAGATGTTAAAAAGAGGATAAAAGTTAATTAACAGATTCAAAATATGCTTTCTATAGTCAAAATAATGGTCAGGTAAATTGGTTAAATTAGCATATCAAACTGGAGGTATCTCTAGATATCAGCTAAAAGGTCATTTGTGCTGATTATATGTGTATTAATAGAAAAAAATTAACAAATTTATGAATATTATACAGTAGATTAATAAAAATAAGTTCATAAATATCTACAGATTTATAAAATAATTGGCATATAGTGAGACAGATGAATAGGTATAGCTATACATGAGGTATATCATATAATTTGCATTTATAAATACATGTGAGTATAGCATGCTTTTACAAAAGAATTACTGGTTAGTACATGTTGAAAAAATTTAGGATATATTAGGGGTTAGGAAAGTTTAGAAGAAAAGTAGAGCATTTCCAAACTTCAAGGTATTTTATAGTTTCACCTAAGTTACATCAAAGATAATAGCATGATTGTACAGCTGAATTTACATGATGAGTAAAATAGTTTAAGCTTGGTTTTAACATAAGGTGTATTAATTATAACAGATATATCTAATTGGGGGAAAGTGTTTACATTTTAATAAAAATTTGTGTGATAATTTGTATATAATCTTTAATGATCAATGGTTATACCAGTTTTAAGCCATTTATTCGGTATTTGTTAAATTCTTTCTATGATCAGAGACTCTATTAGAGTTAAATAAATTTTTAAACATGATGCTTGCCCACAACAAAGTGCAGCTGGAGCAAAATTGGATGAAATATAAGCTTTGGAGATATATTTCTACTACGTAATTATCTACTTATATCAACATGATAATGAAAGAAACAAATGGAGGGCAGAGTTAATATGAAGGATATTTTGACATATTTTAGATTCTAATTCAAAATTACTTGAAAAGAAGAAACAAAGATGATTGAAAGATTTTAAGTCTGAAAGAGCTACTATGTGACAAATGTAAAAAACTCAGAGAAAAGTTAAAATGTGGGGTCACAGTTTAGTTTTCAATTTTTTTAAAAGAAAATGTGAATACTTGTGAAAATTCCTAAGTGCTTAGTTCATGAGAAGAATTTGTCAAGTGAGAGAACAATTGAGGGAGGTCATCTTCAGACAAGGTGTAGTTGAATCCAGGAGAGAAATTGAGATCTTCAAGGTATAAGAAAAAATAACCACATCACTGTGGATGAATCCTTGACTGGACGTGCAGGTCCCTCCCCCCAGCTTCTCTCCCTTTCTCCTCCCTCCTCTTTCCTCCTCTTCACCTTCCCCCTCCACCCCAACCATACCCCCCTGCCCTTCTCCTGTTCTGATTTGGAAAAGGGTCTTAGAAAAATAGGTGTTTAATAAAAGTGTTTTGATGTTTCAATTTAAATATTTGGGCTTTCTCACCTAAGTTCTGCATATGCATTTTATAAAGTGTTTATAAACATCTTTTGTCCTCCTGTAAGGACTTTAAGTATCTCTCCTTCCAACCTCCCAATTGGAGATTCATATTATCATCAACCTCAATAATGCAAATTTTCTCTTGCAACTTTTTCCCTACTCTTACCAATTTGATGATTGGTTTTAATGATGGCAAAATAGTACTTGTTTTTTTCCTGAATATTAATAATTTTACTTACATAGATCAAAAGATTTGTCGAAGTTCTGACACTTCGAATACAAGCTACCATTAAGTAACTGTCTGCCGTTCAACTGGAGTTGCTGGCTAAAAAGAAAGTGTTCCATATTTTCTCTATGTTACAGTATAAGAGTGTGACTATTAATTAGTTTTACCATTTTAAAGACAAATGACACAGCATATAAACAAAGTGAAAATAACTGAGTTATGTACCATTTCTCCATCAAATGAATAAAAATATCTTTCCTAGGTTTCCAAGATATACATTATTTATTGTAGTATCTAATCATAAATAGGAATTTTGAGTGAAATACTCTTATTTTTTAATTTTAGATGAATTTATACCAATAAATATTTTTTTAACTACTGCACTTGGAATGGATGGACAATAGGGCCCTACTGTACATCACAGGTAACTGTGTATGCTTGGGTCACTTTGCTGTACAACAGAAGTTGAAGAAACACTGTAAATAAATTATGCTTTAATAAAAGAATAGAAAGATATACATATAGAAAGCAAAAAATGCAGTCCTTAACTTTATAAAGGAAAGTACTTTTCAAAAATAATCTGTGCTAGCAATACAAATGCTTTTAAAATTATTGAGAAAATTTTGGTGGTAGTATTAATTTACTTTATCATAGATACATTGACTACCTTCTCCAAAACAATCACTGGAGTTAGACCTTTTTTAAATGTTTTTTTTAACTTTCTTTCTGGGCACAGGTAAGTTCTTTCAAAGAAGAGACTATGTGCAGTTCATTTCTAGGTCACAAACCTAGCATCTAGAGGAGTTCAAAAAGTTACTGAGTGAATAACCAAAGATCTTTTTCCCCCATATTATACTTTAAAGGATACAACAACTTGCAAGTATTTTATTTTTAAAATGGGATAGAATATAGACCTTTAAGATAGAATGTAGACTTATTACATATACTGCAATCATATTTTACCTGCTAGAAGCAGCTATGTTTGAAATTTGAAATGTTTCCAACTTTTTTAAAACTAAAATATATGTAAAACTTTTTTATTTAATATCCTGTTTTTTTTCACTCATTTAAATATGGATTATCCTTCCTATTCAAAACTATTAGAGGGCCTTATTTGGAAATTAAGACTACCCCACCTAAAATAATTTCTAGTTGATTTATTCTGACACCCTCAAATAATTTCTAATTCCATTATGACTCATTATATATGTGATACTTATCAGTCTGGTCCATTTGGTATGTGAAAGATCATTTTGGGCAAAAGATTCTCTTATTTCAGAGAAAATGAAGACGAAATTACTTTTGTGGTTTGTTTCTCCAAAACAATTACTTAAATTTTTTTAATTATTTTTTTAACCTTTTACAAACCTATCCCATTTTGGTACTTGGGATGGATATTGGATTACAAGGGACTAATTCTATTTCAGGAATGTGTGCATGTCTTTAAAAATTGTAACAAATGATTGATATGATTTCAATTAAAAAAGTCAATGGTAAATAGTAATGAACTTGATACTAAGTATTACCCTGAGCACTGTTAATCTTCCAGATACAGAAATAATTCCTTACCAAACAAGATAATTTATTCTAGATCCTCATTTTTTGAGCTTAATTGTCAATATTTCCTTAAGGTATGTAGTTCATTACTAATGTATAAAACTTTGCATCAACTTGACAGTTTTTCTTTCTGACTTTTCCACATATTTTGGTGCCACAGTAATATATAACTTGAAAAACAATATGTAGATGTCAACCATGTTTTCTATTAAACATGAGTCTCAAAAGATTACTGTTTTTAAAATGGCACAAACAACCGAATCTATCAAATATAATCTGAGACAAGTGGTAACCACAATTTATCAGTGTAAATATGTATCATATTCCTTTGGGAGAGCTTTTTTCTTTGTTAGTTTGTTTTTGCTTTCTTATCCATAGAAATAACAGGACATTTAATTAATTACCAAGAAAATAAAAAAATAAGTAATATTTTTCTGTGTCCTTTCCCCTATATCATTGTCACTGAATCTTAGACCAGAATATTTATTTAAAAAGTGAGAATCTGACCACCGTATCCTCCTCTTCTACGCACACAGCCACTAAATAGAGGCTTGAAGTGGGGCAACAAGTTTTACCTTGAAGGAAGGCTATGGTGTTGATTGACATCTTAAAATGGACATTTTTCATTTCTGAATTAAACCTATTACTTCAAATAAGTTTGTCTGAATTTGAACAGAAAATTCATGGGATCTGGCCAGATTCTCATACAAGGCAGAAGACTTCTTCTCTGTTGAATAAATATTAGAAGAACAGTGAGATAAAATTATAGTTGGGCCTTTATTATTCTATAATCATGTTTGTTCAATGATATCTTTTTCTTAAAAGCAAGTACATTTCATTTCAGCTTTTACTATAGCTGTGCCAATGGACATAGCCATGAATTTTATGAACAAATTGATTTTCCTTCAGATAGTATGGTTTTCATTAAATATTTCACATTTGTCTCATTACTCACTTTGGAGTTTGATTAGTTAGATTCATTACAGCACTGCAACGTGAAAACATTTTTCATTCAAGGAATTGCTTGTGATAAAAAATACAAAAGAATTACTAAATTATTTACCAAAATATTTTAATTCTTTGTAGTAATCTAAATGATGTTCTGGGAATCATAATTTTGACATGTGTAAGTTTGTTTGCTAATATAGGAAGTTATTTCATAAAAAATGAGATAATTAGCTTTGTATTTAATTGATTAAGACATTTATATGTCCCATGTTGTAACATGGAGTTAGGAAGCCTTAAGTCTGACTAGACACTCACTAAATATTTCTTAATGTTGTAAATCTTAATTTTGACTCTGAGCAAGTTACTTGACCTTTTCATTTTCTTATAATTAAGTGCATTGTGTGAAAAGATTCTTTCTTTTAGAATAACTATGCAATATCCTTGACCTTATTCCCTTACAGTTGCTTTTGTATTAGTTGAAGGGCGTTAAAATTCAAGTGTTTAATTTTGTCCCTACTACACACTTTAAAAGGAGAGTGCCTTAGAATTTGCTGTATGTAACTGAGACAGATTTATGTATTTATGAAATTAAAGCCAGTGTTTTGGAGCTAACGTTGATAGAGTGTCAACCAAATTTAATTAAACCTAGAACTAGTGTGCTGGCATTGCCTCAATCTTTTCTGCTGTCCATTCTTTTGTTTATCTAATTATATGCCATTATAAAGAGTTCATATTCACTCTGCAGAATACGCTGGCACAGATTAAGGGCAATCATAGAATTGCTTTGAATGATGGCATCTGTCTTTTCCATGACTCCTATGGATTTCATTGCTAGAATATATTACTAAAATATAATATTTGTATGACTCTGAAGTAAAATTAACACATCTTTTCCTGATGCACCCATTATATATTCTAATTGTTAATGTATTCTTTGATTCTAAATGTCATTAAAATGTAGTCGAGCATTACTGCCTTAAAAAATTCAGATATCGTCATTAATCCTCTTCAGAAGGGAGATTTATCTATGCAACTGAGAATACAATTTAAGAAATCCAGCAGTGTTTATTTTAAAACTATCTGACTTAAAAATTAAGAATGCATATTTTTCCTATGAGACTCATCCTACTGACCTGAATACATAATTCCTCATACCTACCTGCCTTTACAAATGCAGCCACCATCTCCTCAAAATGCAAGTTCATTTGTTCTCCTCACACCATTGACATTTTCCATCTGGCGAACTCTGAGGTAACACTTGACTCAGGCATCACCATCTCCCTTGTCCCATTCAGACTGATTTAGCTATTACTTGTCTGTGCCCCCACTTAGAATATTCTTGCCTCAATCATGGTACATACTACAATGTAGAAAAGTTCCTGATTAACTCATTACCACTTTACAATTCGATAAAGACTTTGAATGTAAGAAGCATGCCAAAAAATCATTTTATTGAAGTGTGGTTGATTTTGTTGTAAATGTTATTGAAGTGTAGTTGATTTACAATGTGTTAATTTCTACTATACAGAAAAGTGACTCAGTTATATATATATTTTCCACTATGGTTTATCACAAGATATTGAATATAATTCTGCATGCTATAGTAGGTCTTTGTTATTTATCAATCCTATGTATAATAGTATAGTTTGCCTCTGCTAGTCCCAAACTCCCAGTTTTTCCCTCCCCCTCCATCTCACTTGGGAACCATAAGTCTGTTCTCTATATCTGTGAGTCTGATTTTGTTTCTTGACAGGTTTATTTGCATAGTATTTTAGATTCTACATATGAGTGATAACATTCAGTATTTGCATTTTTCTTTCTAACTTACTTAATTTAGTATGGTAATCTATAGTTCCATTCATGTTGTTGCCATGATATTATGTAATTCTTTTAAATGACTGAATAATAGTCCTGTGTGCCTGTGTATGTGTGTGTGTCTCTAGTTAATGAACATTTAGGCTGCTTCCATGTCTTGGCTATTGTAAACAGTGTTACTATGAATATTGGGGGTATGTGTATCTTTTGGATTTAGTGTTCTCTGTACATATATGCCCAGGAATGGAATTGCTGGATCACATAGCAACTCTATTTTATGTTTTCTGAGGAATATCCATATTGTTTTTCTTAGTGGCTGCACCAATTTACACTCCCACCAACAGTATAGGAGGGTTCCCTTTTCTCCATATTCTCTCCAGCATTTATTATTTGCAGACTTCTTCATAATGGCCATTCTGGCTGGTGTTAGGTAATACCTCCTTGTACTTCTGATTTACATTTATCTAATAATTAGCAATGTAAGCATTGGTTATATTTATGTATTCTTTAGAGAAAACTCTATTTAGATTTCCTGACCATTTTTCAATTGGGTTTGTTTTTTTATTATTGAATTGTATGAGCTCTTTATATATTTTGGAAATCAAGTCCTTGCTGGTAGCATCATTTGCAAATATTTTCTCCCAGCCCATAGATTGCCTTTTCGTTTTGTTTACATTTTCCTTTGCTGTGCAAAAGCTTATAAGTTTGCATGGGTCTCATTTGTTTATTTTTGCTTTTATTTCTATTGCCCTCAGAAACTGAACTAAGAAAACATTCATACGATTTGTCAGAGGATGTTTTGCCTATGGTCTCTTCTACGAGTTTTATGGTGTCTTGTCTTATATTTCAGTCTTTAAGTTATTTAGAGTTAATTTTTGTGTATGGTGTGAAGGTGTATAACACAGCTTGCTGAAGAGAGTGTCTTTTCGCTTTCCCCATTGTATGTTCTTGTCTCCTTTGCCAAAGAGTAAGGATCCTTAGGCATGTGGGTCCTTTTCTGGGCTTCTTCTTCTGTTGATCTCTATGTCTATTTTTGTGCTAATACCATGCAGTTTTGATTACTGTGCCTTTGTATTATTGTCTGAATTCTGGGAGGATTATGCCTCCTACTTTGTTCTTTTACCTCAGGATTGCTTTGACAATTCTGGGCCCTTTATGGTTCCACGTAAATTTTGAGATAATTTGTTCTAGTTCTGTGAAAAATATCATGGGTAATTTGACATTGACTGCATTAAATCTGTAGATTGCTTTGGGTAGTATAGCTGTTTTTATAATAGGAATTCTTCCAATCTTATGAAGGATCCTTCCAGTCCTTGGGAGCATATGAATGCTTCCCAGAGCACTAGATATCTTGAAGAAGCATAGTTATTTACAATAATGTGTTTATTTCTACTGTTCAACACAGTGATTCAGTTATGTGTGTATATATATATATATATATATATATATATATATATAATATATACACACACTCATTTAATGTGTATGAAAGATGAACAATTAAATCAACATATATTTTCATGGTTGGTTTGTTAAGTCTCAATGACCAGAAATGGGAAGAGTTGCATGTAGTTAAGTATCATGAACAGAGAGTCAAAGTCTTTTACCTAGACGGATTTAATTTTTATGATACCAAAGCTTGATCCACTTTAAAATTTTTACTGACATATCTCAAACAAGAGAAAAGCCTTCTTTTATGTTTTAACCTAATTCTGTTATCCTCCTTTGAACTATCTTTCTTTCTCTTCATGCTACTTGTTTTTAAGGGAAAGCAAGGTTAATATATTTTTAAAACTTCATGGAAAGTAAGTCCTATGTGGGTTGCAAATGCAAACAGACATTGAATTTGAGCTAAATTCCCTTTATATACTTACAGTTTTATTTCTTCTATACTTTAAAACTATTGCATAGGATTAAACTTTGTTTCTATTCCAATAAATATATAATTTTGGTATATTTTTAAATTGACAATTTTATATACATTTAAATTAGTATAATTTTGAATAATGGGTTGTATCAGGAGTTATGAAATAATTACTGATTATTTTTATAGTAGTATATAGTATACTATATTTTAATTTGTATATTATTTACATGAAACATGAAATGATGTATATCTAAGGAACTTAATTCTCACTAAAACTAACTTATTTTTAGAACTTTCAGTGAAATCTAACATTATTTCTACAAAAAGTTCAGCAATTTTATTGTTATTAGTGTTATAAATATTGCATATCAAGAGTTCCTATGGTAAATACTGCAGGTAATGCAGCATTAAAGATCCATATGTACCCTGTGCTGAAAATATATACTATATGAACATTCATGTTTGTAAAGCATATTAAGTATTTACCAGATAATTTTTTAGTTTAGAATCTCTTATCTGTCTATCTTCCCTAGTGCCTTTTACAAGACACTTAGATTTAAGAAAAATGGCTTGCACAAAAATTTCAGAAATTCAGTTGTTAAATCACACAGATGTATGGTTAAGCATATACAGCCCAGGGGAATTCATCCAGAATTTTTTAGCTTACAAATGAATATGAATAAAAAAATTATATATACCTAAAAATTTAACCTAGAGAAATGAGAACTTCGGTATATAATTGTAAAATCGTAAAAAACTACTTAGATTTTTTTTTAAAGTCTACTTAACCCAGGAAAGAAAATTAGCTCTTGTTAAAACTTATTTCAAATTCAGAGCCCCAATAAATCACAAGAGGCCTAATAAAAGTCTGAGTTTAAGCCCAGAATATATTAAATGTATCTTCTCCTTCCTTTTAAAAAATTTTGCTTTCATAGACATTTCGAAAGTGAATAGGTTGAATGTATATTCTAACATATAGGCACTTGAGTAAGAGAAAACATGTAGATAAATCATAGTCTGATCTATGAATATTTTCTATCTAAAAGTAAATTTTCCACATACGATGTTTTAAAACAACTATATTTTTCTGTCTGTAAAATTCAACATCCAGCGATACCTCTGTTAACTCTCCAACAAATTGGAATTTACTATTATTTACTTTGACAACTTACACAAGAAAATTTAGAGGAAACCTAAGATAAGTCCAACACACTATCCATCTTTCAGTATTTTTTCTTTTACATATCTTATTTCTCTATTTGTCTATATGTGTATGTAGTATAAGCTCATATTTAAATTTTTATATTTTATAATGCCAAGAATTTCCAAACTTTTTTCAGTTTCCACATTAGCAAAAATATTTCAGTGGCTTAATACCATGAAGTAAGTTGAATAATCATAAGAAGAAAATAAGGGAAAGTTTCAAACATGAAATTATATGGCCCTAAAATAAGATAAAATATATACCACTTTATTCATTAGGAGAGAGTCATAATTTAGAAGGATATAATAAATTTTCTAATACTTATTTGTAGAATAGACAAGAGGAGAATGGTATTTTTATGAATTTTATGAAGAATGACAGACATTTGAGATAAGAGCAACTATTCTGTCATAACTCTGGGATTTTCAAATATGCTAAGCCTATTTACTAACTGCATAGCATTTGTTGAGTACAGCAAAGAACTCAACACTAATATGTATGTTAATAAAGTAAAAAGTAAATCTGAGATTGCAGCATTAGTGCCTGTATGTAAAAACTTGAAGTGGATAAGATAGGTTTTCAGGATATATTTTTGTTGTCACAGAGGAAAATAGTCAGAAAAGCAAAAATGTCTAGGAAGATGCTTTACAACAAAAACAATTTATCCTCAGTTTGGAAAGAGCTCTTTGTAATTGACTCAGTCCCTGCTCTGACCATCATGCCCTGGATAGCGGCAAGCTCAACTATGTGTCATCTCATACAGAGTACAATCAGAGACAGCTGGTTGACTAGAAAGCTAAAGTATTCTCGAATTTGAATCTGCAAATAATCTAAAAAATCTTCATGATTCCTCTCTGAAATCACCAAAGGTACAATATGGATAAAATAAGTTCAGGCAATATATGAGAGAGAATTGAGAGATTCTGAAAAATATGCTTTTAATCACTTTTGCTATTCAGGAGACTGTGCTATTTAAAAACAGGTTCCTGTAACCATACTGACCATGTGCCAAATAATTGGCCTCCTCTCGTTTGTCATTCTGCTGCAGGTGCATTTCCTCAGAAAGGCCGTGAGCTTAAGTATTATCATTCACACAGAGATCAATTTCTTTTGACAGCACAGTGTTGCAGGCACAAATTTGCATTTGCAGTGTGGTAATTTTAAAAATTTCTACAAATTAAAGATTTTGAATGTCCTTGCTGCTTTTTTTTTTTTTTTAAACTGCCTTTTATACATTTTGCTGCTGGGGAAAAAAAAAGAAAAAATGCTCAGTGGTTTTATTAAGCATTACATTGTTTTAGTTCATAAAATTTATTTTGAGGTTAATAAGATATTTCCCAGCTGAGGGTGGTTCTGTCTCCTGGATGATGCCCAAGGATGTATTGACTGGTTGTGGTTAATCGAAGAATTTGATAAATGTATTTGGTTCAAGCAAATAGTTCTTGCACACCTACTAGGTAAGAGGCATTGTTATAAATGCAATGGAATATTGATGTGCCTCAGATGTCAAAAATCATATTGCTTTTGGGCACATATAAGGTCACATTAACATAAATGCTCAAATTCCCATTGCACTTACAGCATTCCTGGACCCTTAGCCCTTTTGAAAAGTGCTCAGATAAAATATTTATGGCAGGCCCCAGACAATCTGCAGTGTTGAATTTAATCCTGTTAGTCCTGTGACTGCTCTCCCAAATGAAACCAAGGGCCTCTGCCACTTGGCATCCAGGCAGATGCTGCTCAATATCATCTTCCACCAAAACCTGCTTTGACTCAGTCTCACGTTTCCTTCTCCATCGGTTCTTCAGCTTCTGCCTCCCTAACCCCTCTCTGTGGGACCAACAACAATAAAAACAACCAAATCCATGGCATCCTGTTAAAATCTTGGTGGTTTCTTCATTTTGTGAAACTCTTATACTCAATTCTATTCTCTCCTTCAATTAAAAAAAAGTAATTTTCAGTACAAAGATAAACAGATATAAACTTAAATACTTTATCAGTCACTTCTTGAATTTTCTTCAGACTCACCTGAAGGCCCTTCCACTAAACAAAAAGAATTTATATTCTTGTGGTCTAATTGAGGAAGTTACTAGATGCAAGTATGATGTGATTACTAAGCTAAAACATAAGTAATTGTTTTGGAGATTTAAAAAGTAAACAGGAAATCTTGAGTTCTAATCCTAAAGTTCAAATAAAGCTCAGCGATGGAGATAGCACTGAAATTGAGAAACGAATTGAGTCAGATTTTGAATTAATTTGGATAGAGGAAAGCAGAGGGACAAGCATTGTTCACTTAGGTTGCAATGCAGTAGACACAGAGACACTGCTCCCATGTCTTGGCTATTGTAGATAATACTGCAATAAATATTGGGGAGCATGTATCCTTTTGAATTATGATTTTCCCTGGGTATATGCCCAGAAGTGGAATTGCTGTAAGATACAGTGGCTCTATCTTTAATGTTTTAAGGAACCTCCATACTGCTCTCCACAGTGACTGCATGAAATTTACATTCCCACCAATAGTGTAAGAAGGTTCCTTTTCTCCACACCCTCTCCAGCATTTATTGTTTTCAGACTTCTTGATGATGGACATTCGGCCCACTGTGAGGTGATACCTCATTGTAGGCTTGGCTTAGGTTTCTCTAATAATTAGTAATATTGAGCATCTTTTCATTTGCTTTTTGGGCATCTGTACGTCTTTGGAGAAGTGAAAGGACCAAAAACTCCAAATTTTTTAATATTCTCTGGATAGCAAGCTAAGGGGAAAGTAATTGTGTGACAGTAGAGAAAGCCTAAGGCCAGACTGTGATTTAAGATGCTTGGATTCTATACCAAACATTATGGCTTTTCTCAGGTGGGTAATGAAGGACATCATCAGGAATTCTCAATAGAAAAATGTTTCAGGTAATAGAATAAGACCTGACTGAAAGAAAAACTAGGACATTTATTAGCTCAAACAACAAGAAGATGTAAAGATGAGGTGGATTCAGGTATAGTGAATTGAATCATTCAGTGAAAATATGCTTTCCACTCCACTTCTCTGCAATTCTTTCCCCTCAATATTTCCACATGGCTGAAATTATTTCAAGCATCACGTTCACAGTCAACAGTGTCCAAAAGCTAGGGCCAAGGTTTTTTTATTTTTTCATGTTCTTTATTAAGAACTTTGCCTAGAAATTTACCCAGTAGACCTCTCCTCCTGTGTCAATGGTTAAGACTGGGGGAGAGATAAATCAGGATTTTGGAATTAACATATAAACACCACTGTATATAAAATAGATAAACAAAAGGGACCTACTGTATAGCACAGGGAACTATATACAGTGTTTTATAATAACCTGCAATGAGGTTATTATATCCCATATCACTGATCATTTTTCTGAATCATTTTTATTTAGGCATAGTTAATTTACAATTTTGTATTAGTTTCAAGTGTACAGCAAAGTGATTCATATATATTCTTGTGTGTGTGTGTGTATAAATAAATAAAATTATAATTAACTGATATTTACAATATCCTCCAACTTGAATTTATAGACTCTCCTACTTATACCTAAATTTCATTAATATTCTCCACTGTAACTAGATAATCTAGGAAATTGTTTTCTACCTGGTCAGTTTCTTGTCAGTCTTAAAGATTTATCATTGTGATCTGTATTTTTTACCTGTTTTTTGTTGTTTCTCCCTATCTTGGTCATCATGGTCATTTCTGTCACTCATACTCTCTTTCATGTAGCTTTTCATCTTTACATTGTAAAATGTTTTATATAATATATGCATCTAAAGTGCTGTGACAAAATAAGCTCGATATGTTTAATAGTCTTAAGTAACCCATGCTTCCCTGATCCTTGCAAAGGCTTACTTGGTACGTGACTGTGAGCTGACCAAAAAAGCGTTGTATATTTCAAGACAAGCAATTACCAATTTTCCTACTATTGAAAAGGAAATAAGCAATTATATCACATAAACTGCTAATGTTAATAATGAATAGTTAATCTGACATAAGACAAAGTTTTGAAAATTAAATTGCTCTTGGTTATTTTTTATTAGGCATACCATTTCTGTTAAAACATTTTATAAACCTGATTTTATTTCCATAACTCTATCTAAAACTGATGCATCATGAAAAGATATGAAATAGATATCCACATCCTATATTTACAAAAAGAATAGAAACGTAATTCTTGTGGATCTATATGTGTCTGCATATAAATTAGGGAAAACAAACACGCAATTCTTATGGATCTGAATATGTACAGAAAACATTTTATAGAAAACAGTTGCTTTAGAGACACTTATTTTGGTTCTGAAAAAAAAGCATGAGTAACGGAATAATATCATCTAATATGCGACCCTCATTCATGTTTTCCCAACTGTCCTCAAAATGTCATTCATAGCTATTTTTATTTTATTTTTTTCAGTTTAGTAGCCAATTAAGACTCAGTGTTTTATTCTGTTTTCATGGTAATTTATTCTCACTTCATCTAAAATAGTTCTTCCCTCCCTTTTTTTTTTTTTAGTATTTTCTGATGTTAATATTTCTGGAGATTCCAACTCTATTGTTTCATGTAACGCTTCTCAATCTGGCTTTGTCTGACAGTTTCCTCATTGTTTAATTCAGGTTATTTGTGGAAAGAACATTACATAGGTGATACATATACAAGCAGCATGTAATACCCTTGTTTTTCATAGATACATGCCGAATTACTTAAGTGTGAAGCATCATGGTATATGCATCCACTTTCAGATGGTTCAGCAAAAGAAAATAAAACCTATGTGCATATATGTATATGTCTGTATCCAGAGAGAACATGAGAAAAAGAATCATATATATAAAACAAGAGACAAAACAAGTGGTAACAATTGATGTATCTAGGTGAAGAGTATACTGATGACTATTGAAATAGTTTTTCAACTTTTCAGTAAGTTTGAAACATTTCACAATAAAAAGCTGGAGAAAGAATAGGTGAGATAGTAAAACATATAAGATATGATATAGATACATGGAGGTATCTATTTCATGGAGGTAGAGCAGCCAATCTGCCACTTGCTGTCTCTGTAATTTGGGATAAGTCATTTGAATATCTGAACTCATATATCTCAACTTTAAGAAGAAGATGAAAATACTGAGTTTATATGCTGTTTTAAAGATTAAAAAAAGACAACAGATACCAAAGTTTTTCACACAGGAGAGCTGGATATAGAATGCAACTGCAGAGTCTTTTCAGACTGGAAGTCCAGTGCATTCTAATATCTTACAGAAAAAACCTGGAAAGTTAATAAGGAATATATTCATCATTTTCAAAAGTGACAAAATTTAAATTGGTTTGTTGTTCTATTAAAGAAATGAGTTTTCCATACTTCAGGTAACCTTGGTGACTATAAATAAAATGAAGCTCAAGGGTGACTAGTGTATAGTTCATTAATTTAGAAAGTCAATAAAAAACCCCACACAAATATAAGATGAATAAGGATTCTTATAGTGTACAAAAGGTCATAGAGGGCATTAATGTAAACTTGTGAATAATGCAGGGCAGAATCTAAATTAGGAAACTGACACTAGGATATGCAAATGCTAATGTTATAGCAGTAGAGAACTCCCTCTAACTTCAGATTGATTTCAAAATTGCCCTGAAACTAGAATGAGGTCTAAAGAATTTATTCATTCGTTCTGTGGGTAGATTTTTATTGAGCATCTTTTAAAATTTTTTTGAAGTGCAGTTGATTTACAATGTTGTGATAATTTCTGCTGTACAACAAATTGATTCAGTTATTCATATACACACATACTTTCTTTTTTTGTTGTGATATAAAGAGGAATGAGATGAACAACCCTGCTTGCAAGGGTTCACAATCAAGTGGAGCAGGCATTTATAGGCAATTACATTTACATTTTCCCTTGGGGTAACCCCTGGACTTGGGTGCTCAGTTTAAAGCAGATCTAAATATTTCTTTTGTGAAAGAAATATTCAATTTTGTGAAAGTTGTTGCATTTAAGTTGTGATAGAACCTTTATTTTAGAACAGATAATTGCACGTGAAAGGGGAAAAATTAAACTACTGATCTTAAAATATGTGGCCTTTCAGAGACTTAAGTCTCCTTTACCTTTAGTTTGTGTAAGTTATAGGTCAACAACTAATAAGAAAATTGTATACTGAAATAATTTTCTTCCTAAAGGACTTAGGTGTGTAAGTCTTGGGGACAGAATCCTTGTGGCCTCATTGAGTTGGGGCTTTATCTTATGTTTGAAACAAGCTCAAAACACATTGAAGCTAAACTACAGATGTTCAAATAGGTGTTTAAAAGACTGAAGAGCATTGGATGTTGTTATTCAAGTAAAGTCTTTGCTCTCATTCTTCCCCTTTCCTATCTTCTATTCTCCTTTATTAGCTTTAAAAATAAGAGTTGGTATTGTTTCCTTTCCTTTTTCCCTTCCGATCTCTTTCTTCTTTTTCCTTTCCCTTCCATTCTTTTGAAGTGAGCTCTGATGAGCCAGGAACAAGGAAAATTCAGGGTTCAAGAGGTGTCATGATCATCACTGGGCCTGAGGATTCAGTGGGGTGAGGAAGGAGGTAATAGAGTCAGAGATTGGTTACATGGGAAATATGCAAGCAAATAAATATTAAAGATAATGAGCATTGATTTCTCACTCTTAGGAAGGAGATTTACAAATATTGAGGCAGTGAAGGCAGATTGGCAGGTTAACATCTGTGGTGTTAGATTAGACTTGGAAGCGTGGAAGTGAACTTTTGTTTTTTAATTAAAAAAAATATCGACGTAGATGATGTCTGTGAGTGTGCTTATGCATACACTTATTTTCTAGCTTTGTGTATTGAGAGGGCTGAGAAGCAGTGACATCAGAAGCAATGTTTTCACCAACTAGTCAGATCTTAAATTCCATTTCTACTCAAAGACACCACGTTTCTTGGAGTAATGACTCAGGAGTGAGTCACTGAAAGTTCCAGGTGAAACTGTACACAATTCTGTTCTACAAACCAGTGCCCCAATGGATGATGTGTTGTAGTAAAAAAAAAAAAAAAAAAAAAAAAAAAAAAAAAAAAAAAAAAAAAAAAAAAAAAAAAAAA
>PVHT020000886.1:3762105-3899372 GCA_004024745.2 Catagonus wagneri | reverse complement strand
CCAAATTGAATATTGATAAGGGATTGTTACCTAATGAGTAAAATAGAAACCCTTGCACCCATACTGACATAAAGAAATAAATATTACTTAAACAAATGGGGAAAAGGGAAAGCTCTTCCTTACAAGAGAATGTCAACTAATACATGTAGAAGGAATGATGAAGTAGGAAAATCACCATTTTAGAACCAACATAACAGTAATTTATTTAGGTAAGAATTGTTAATGTGTGCTAAACTGGACAGTGAAAATTTGTTGAAGAAAGAATAAATTCAAAATCTCCAAATAGCATCCCACAAAAATTCTTATTAATTACAAAGGGAAAATGATAACTTTGCCTTGATGTTTGAAGCCATCATCATCTTAATTAAAGCATCACTAGTAATGGGAAAAATTGATATTATTTTGTAACATACCTGTGTAAGTGCAGAATCTGAAACTAATCATAAAGAAATGTCAGATAAACTAAAAACTGAGAGGCATTTTATAAACTAACTGGCCATACTTTTACAATGTATTAAAGTCACAAAAGCAACTATAAATTTTAGGAGCAGTTCCAGATTGCAGGAGCCTAAAGATCTATGAGCAAAAATACAACATATATTTTTGAATTGGATTCTAGACCAGATTGAAAAGATATATTAAGAGCAAATTATTGTCAAAATTTGAGTGGAATATCTGTGTTAAATGGCAGTCTAGATGGTGATAATCTTTTCAGTGTTAGTTCGCTGATTTAGATGGTTGTACTGGCTTTTTTTTTTTTTTAGTTTTTTTTATTATTATTTTTCCATCATAGCTGGTTTACAGATTTCTGTCAGTTTTCCAACTGCACAGCGTGGTAACCCGGTTACACATGCATATATAGATTCGTCACAAGTGATTAGACGTAGTTCCTGGTGCTATACAGCAGGATCTCTTTGCTTTTCCATCCCAAAGGCTGTCCTGGGGTTTTATAGAGTAACCTTTTAACTTAGAAAATTCACATTGAAATTTTTAGAATTTATGGGGACTCTGATCTGCAATTTATATTAAATTAAGATTCCAATAACAGGACATCCACATTTACACATGTAAGAAAGAGACACAGACAGAGAATGAAGAGAAACAGGAGAGCGAGGGAGAGGGAAGGAAAAAAAGGGAGGGGAAGGACAAGCAAAACATGAAGATTTCACAAATAGGGGCCCTGAATGCTGGATGAGGACAGTTATTTATGTTATATTTCTTCTCTTCAATAACCAACTATAGAATAATTTCTCCTATGCTGATTTATAAGACCTCTCTTAACCACCTTCATGGAGCTCTAATGTGTTCCAAATATGGAATTACAGGAGATAATTAAGGCTATTCCTTTGCCTCTTAAAATTATTCATGAAATTTAACCATCTTTCTCTTCCTTTTCTCTGATTTTTCCCTTCTGTCCTCTTCTTTTTTTATCCTTTTCTTTTACTTTCCTTCCTACTTCCTTTCATTTTTCCTCTCATTTTCCTTTATTTATTCCTAACTTTGCTGTTTCTATTTTAGCTTTTCCATGCCCCTTTTATCTCTTTTGGCATGAATATAACTAATTCAAATACATTTTAAAACATCAGATAAAATGCAAAAATTTTCAGTGCTTATTTCTAATTCATTTTTTAAAACATGTGTATTTGTGTATATTCTTATGTGGTCACTATCTTATATGATTCAAGGAAATTGAGATTGAGTTTTTGTTCTTTTAAATGATTTCTTACAAGTTATTTTCTCCATATCTTAATTGCCAAAATTTCAGAATACAACTAAGGAAATTGATTCTTTTTCACAAAATACCCTTATTTATTACGTTGATGACTTTAAACATATAAAACAGTCTACTTTGTGCACAGCAGTCATCAGTTCATTATAAACAACTAAGACTAGGAAAACATCCTATTGAGAATCAAAAGTCTCAACTATTTCATAATCCCTGTAGCAGTCATGAGGCCAGATTTCAAAGAGGCTTCCAAAACTTCAAATCCAAGATCATTGAGATTCTATGGGGCCATTAAATTCCTTCCCATATTAAATTGCCAATTAATAGAAGTGATACCCAGGCAAACTCACCATGTCCAAGATTCAGTAGAAGATATCTGATTAGATGCCTCCTGCTTTTTCCCAGCCAATTTACAAGTACTTCACTACCTTATTAAGTTAAATTCTAATAAATTAAAAATGCCGTGGTGTGGTAACAGGTATTTTTACCTTGTGCTTTGAACCTACTCATTGCTATAAATTTATTCTGATTATTTGTAAGATTATTTGAAGCACTTTCTAGGATACACATATAAAGTAATACTTTGGGAAAAGAAAATGATTAGGGGAGGTAGTGCTGGGTAAAAAACACTCTGAAAGAAGTGTCTTTATAAGCTTCTTGAAAATCTACTCTTATGTGGAAAAGACCATAGAGAAAATGGCCAGATACAGAGAGGAAATTGCTAGACTTTGGGATTAAATATAAGTACACAGGGAAAATGATTCAAGCACTATTTATTAATTGTCTATTTTGTGCTAAGCATTGTGCTCTATGCTTTCCTCAGAATAGCCATTGGAGATGGATTTATTTCTTTAATTTGGGGAAGAAGCAAATTGAAATGAGAGTCATATTTCTAAATGCTCTGAGATTTGCATTTTTTCTTTTAACATATATCGAAAGAAAAAAAAGAGGAAAAAGAATCCAGAGAGGGGTATAAATGTATTCATTGGAGTGGGGATTGAAGGAATAGAGTATTAGAGTCCTGAAGTGTTCTAATTTAATAAAAGCCATCTTTCAACACCACCAAAATGCATAGAAAATACCACAAAAATTTGGGGTAACATTTAAGAGCAGAGCTGCTAAGTAAAACCATTTATGAAATGATGTTAGACAGTTACCTAATGTCTAATACAGATTTATGGTAGGCAAGAAGAACAATGATTAAAACTAAAGGTAACACAATTGATTTCCTAAAAATTCTTTTGTATAAATTTTCCAGCTACAATTTTTTAGCTGGCCATTGAGACTAGTTTCATTTAAAGCTTCTTATTTTGAAAAAGAAAAAAGTTCTTATTCATGAGAAAAGTTAACAGAGGAGAAATTATATGTGACCTGGGAATAAGTAAAATATTTCTTATTGAATTTTTAAAATGAAATGACTCATTAAATAGTTCTTCATAGATGCACAGAAATAATCAAAAATTAAGCTTTATTCCTAATAACTAGTTAGTGTATATAAAATTATTTTAAAAATGTAAGTGTCACATTCTTTTTGCAAATTGGACAAATTGTTTTTCTCCTTTTGATGCTCTGAAACCCAGTTGCAGTGTATGTGTGTGCATGTGTGTATGTGTGTGCCCATGCTTGTGTAGGGGTGTGTGCGCGTGTTTCCACACAACACCAAGTTAATTTTTAGACACCAGAAAATACAACCAGATTCTACAGGTAGGGTAAAGTGTTCATTCCCATAAGATCACCCTCCACTTTAGATGCCAGTCACAAACCCAGGTTATTACCTGTGCTTCTGACAGACTGGCTACAAATTGGGGGTTCTAATGACCCCCTGCAACCTAGGATACCAATGGCAAGTCCAAGTGGTTACCTATACTTCTGACTGACTAGCTATATAAATCAGAAACTCCCACCACATTGTCCTTGGGTTAAATTAATTTGCTAGAACAGCTCCTAGAACTCAGGAAAATTTATTTACTAACTAGATTACCAACTTATTACCAAGGCTATTAAAGGATGTGAGTGAATAGCAAGATGATGAGATACATAGGGCAAGGTCCTGCCCAAAGATAATTCTATCTTTTTGTGCTTGAATGGAGCATGGTGGCACCTGGAAGTTGTTGTAGTTCCTCAATGAATCCCTTCCTTCAGATTTTCAATGGAGGATTCATTAGGTGTGACTGATTAACTCATGGGCCATTGGTGACTGATTCAAACTTTAGCCCCTTTCACCACCCCTTCTCAGTGAAACTGAAAGTTCCAATCCTTTATTCACACTTGATGCCCCTCAAAACCAGCCCCCATCTTTAGGTGTTTAGCAAAATCAGCTTCATTAATATAAATCTAGATGTGGTGGAAAGGGTTTGTTATGAATAATAAGACTTCTTTCACCTTTATGTCTCTGAAATTCCAAAGCATTTTTAGGAACTGAGGACAAAAAAACAAATATAACAAAAGATACTCCCATGGCTGTCATCACACAGGAAACTCCAAGGGTTTGGGGAGCTATGGACCATAAACCGGATGAAGACCAAATATATACAGGAAATATATGTGTGTGTGTGTGTGTGTGTGTGTGTGTGTGTGTGTGTGTGTGTGTGTGTATTTCTTATAAGTCACAATACTCAGCTCCTTATACTGTGCCATTTGATATTCGAAAATATAGTATAATGATTAGGAAAATATAATAGAAAAACAGGAACTTAAAGGACTGATTCATTTTGGAACATTTGTTATAACTTTATTAAAAATATTCAGAATATTGGAGTTCCCATTGTGGCATAGAATCCGACTAGTATCCGTGAGGATGTGGGTTTGATCCCTGGCCTCACTCAGTGAGTTGGAGATCCAGCTTGCTGTGAGCTGTGTTGTAGGCCACAGATGCGCCTCAGATCCTGCACTGCTGTGGCTGTGGTGTAGGGCAGTAGCTTTAGCTCTGATTCAACCCCTAGCCTAGGAACTTCCATATGCCATGGGTACAGCCCTAAAATGCAAAAAAAAAAAAAAAGAAAGAAAAGAAAATATTAAATATATTTGCCTTAAAATATTAAATTAGTGATATTATTTAATACTAGTATTTTAGTACTACAATAATAAACTTATTTGCTAAGCTTTTATTTGGATTTTCAGATTTATGATAATTTTTGGAGGTTAGGCCTTGTGAATTACCCTGTACTTTTAGCATTAGAATATATTTACATTCCCCTTGCCTGAGTCAAGCAAGAAATAAAATATTTACCTTTTGGAATTTAAATAAGTATTAATCTATCATGTTTGATTAAGAAAGGGATTTTTGAATATACCATACAAGCTTTACCTTTCTCTAAGTGAAAATTAATTATTCAATTGAAGTGACACCATTTGTGAAAATAGAAATCAGAGACTGCAAACC
The DNA here is from genome assembly GCA_004024745.2 of Catagonus wagneri. Lineage (NCBI taxonomy): Eukaryota > Metazoa > Chordata > Mammalia > Artiodactyla > Tayassuidae > Catagonus > Catagonus wagneri. Next base: position 3,894,264 of record PVHT020000886.1, on the reverse strand, counting down.
ACAATTTTACACTGAATAACTTTGGTGACTGCACTCCATTCCCACACGAAGTTCCAACGTTGCCTGTTGTTGAGGAAGCCATATAGTTAAGTTCTAATTAATCCTTCACAAAAAATACAAATGCAAAACAGAGAATGTATCATAAAATAGTTAAATATATTCATGGCATACTGTCACATCTGCTAAGAGAGACAAAATGCTGCATGTAATTGAAGGGATGTTAATTGAAGGGGTATTTTAAGGTTTAATAGCTATAGTAAATTCCTGGGAGAACGCTTTCACATACAAGTACTTGATTCCTTAAAACATAAAGTTTTCTAATACTCCCCATGCATTTTCTTTAGCATATTGATGCCTGAATTTCCTTTAGTATTGCTCTATGTTAGGCACAATTCATTTAATCTTTTGTCTCTTCTAGGTACTGTGTTAACTTAGTCCCCAATTTGCAGATGTGAAATAGGGACACAGAGAAGTATATAACTTGCAAATAGCAAAGCCAGGATTCAATCCCAAACAGTTTTTTCCTAGAGCTCATACTAATTATTTAAGGAGTATATGCTTCCATTAGCCTTTATAGCATTAAAACAATTCTAAAACCTAAAGACTTAAAACAATATCCCATAATTCTGGGAACTGATGATGGTGACTTTGAGATGCATATCAGGTATTCATTGGTAGATGTCAAGAACTTTGAAAATATGAGCCTCTAGTTCTATTGAGAAATCAGAGATTGGACATAAAATTTGGGATTAGTGGAACATGTAGATAGTCAAACTTCTTGCGATTTTTTTCATGTAATGATACTAATTCTGTCTTATTGATTGATATAGAACAAATTACATCTCTCTTCTCCTTGCTAGGTCCTCACATGTTTGAAAATATTTAATTATATCTCACTTTATTCCCTTACTGAAATTATCAAAAAAAAAAAAAAGAAAGAAGGAACACAACATTGAAGGGGAAAGAGAAGCTATCAGAATTAAAGACATATAACATGTAGATTTTAGAATAAATGACAATTTTCCAATAAAGTAAATTCACAAACAAGACCATGTTTGTTTAGAATCATAGAAGCTTGTGCTTTAAACATTCTTAAAAAGTGAACAACACTAAGGAATAGTTTAAGATTTTTAATATTAAATTATATTTTAAGGGTTTGCAAATAAAACTATTTTTGAGTCCTATTTTTTATAAATAATGCTGAAATATTTATGGATGAATTAATGTAACATCTTGAACTGCTTCAAAATAATATAGAGATGATAGGAATATCGATAAATAATATTCGTGAATTAATAATTGTTGAAGTTGGGTAATGGCCAAATAGGAGTTTACTTACTGTTCTACCATTGCATATGCTTGGAATTTATCATAAAAATTAAAAACAAGTTGTAATATAAAAAATTTGAAAATTAATAAGTGATACGGTTGATGAGGAAAAAAACATTCCTCTGTCCTCCTTAGTTTTTCTACCTGGTCTAAGAGTTAAACTGACAGGAGAGAAATTAACATGAGTAAATCAAACAAAGGTTCGATGCAATGTGTACATGGGAGAGACCCAGGAAAACTAGATAACTCACCAAAATGGCTGAAACCCTCACCTAAAATACCATCATCAGCTAACCATAAAGCAGAATGCTGAGGGTAGTGGTTTTAGACCTCAAATAGGAGAAGGCAATTCACATGGAGCTGGAAAAGCGAAGCTTGGTAAACAAATGTTCCCTGGGCCAGGCAAAGACACTGGGAAATAGCAGACTCAGATCTCTAGGTCCTGCCTTTCCCCAGCGTATTTTGCCCATATTCTTCACAGGTATCTCTGGTGATAACCTCTATTTAGGGAATGGGCCATTTATTTAATTTTTTTAAGCAGTTAAGAGGGAAGGATCAAGAACACCTTCCTGAGTCTTACTGTTTCTTTAAAATAATCAGCCTAAACTAATCCTCATGCCAAAGAGACACATTTTAGGATGACAAATTTTGCTTCCTTCCAATACATTCCTTAGATGCTCCTAGTCTACGTGCTAGATGCTTATTTTGTGCTACAAAATCTCGTTTACACCATCATTTATTCTATCTTGACTTTCTTGATAATGGAAAATTCCTTTTTCTTTCTTGAAATTTACTTTTTCCTGTGTCATACATATTACCTCCCTATGATTTCACATATTTCCTTTTTTCTAAGGCCTTTTTAGAGACATCAAAAGAATACATTTTAATTTAAGAAAAACTTTAAAATCTTTGGAAATATTGAGCAATGGTGAGGGTCCAATTGAGATGACTAACTGTAAGTAAAATCTATGAGACAAGAACTTTATCTTTAAAAGCCAGATCCATAAATCTACCTGCATTTGCACATTTCTGTCTTCCCTGCTGTTAAATACATGCATGTTCGTCTTGTCAAGACTGTGGTTTCGGTTATGCCCTAAATTTCATTTGCTGCCATGTTCTCTCAGGTTCCTTTTTGTTTATCGTTCTATTCAGCTGCATCTTCACCTTATTCCTTCTATGATTTCGTCTCATCAGGACATGTATCTTCAATATAGTTTTTAAAAGTCCCACCTCATCTCTCTATTTTCTTCCACATACAGGCAGGCTTCATTTTGTTGGGCTTCACTTTTTTTTGTGCTTCACAGATAGTGCATTTTTTACAAATTGCAGGTTTGTGGTGACCCTGCATTTTGCAAGACTATCGAGCACCATTTTCCCAACACCATTTGCTCACTTTGTGTCTTTGTGTCATATTTTGGTAATTTCTCACAATATTTAAGCCTTCCACTAGCAAAAGAAATTATAACTTTCTGAAGGCTTTATGTGATGGTTAGTATTTTCAGCAATAAAATATTTAAAATTAAGTTTATTATAGACATTATGCTATTGCACATTTAATAGACTATAATATAGTTTAAACATAAATTAATATACACTGAGAAACCAAAAAATTAATGTGACTTTCTTTATTACTATATCCACTTTATTTCAGTGGCCTAGATATCTTCTGAACCTGTGATATCTTCAAGGTATGCCTGTATTGTTCTGCAATTTACTCTTTAATCATTTTGATTTACCTTCACTTTCGATTTTTATTATAGTGGTCTTCTATAAGGAAGGGTGCTAGGATCTATGTTCCTTGTTCTGACACCCCTCCCTTCTCTTCCATGCCACCCTAAATCTGTTTGCCAAGCACTTCCAAATGTTTATTTCCAAATTAAATTTGTCTCCTGGAACATTCATTTGGTAGCTGTTGTTATCTCAAAATACAGGTGCTATATAGGTATAGTTTTCTCCAAGTCATCATTACATAGATACAAAATTACATAGATTAAAAAATTGTCATTGCTAACAAATCTCTATATGATGCTTGCTGTACTCAATACTCTTCCATTTGCATTACATATATATTAATTCATTTACTCCTCACACAACCCCTTTAAGTAAATATAACCCCTAATGTATAGATTAGGAAACTGGGGCACATGGTTTAAATAACTTGCCCCAAAAAGTAGTAGAGCAAAACTGAAGCCAGGTAATCAGACTCCAAATTCTCTGTATAAACTGCCTCTCACAGTAGGATGATGATGATGACACTGACAATTATTATTTCCATCATCTTCATTATTTCATATACTTCTGGTAATTTAATTTCTTTGTAACTTTTTCATATTTTCTTTCTCTTGGTCAAGGTCTCCAGTTCTTTATTCTGCTAATTTTATTTCAGTATATTAGCTCCCACCTATTTTCTCTCAATAGCCTTTATCTCCTGACCAAATATTTCTTTAATATTAGCTTTCTCATTCCCATGTTGTTTCCTTTTTTATTTCCTGTGAGTCTATGTACTAGAAAATTTCTTAATAAATATATTTATTCCTGTCCCTGGACTGGGGTATGCTGATCTCATAGAGCCTCTACGGATGATGATAGTGGTGGGTCCTTTATTAGGAAATCAGGAATCATATCTAATCTAGAACAGATGTCAGCAAGCGATGGTCAGTGGGCTGAAGGTAGCTTTCTGCCTGTTTTTGCATGGCATGCAATTAAGAATACATTTTCTATATTTTTTTATTACTCAATGAATTATATTACATTTGTAGTTGTACAACCAAATTTCATAGCATTTCCACAAAATTTCATAACATTTCCACCCCAAACCCCCAGCACATTTTCTATATTTAAATGACTTAATTATGACACAAAGTTATATAAAATTCAAATTTTAGCATCCATAAATAAAATGTACTAAAACACAGACCTGCCTGTTTGCTTATGAATTATCTACTTTTGCACTACCAGGACAGAATCAAGTAGTTGCAACAGGCCCTGTGGCCCACAAAGTCTATAAAATATTTACTCTGATTCCTTTTTTTTTTGGTAGTTTTTTTTTAGGGCTGCACCCGCGGCATGTGGAGGTTCCCAGGCTAGGGGTCAAATCGGAGTTGCAGCTCCTGGCCTGCGCCACAGCCACAGCAATGCCAGATCCTTAACTCACTGAGCGGGGCCAGGGATCGAACCAGTGTGTGTCCTCATGATGCTAGTCAACTTCGTTACCACTGAGCCAAGAGAGCTTCCTGCTCTGATTCTTTACAGGTAGTTTGTCAAGCCCTAGTCTATAACCTTTCTGTTCTAATGCGTTCATTGTTTCTTGACATGAAGTGTTTAGTCTCTGCTGCAGAGGGTTACTCAGTTCACCTCCCACCAGCTCAGACCTCACTCATTTCCAACCTCACTCCAATTCTTGTATAATATTGCCTTAAGCAAAATTAAACTACTTTAGGCAGAATGATCCCATATTTATCTATCCTTGTTAATATCCTTAAGTAGTTGAATCTTTTATTGTTTTGTTCAAAATCAGACTTGTTTTGCATAAATTAAGTACTAGCAGTAATTTTTAAAAAAATCACTGAAGAAAATACTTAACATTAAAAGTTAAAATTATTGAGTAATAAAATACTTCGGTTTTCCTCCTCATGATTCCAGAAACTATAAATTATAAAGCGTTTCTCTTTATTTAATTATGTATTATTTTGTTGTGTTTATTAATGTTATCTTTCCAATGGTGATTTTCATTTTCTCTTAGACTTTCAATGTGTTACCTGCCCTATAATGGTAACAGATATTTTCTTTTTGTAATTTGATGTTCAATATGCAGAAATCTTAAACTGTCTGAACATCAAATACAACTTAATTCAACAAGTGATAGCATGCTTCATTTATATTTATATCTCCATCTATATGGTAATGACATGGACAGCATTTAGGGAACCAACTCCCATTTGGCTGGGTCTTGTCTTTCCAGCATTTGTAACTTTTATTGCAAATGAAATGTCAAACCCGACGGCCTAGATACAGCACCCAATCTTGGAACCCTGTCTCCCTGGCATATGTGTATTCTTCTTTACAGGTAGCATAATAAGGACTCAAACATCTTTTTGATTGTCCATGTTCGTTTTCAAAGTCTTCTTTTATTTAGCAAAGAATAAGGCCATGTAGATCTCCAAAAATTATTAGATTGGAGCATCTTTTGGGAAATAGGTGAATCCTATTCTTCACTTATACTTGAATTTGTACGAAGTTATAGAACAGGGTTGAAAGTAATGTGTTCTACTTCTCAGAAAGCCAAGTTTGATAGGATGACATGTTAATTCTGATATTTACACCTATCAAGCCTACTGTCTTTATGAAATTAAAGAAGAAGAATTCGTATTATATCAGATAAAATTTCAGTATTAGTTTCAGGGGCACCAGTATTAAATGCCTCTCACTCCAGGCAGCAAAGGGGCAATATTTTGTACTTCCAAACTATTTAGGTATCCATTAGTTAACATTAAATATGCAATTTTAAGGCTAAAATATACTGAATGCCATCTTATCCCCACTTTGTGCAAACATATTTTTATTCTTGTTGGCAAAGAGCACCTTGCAAGGCAAAAGTTTTTGGAGCAGAGGGAGCGGAATGGTATCGGTTGGTCCCTTCTCAGAAAAATCAACAATCATCTTTGCTCTAGAATAGCTATCTTCAGATTAATTGAAGACAGTTTCAGATTTACTGAACTGTTTTCAAATAAATTCCCATTCTCTCAACTTCATAAATTCGCCCCACTTTTTTCCTTAAGGGAAATTCTGCTCTAATATCTGCTCTAATATCTGCTCTAATATCATATATGCTACGTCCTCTACTGTATGGCACACAGTAAAATTTTGTGTTCAATTTACTGAAATTTTCCTGTGAAATATAATCGGGATATTTGGTAATTGAGGAAACTGGTCTGTCTCTCTCTCTTACACACACACACACACACACACACACACACACACATCTTTCCAAGACTTTAGTTTTCCTGCGGTCTCAGTAAGTTCTATTTGAATCTCAAAGTTGAGTAATGACTCCCATATTCCTGGCTTGACGATGCTGCGATTTCCCACAAAGTAATAAATAACATTGATACAATTAATGGGAGAGTCACAGGACATGTAGGACCTGGGAATTACTGGGAACAAAAACACATTGTTTTAGCACTTCAAAACTGTCTCTCCTTTGAAATTGCTTGCCAGAACAGTAGCTTCTCTCACCATTGCCTCCTTTCTTTCATTCGAGGTCTTCATGCAATTTAAGCTTCCTATAGTTCAGTTCAGATCATATTTCTCCTCTTCTCAGACTCTCAGTGATTTCCCACTGCCTGTTAAATTAAGGGTTTTAGCATTTGAGACATTACTAATATGTCCCTGACTAGTTTTAAATTTGTCTTTCCTCTCATGTGTTCCCTAGGCTTCAGCAACCAGCACTTTTCCTCTCTGGGTGATACTCTTTCTTCTGATTAGAATGTGCCCTCTTATAACTCTGCCTGTGAAAATCACAACCATTCTTTAATGCCTATATTAAATCAGTGCATGCCAAGAGCCTTTGACCCCAGTAAAATGGGAAACCATATTAACTCATTCTGTGTTCCACATTGACACTTGCGTTGCTCTTTTATGTTCTTGTCATTATATAGTTTGCTAGGAAATAAATTCCAAAATTAGGTAAGTGACAATATTGAAAGCAAAGTGGCATTATGCCTGTTCATAGTACACATATCCTTTTAAAATAAATTGTTACTGGAGTTCCTACTGTGGCACAGGGGGTTAAGGATCTGGTGTTGTCTCTACACTGGTTCAGGTCACTACTGGGGCATGGGTTCAATCCCCAGTGTGGCACAGTGGCTTATGGATCCTGCATTGCTACAGCTGCGGTGTAGATTGTAGCTGTTCAGATTCAGTCACTGGCATGGGAATGTCCATATTCCACAAGTGTGGCCGAAATAAATAAATAAATGTGTTACTAATTACTAGATCACAGCTGAGAAGTGCTATTTGTCTCCAACAGCTGAAGGATTTCCTCCAGTAATACTCTTTTCTAATTGAGAGCAAATATGCTCCTCCCAGTCTTTAGCAGTTTGTCAGAACATATGTAGCAGAGAATTATCTTTAAAATTAGAAACAGTATATATGTTAGACATTTTCTGTCCTCTATGAATTAGTACAATTATAAATGCAACTGAAAAAAATATTTTAAGGAAACACAACCAAATTCTGTACCAAAAATTTGTATCCTATAATCTTGATTTTAAGATAATAATTAATTCTAAAATGTTAAGGTATCTTTACAGCTACATTTTTATTACTGATAACAAGTAAAGAAGTGACAAAATCTTTAATAATTAAACATAATGAAATGTGTTGCATTCAGCTGTCCCTTTGACAAGGGACATATTGGTTTACACAAGAATTAAAATGCACGATCCAAATGTTACTTATCCCATAAATTATGCCATTTAATTAATTAATTAATTCAGAAAAATATTTGTTGAGCTTTGCCTATGTGCCAAATGCAAACTGTGCCACATACTGCTGATAAAATAGTGGTCAAAATAGATGTGCACTTTGATATTACCAAATGTTCATTTCCAACCGAAGTTACTCTTTTGAGGAATACTGCCCAGACAGAAAGTCTAATTAGCCTTCAGTTGACTGTGTGTAAATATTATCCATCTTATGACCATCTAATTTTTTAAGTAATGTTTACTATGGAGATTATAAAAGAGTATACACACTGACTTAATGATCATTCTGATTTATAAGTCAGTTTTTGTACACCACAGTGGCATTTTAAGTCATTTTTTTAGCATTTTTTCCATTTCGTGTCATGTCACCAACAGTATTTTAACATTAGATGAGGTAATATTTTAAGTGCAAATAGTTTGTTTTCAACTTTTTTGCATAAGATCAGCTTCATGTAAAGAGAACTTGGATTTGCGAAAAACGTAACATGGAAAAAAATTAATGCTCTCATTTCTTTGTTCTGATTCTCCATCTTTTCGCTCTACTGGGACAAACAGAAATAATTTTTAAAAGACTGAAAAATATTTCCTTATAACAAATGCCAAAATACACCTGATTTTTCACCTTGCTAGTTTTCACTAATCTTCCATAAGGCTTTACAAAGATAAGATAAAATGGTAAATCAGAGTAAATTATATATATTAAAAGGTGCATATAAAATTGACAAAAAATAAAATCAGCAGTGTTAAAATACTACTATAATACGTTAAGCTAGTTTATACCCCCTAAATACAAATAGGAATGTCTATTAAATATAATGTTTTTCATATATGAATGTATTTTTCTATTATGTCATTCACTGATATTCTGATTATTTCTCAGATTTAAATAAGTATAAAAACTAAATACATGATAGAAATTATGGAGATTAAAATTGATAACTAAAATATTTTGTCTTTGTTTTGATTTGGCAAATATGGCAATTGTCATATTGCCTTTTTATTTTTTAGACACAAAGCAGATTGTAACATAAAACTCTCTGTAAATATTTAAATTGAATTTTAATTACCTATGTATTTTGTGGACAATTCAGTTTAATTGCATTTTTAATTATTCAGTTGCTTATTTAATGTTCATAAGTAGAAGGTGTGAACTGCTAGAACTGAGGAAATTTAGAATTAGGGTCTACACGATTGGCCTACACTCATAATTTTGTTAAGAAAGTCAATATGTTCAATTAAAAATACATATCTCAGCCTCTCTTGAAAGTGATATTGAGCATGTCACACTGTTATGATCAATGTGGGTTAAATATGTGTTGAAACCTCATTAAAAATAGTCTGTGCCCTTTTAGATTTTGACATGTCCATCTTCTTTCTACATGAAATATAGACATAAAGGTTGAAGCTGTAGAACCCATCTTGGCAAACGTAGGAGGATCTCAAAGACCTGCACCCAGACATCTTAAGCCATTGTGTTAGACCAGAATGCTCACTTCCTGACTTAAGATTGCATACCCGTAGAGAAAAATACCACTGTTTTATGAAATACTCTGTTATTTGGATATTTTGTCAAATTGCAACAAACTAAGTCCTTAAACGTAGTCCATATTTAAGGCGCTTGATGGATCCTATATTGTGTACAAATCCAATAAAATGGAGCAAGAAAAGTATATACCAGTTGATCAAAAATGTAGAGAAAAACAAATGTAAAAGAATTTGTACTTACACCTGGAAACATATTATTTTATTGCTTATTAATAAAATGAACAAAATGGTGATTAACCTCCAAGTAGAAAGAAGAAACTAACTCACATGTCTAGTACTATGGGTGTGAATTTTGTTTTGAGTGTGATAGCACCTGATTCAAGGCAGCTCAGGTTTAAACCACTTTTAGGTTTATCTAAATTGATATTTCGGTATTTATTATTCCTTGTTTTCTGCTAACAAATAGAAACCCCAAACCTTTTTTTCTTAACGAAATTTTTAGTGGATGATCCCTGTGAAGATTCTAGATCCATTCTCTTTCCCATAACTGATCTTTGTTGGTGAGTGAAGGGAGATTCATAGTACTGAACTGTTCCCTGCTTTTACAACACAAGACTGGGACTACAACCTGCAAACATTCCACCATGTTCCGGTCAGGGAAATGAATGACTATTTGCTAAAACAGCTGCTAACACTATACAATTCATCAGGCATGATAGTTATATGATCTTTAACTAACTTCCTAGGCTCAACCCAGCCTCAGCACACTTGTATGCAGTGCCTGAGCAAGGAAGGAGGAGCTGCGGACTACATGGTCCCTCCTGATTCATAAATTATTTCTGAGTGCTGCTGTACAAAACATGCACACATGTAGTCTTTGCAACAGTGTATTTCAAAACTGTCTAAATCTAGGACAAACAATTTTTCCAAAATAAAGAGAAAAGAAACATCTTTGCAAAGTAATCAGTATAATAGCTTATTATCACATCCAATACCAGACTCTGAAGATTATAACTAGAAACTCTGAATAAGGACACCTATATTTTATTAAACATATTTCCTCCCTAAATATTTGTCCTTTCATCCAATAGGAAAATATAGCTAAAAATTTGAGCTACATAGTTAGGCCAAGAGGCCTAAAAGTTTAAGTTATTGTTTACACAAGTTCAACTAATGGTTTGATGGAAATAATTATTTAGCAGATGATATCAGCAGACATCTGCTTACTTAATTTTAGAGAGGTTTCTCTTGAGTAGTCTTAGCTTTGTAAATTAATGCTGAAACTTGGCTGAGTCACAAAGTAAGCAGAATAAGCATTGATTATAGTCAGAAGCCACAGAAATATTAAAAGTCACAAAAGTATTTCTAAAATGTATTTTTAGCAAATTATCAGCTTATTTTCCATCAACTCAATTTACATACATATTATCCTGGAATTTCCAGTTTCAGAGTTTTGCCTAAACTAAACTATCATAGTACCCCAGGCCTCAAATAATTTGATTTCACTGAGCTCAATTTTTCATTTCAAGGAATATGACACTTCTCTGTGCTATTTTTTTACCTAAATTATATATCTCACATAAAAGTGTGGAATATCTAGGACAAATTTAAATATGATATTCACCTGACAGTTGGATATAATAAAATAATCTAATACATGTAATTATTTTGTTAACCTATGTATCATAAAACTGTCACCATGAAAAATAATCATTTTGAGTAGGACAGTTTTAATGCATTTTAATATTATTTTTTATTTCAATCCATTTAAGTTTTCATGATGTTCTCGTTCTTGAGAAATTCAGGGTTAACTGTTGCTACCTGATACATGTTTTTTTTTCTAAAGATATTCATTATTTTTATATTTAATAAAATTAAAATTTCGGGGTACTGATACATTTTATAAGGCAAAGCGTCTTATATTTTTAACATGAGTTTTATAATGGTTCAGTGGTATAAATTGACATTTTAAAAATGTTATGAGATCCAGAAGCAATAAAAAAATTCATAACCCTCACAATGTCATATTACATGTTATTAATAGATTTGTGTTTAGAAATAGAAAATCTAGATTCTATTATTTTTTTCTCTGTTTAGTGACTTAAAAGTCAAAATAATCCAGAATATGAGAAATGAATATATATGTATACATTCATATATATGTTTTATATATATATAATATACACACATGTATACATATAATGGTTAAAAACAAATTCTGCTAAAGAAATGGATAAAAACCTATTAAACATATTGATATTCAAAAATAAATTTCAGTACCACAGAAGATTTTTTAAAATGATGTCTAACTCTGTTACCAGAATAAATTTTGCATGTTTTAATAGCACAGTTCACTTAACGTTTTTGCCTATTCTAGTAATAATTTTTGGTTATTGAAAAAAAACAGATGATTGGGTTAAAAGGGTATCTGACCTATATTTACCTTTTGGCCTCAATTATCTTCCAAGTAAAATGTTCACAGAACCAACATATGTTTAATGTCTAGTGATTATGCTTCAAGAGCTCTGCTAAGCAATTAGACATGAAGCTAAATGAAAATTCTGACACATTTATTCTTCGTGAGTTTAAAGCAATTGAAAAAATATTTGCCCAAATTTTTTGGTTTCCTAGGAAATAGAGACTAGTCAAGGAATTATAAAATAAATAAATAAATAAATAAATAAATAAATAAATAAATAAATAAGCTAATACATTTTCAGAGGCATTTGAAGCCTTTGCTAACCTCTAGAAAATGACTGCAATGTGCCTGCCATTGCTCTCTAGGGAGGCTGGAATGAGCTACTTTATATCTCTGCCTCTGAGTACAGGGCAGGTTATTTCGTCCAATTCAACATTCTATTCTGCTTCTTCATTCCGAAAGAGCAAAAAGAGAAAAGATGAGTGGGAAAAAATAATTTAATAGACAGCTACTCAATAAACTTATGCTGTATTGTCATTTCTCAAGAAAAACATAAACTTGAATTGGGACAGACAAAAAAGTAAAGATAAATGTATATTTGATTTTGTAAAGTATTCAATAGTCTTCATTGCAGTTTTTGTATATTTGAACAGCATTTAGTTTTATAATTATACATATTTAATGAAAATAAGTTAGAAAATAAGAATAAGGAAGAAAAATAATACCTCTAATGACATATACCTTTAGATAACTGAAAGGCTTTTGATGATCATTAAAGTCACATCATTTTGAAAAGCTGTCTAAATTAAAGAGTTAATTCAACCAACTCCTAAAATACCATATTCTAATTTAAGGGCTACTCTATCCTTTGTCTTTTGTTTTTTAAACATGTTTTTAAGATTTTGCTTTTCACACTTTAGAACACTTATTTTATGTTATCATAATCTTAATTTAGTATACTTTTTAATGCCTCAGTTGGTATTACTGATGTGATCCACATTTCTCTTAATAAATTATAACCCATTCCTAAGAAACAAGGCAGAGATTTTTTAAAAAATAATTTAAAAAATTCTTTGATTTACAATGTTCTGTCAATCTCTGCTGCACAACAGTGACCCTGTTTTATATATATATATATAAACATATATATATATATACACACATATATTTACATTCTTTTTCGTATTCCATCATGTTCCATCACAAGTGTTTGGATGTAATTCCCTGTGTTATATAGCAGGAACTCATCACTTATCCACTCCACATGCAATAGTTTGCATCTGCTAACCCCAAACACCTGGTCTATCCCAATCCCCCCATCCCCCTTGGCTACCACAAGTCTGTTCTCAGTGTCCCTGAGTTTGTTTCTTTTCTGTAGACAGGTTCATTTGTGCAATATTTTAGATTTCATATGTGTGATATCATATGCTATTTCTTTTTCCTTCTGACTGACTTCACTCAGTATGAGAATCTCTATTTCCCTCCACGTTCCTGCAAGTGGCATTATTTTGTTCTTTTTTATGCTTGAGTGGTATTCCATTGTGTATATGTACCTCATCTTCTTAATCCACTAGGGTGACAGTGGACATTTAGATTGCTTCCATGTCTTGGCTTTTGTGAACAGTGCTGTAATGAACATAGGAGTGCAGGTATCTTTTTGAATGAATGTTTTGTCCAGATACATGCCCAAGAGTGGCATTGCTGGATCATCTGGTTGTTCTATGTTTAGTTTTTTGAGGAACTTCTCTACTGTTTTCTATAGTAATTGCACCAATTGACATTCCCACCAACATGGTAGGAGGGTTGCCTTTTCTCCATACCCTCTCCAGCATTTGTACTTATTAAAGCCATTCTGACTGTTGTGAAGAGGTATCTCATTGTAGTATTGATTTGTATTTTTCTAATAATTAGTAATGTTGAGCATCTTTTCATGGGCCTGTTTCTCATCTGTATGTCATCTTTGGAGAAATGTCTTCTTAGGCCTTCTGCCCTTTTTCATTGGTTTGTTTGTTTTTTTTACGGTTGAGTTGTATGAGTTGTTTATATATTTTTGAGATTAAGCCCTTGTTGGTTGCACTGTTTGAAACCATTTTCTCCCATTCTATAGGTTGTCTTTTTTTCTAATAGTTTCCTTTGCTGTTCAAAAGCTTGTCAGTTTGATTAGATCACATTGGTTTATTTTTGCTTTTGTTTCTGTTGCCTTGGGAGTCTGACCTAAGAAAACGTTTGTGTGGTGTGTATGTCAGAGAATATTTTGCCTGTGTTCTTTTCTAGGAGTTTGATGGTGTTTTGTTTTATGTTTAAGTCTTTAAAACATTTTGAGTTTATTTTTGTGCATGTGTGAGGGTGTAGTTTCATTGGTTTACATGCAGCTGTCTAGTTTTCCCAGCACCACTTCCTGAAAAGACTGTCTTTTTCCCATTTTATATTCTTGCCTCCTTTGTCAAAGATTAATTGACCCTAGGTGTCTGGGTTTATCCTGGGTTCTCTATTCTGTTCCATTGATCTGTTTGTCTGTTTTTGTACAAGTACCACACTGTCTTGATTACTGTGGCACTGTGATATTGCCTGAAGTCTGGGAGAGTTATGCCACTTGTTTGCTTGTTTGTTTTCCTTAGGATTGTTTTGTCAATTCTGAGTCTTTTGTGGTTCCATATAAATTTTTGCATTGTTTGTTCTAGTTCTGTGAAAAATGTCATTGATAATTTGACAGGGATTCCATTGAATCTATAGATTGCTTTGGGTAGCGTGACTATTTTAATGATAAAAGGTTTTGTATTTTTATATTCCTTTTCTAATATTATTAGTATACAGAAATGAAATTGATTTCTGAATATTAATCTTGTATCCTGAATCTGTTGATCTGTTTTTGTAGTTTTTGTGTGGAGTCCTTAGGGTTTTTGTGTATCTGCATAGATTGATAATTTTGCCTCTTCTCTTTCAATTTGGATACCTGTTATTTCTTTTGTTTGTCTGTTTTCCATGGCTAGGACTTCCAATATTATGTTGAATAAAAGTGGTGAGAGTGGGTATCCTTGTCTTGTTCCAGATTTTAGTGGGAAGGCTTTCGGATTTTCACCCTTGATTGTTGTATTGGCTATGGGATTTTCCTTAATGGCTTTTTTATGTTAAAGTATCTTCCCTCTATACCGACTTTTGTAGGTGTTTTGAAATAAATGGATGTTGGATTTTGTCAAATGCTTTTTTTGTTTTGCCTCTGTTGAGATGATCATGTGTTTTTGACTTGTCTTTTGTTAATGTGGTGTGTAACGTTGATTGATTTGTATGTGTTGAACAATCCTTGTGAACTTGGGATGACTCCCACTTGATCATGATGTATGATCTTTTCTATGTGTTGTTGGATTAAGTTGGCCAAAATTTCATTGAGAATTTTTGCATCTATATTCCTCAAAGATGTTGGCCTATAATTTTCTTTTTTGGTAGTATCTTTGTCTGGTTGTGGCATTAGGGTAATTGCAGCTTCATAGAATGTCTCTGGGAGTGTTGCTTCTTCAACTTTTTGGAAAAGTTTAAGAATGATGGGTGTAAGTTTTTCTTTGTATGTTTTGTAGAGTTCACCTGTGAAGCCATCTGGTCCTGGACGTGTGTGTAGGGAATATTTTTATTGCATATTCAGTTTCATTTCTAGTGATCGGTCTGTTCAAATGATCTATTTCTTCTGGATTCAATTTTGGCAGGCTGTGTGTCTATAGAAAGTTGTCCATTTATTTTAGGTTGTCAAGTTTGTTGGCATATAATTGTTCATAGTATTCTCTTATTTTTTTGTTTGTTTTTCTGCAGTATCCATTGAGATTTCTCCTTTTTCACTTTTTATTTTGCTTATTTGAGTTCTTTCTCTCCCCTTCTTGGTGAGTCTGGCCAATGGTTTGTCAATTTTGTTTACCCTTTCAAAGAACCAGCTCTTGGTTTTATTGATTTTTTTTTTCTATTACTTATTAAAATTCTTTAATTGATTTCCTCTCTGATTTTCATGATTTCCTTCCATCTGCTAACTTTAGGTTTTATTTGTTCTTCTTTTACTAATACTTTTAGGTGCCTGTTCATGAACCCCAAGTGGTGGTGGGCCATGCCCACCCCTGGAGTGTGAGATGGCTATGGCAGTTTTCCCCTGCTGCCTGTAGTCCATGCAAGAAGTGCCCGATGCGCATAGCCTGTGCAAAATCCAACCTGGTGCCCAAGAGCCTGCATGTGCTGAAAGATATTCCTATGGTGGTCCCATACCTCCTCCTCTCGCCCTCCCCAACAATGGTGCCTTGCTTCTCCTGGGGGCCCAGGCCTCCTTCTGGGTTTCCTCGGTTGTGATGCTCAGCTCCCCAGCCCATGGCACACTGCTGCCTATCTCCTTGGTCTGTCTCCATACAACCCATCCTAGTCCTTTCCCTGGAACTGTCCTCTGAAGTCTGTGTCTCAGTGCCCAGGCCTCACCAGAGAGTCTCAGGCTGTGGTGTCTGGGGGCGATATTAGTGATGGTTTCTGTGGCTCTCTCTCCACTTTGCCCTATTTAATTTGCCAAATTAAAGTTACGGTTCTTCAAGTTTTCACTTATTTCAGATATTTATTGAGCACCTCTTCTAAGATGATCCCTATGCTAGTTTTCTTATCTAGCACAACTGTCAGATTATTTTTACCTGTATATTATTAATCATAGACTTTTAGATCTGGAGAGGATTTTCAAAGTTGTAGTCTAAGTCAAAATTCTCATATTTTTAATATTAAAAAAGTTACAAAATAACAGCAGTGTCACAGAGAACTTAGATGACTTCCCCAGGTGGTTGATAAACCAATCCTCTGAAATAAGAGTAAATTATGAACACAGATATTAAGTGATTTGGCTGTCACCATAAAATGAAACTAAAATTCATTAGAGTAAGCAAGGGAAGGAAAATTTTACTTATAGAAATTGTTTCTACTCATGAGAACATATTTTTCCCTAATTTGTTTAAGTTTTCCATAATGGTTATTCTCATAATTTCCCAACAGAATCATCTTAATATAGTTATAATAGTTCCATAGAGTAAAAGATTAAAATCTTTTTTTATAACCCAAGCTTAGGAAAAGAACAAATATAAATGATCCTTACAAAAAAGCATAAATACAAAGAACATCCATCATAGTTCCTCATCTGTAGCTATCAACCTGGGTTCTTTGGCATAAAAACCAATCACTTGAGTAAATTGTTTTTATTTTTAATTTAAATAAATTAATGATTTTTTTAATAAATGAAGTTGCACATTAAAAAAAAAAGAGTCTACACAGTTCTGGAAATAAAATTAGGATTAGTTTAAGTTGCAAATAATGTGAGAATTGGGCCAAAGTTTTCAATGTTTTTTCTTTAAATTTTGCTCTATTATTTTTTAATGTACCATCCTTTATAATATCTTTTCAGTTGATTTTATAAAAATTACAGATAATTTTTATTTTCACCCATCTTGTCTCTATATTAGAATGAATGCTTAATTTATTTCTGAAAAGAATGTTGCCCTACCAAATGGACCTCTTAGTGGAATTAACTGGGAAGCAGGTTTCAAAAAAGGAAATCCACCCGACCTTTACTCTGCAGTGAATTAGTTAACAAGCTAACATAACCCCTTCCTCTCAGTAACCATAACCTTGAATTCACTGTTGCTAAAAAATGTTTGCAGAGTTTGCCTGAGGTAACAGGCTCAGTTCTTCCATTTCTTAACCCCGTCTAAGAATCTAATAAAGGCTAATGGTGCTATCTGTCAGCTCCCTGGAGAAATATACACATACAGTGTACACAGTGCCCCCAACACACACCAGTTGTCAAGAGGATCACAGATTTTTCCAATGTCCAAACCTACCCTGGTACTCTTCAGATTCTCTTGGATTAGGACAGACAAATATATAGCTGGCACTGGACTGCATCTTACTAGTGTTATGTGAATTTCCTTTTATCAAATTATGTTCTGGTAAGAAGCTATCAACCTTTATCGAAGTGTATTTTAAGAAACCACTTCATAAAATTCATCACAATGTTTACTGTCAGGATGGCTTTAGAGGGTTATTGAACTACATTAAATAGTAATTTTCTGTGAGGACCCACAGAAAAAAATCTCCATGGTGTCAACATCATCAGGGATATTTAGACCTAGACAACTGGCTTGTTTTACCTCATGATCACTGCAGTTGATCCTTTTATCCTTTTCTTGAGAGCTCTGATACCCTACTTTAAGCCAGTCCTAGAAACTTTAGGGGGTATATATTGTATGCTAAATTAATTCTTGTCCTCACCTTATTTTCCTATTATTATTTTCACCTCACTTTATTTTTCAATTTTAATTTATTTCCACCCTGCTATTTTTTGTTTTGTGAGCTGCCTTAATTCTGTTTCAGAATAATAAAATATTATAGGTGTGTATTTTCTTCCTTTACCTTTTTTTTCTTTCTTGTTCAGAGGAAGGGAATCTGAAAATTTTTTACAGTTCTAATATTTCTCTCCATTAATAACACTTAAAGTGTAGTGTAGAAAGTTAGAATATATTTTTATACCCCACAAATACAGCCCTAGGAAAATAACTGTTAAAAAAAATACAACAAAAAATAAATATAATGTGATACAAACATCATAAAGATGAAGATGTTAACCAACCAAATAATTTATCTTGTTTTGCAGTTTTTAAAGTTTTTTGAAATATAGTTGACTTACAATGTTATGATAATTTCTTCTGTTCAACAAAGAAATTCAGTTATACATATACACACGCCCATTCTCTTTCAGATTCTTTTCCCACTTAGATTATCACAGAATATTGGGTGTTCTGTGCTGTATATCAGGTCCCCTTTGGCCAGTCATTCAATATACCTCAGTGTGTATATTTGCCAGTTCTGAACCCCCAGTACATCTCTTCCCTGCCTCCAACCTATCTCCTTTGATAACCATAGGTTTGTTTCCAAACTCTGTGAGACTGTTTCTTTTCTGCAAGTTTATTTATATCCTTTTTTTAGATTCCACATATGTCATATATACGATGTTTGTCTTTCACTGTCTAACTTCACTTAGTACAGTAATCTCTAGGTACATCCATGTTGCTGCAAATGGTATTATGATATTCTTTTTGATGGCTGAGTAATATTCTATTGTATATATGTACCACATCTTCTTTATTCATTCTGCTGTCAATAGATATTTAGATTGATTCCTAGTCTTGGCTATTGCAAATAGTGCTGCAGTGAACACTGGGGTGCATTTATCTTTTCAAATCAGTGTTTTCCTGGATACATCCCCAGGAGTGGGCTTGCTGGATCACACAGTAGTTCTATTTTTAGTTTTTTGAGGAACCGCCATACTGTTTTCCATGGTGATTATAGCAATTTACATTCCCACCAGCAGTATAAGAGGGTTCCCTTTTCTCCACACCCTCTCCAGCATTTATTTATTGTAGACTTTTTTGATAATGGCTATTCTGGCTGGTGTAGGGTGGTACCTTATAGTAGTTTTGATATGCCTCTGTCTAATAACTAGTGTTGTTAAGGATCTTTTCATCTGTTTTTTAGCCCTCTGTACGTCTTTGGAGAGATGTCTGTTTAGATCTTCTGCCCATTTTTTGATTACACTTCTTGTTTTATTGATATTGAACTGCATGTGTTGTTTGTATATTTTGGAGATCAATCCGTTGTCAGTCACTTAATTTGCAGATATTTTCTTCCATTTTGTGAATTGTCTTTTCATTTTGTTTAAAGTTTCCTCTGCTGTGTAAAAAACTTTTAAGTTCAATTAGGTCGCATTTTTTTTTTTTAATATTGACTTTGTTGCCACTACTCTAGGAGGTGAATCTGAGAAGGTATTACTATAGCTTATGTCAGAGAGTGTTTGGCCTATGTTTTTCCTCTAAGAGTTTTATAGTATCCAGTCTTATATTTAGGTCTTTAATCCATTTTGAGTTTATTTTTGTGTATGGTGTTAATTTATTTTTTTGATATCACAACCAGAGAAAATGGGCTTTGATTACAGGACTAAGACTGTATATTGAACATATGGACAGGTTAATCACTTAATAAACATTGAGTGACACTGAAAAACACAGTACTGAACTTCTTGAGCGCAGAGAAGAGTATGATACCATCTCTGTCCTCAGGACACTTGTGTGCCCAGGCATTAATGTGGTATGGTATGTATAAGGAGTGTGCATATAGCTATCTGGATTTGAACCTGGGCTTTGACACTTATTAGCTATATAACACTTCTAGGATTCTTTATCATACTTATGAAGACAAATGACACATGTGATGTGCTTTGAAGACAGGGCAATTGTTATTTATCAAATCCTAGACTATTGAAACTAAGAAGTAACACAATATCACTAGAAGCTGGAGGGAAGTGACCTTAAGACAAGCAGTACTGAAGTGCTATATATAACAGAAACCATGGACCCTCAGAACTGGTAAAAACACAGAACTGGCCAATTTTTTATAGGCTGAACTGTTTAAAAGTGCTTGGACATACAGCCTGTTCCTTTTGTTTCAAACAGTCTCATCTTCAGGATGAAAAGAAATTGAGCTGGGGTTCTTAAATACCTTTAGTACTTCATATTGCATGACCCTTAGACCTCCTGGCTAGAAATCAGTGCCCTATATACTTCAGAAAGGAGACCTTAGAGAACATCTAGGAAGATGTCTCACTTTAAAATATTTGCCTATTATGTGGATCAGATCAAACTCAGATCAAAACATAGACAGTAAAATCCAATTCCATACCATAAATGTCTACCAAAGCAGCCATTTAGACAGCAGATATTAGTGTACTCCCCCTGAATACCTGTATGACTGGTATTAAAAAAATAAATAAATAAAAGCAAAAAAAACCCAAAACTCATCATTTGGCTCCTATAGAAGTGCTTTATATAGCTCAAGAAAGTTCTTGTTTTACCAGTGTAATAGTGGTACTTAACTATTGCTTATTTTCTTCTCCATTTTCAGAAAATACTGTCTATAAAAATACTGTACCAGGTTTATTAGTAGTGGTAATTTCTTGGTGTTGATGTAATGGTGTTATGGTTTTCTTGGACAATTATATCCTAATTATATTTTAAGCTAGTTGTCCAATTATATTTTAAGCTAGATGTCCAAAGTTTTGCACTACTTTGATTATTTTATTCTGTCAGATATTCTGAAAGCCAAAGGAAAATCTTGTTAAGAGGTCTTGGGATCAAACATGATAAGGTTGATCAGTTCCAAGTATCACATACTTAAAAGAATAGCTAGTGTTTAGTCAATTGCTATTACAATGCTTTTCATAATTGCTGACAAACCTTTTATTTTTAGTTCTCTAAGTGGACTCTGGACTTACAGACTAGAGTGGCAGCAGGGGCTTAGTCTTGTTTCTGGTGTATCCTAGACCGCCATCTGACATTAACTAGGTATTCTGTAAATATTAAATACACATTACCTGAATGAATGATATGATTATTCATTTTCCTGATGTGTTTATGATTCAAAGATTATCCTAAGAAAACATAGACTCAACGAAATATTACTTGGGTTGTATGCCTATCAGAAGAGTCATAATATACCTACAATCATTAACATTGTGATAGTTATATCTACCGTATCTATCTATATGTGTTCCAGAATGGGAGACCTGCCACTCTTACAATGACCGAAAAAAAAACAAAAACCAAAACTCTAGAAATTACCAGAGTAGTAGAGTAAAAAAGCTATAGATGGAATATAATCTGTAAGAATTTAACTTTTCTAGAAGGTATCTGCAAAACCCACACACTGTACATCTAATGATCTTACAACTGAACATGGAATCTGTAGAGTCGCTTAAATATCAGTTGATTTAAAAAACAGGCATTGTGATACATACCGGATAAATGTATCTCCTAAAATCCGTCATAGCCTTAGCTGAATAAAGTCATTACATCCTTGTCTTTATCAACAAAAGTGATGTATATTATAACTTTTCTATTCTTCATTGAAATAGGAAGAATCTGAGTTTTTCAAGAGGCGTTGTGGCCTGGATTTAAAATCAGGTTTAGAGCACATAGATGTTCTTATTTTGATGCAACTGTATTCATTCTTAATTAGGACAGGTGATGCTGAAAATTTATTTAGTGATAAAGTTAATAACTCTCTCCCTGTGGCATCTGGTCCCCAGTGGCCTGGAGTCATTGTCTAACCTGAATTTGGGATAGTTGAGAAAGTTGTTCTTTATGACCTCATTTGAATTATAGCCATTGGTATATCAAATCTCTTTAAATTCATCTGAAATTACCTGACTATCCTGTTGTCCTTGGCCCAGTATCTGTGAGTCCAAATTAAATGTCAGAAGACCACAGTGAAATACAATTTGGTTAGTTCTGTTTTTTTATTTCAATTTATAATTTGTTCCCTCCCAAAGGAATATGTAGATACAAGGTAATTTACAGATACACGGATTTCTTAAAATGATGTAAAACATAAACTGAGCATCAGTTACTTGAATCTTAAAGTTTTGATTAATAATTTATTAATATTTGAATTTAAATATGTGGTTTTATTTATTTTTATTTAAATTTTTAAATTATTAAAAGTATTTTAAATATTTAGAAATGTCAGGTCCAGGATAACTGAATAATCTAGCGTTTACATGCAGTTATATTCCAGATATAAAAGCTGAAGGTGTAAAAATGTAAAGTTAACAAATGCAAAACTTTTATGTTCTGGATAGTTTGTTTTGAGAATAAGAACATATCATTTACAAAGCTTTATTCAACATCTCTTGTATGTCCAAATTAACTCTAAGCCTTGAATTCATTTAAAATTCGAGTGATGTATATTTTTGTAGGCTTTAAGTGCCTTTTAGAAGCAATTTCTTTTTCCCCATTCAGGATTAGATGACCAACTATTTCACCTAGAGCTCTTTAAGTCTCTACTCTCATTGGCCCCTCATTATCAATCTCAATCGTCTTCAATGTCAACTATTAACTTTACTAACTGAAACTAAAGGTTTGCAATGTGAATCCTCTCAACCTTTGCTCCTATCATCTCACTTTTTCTATTATTATCTACTCACCCCCTAAATCTCCTTCCCTCTACTCCCTTCTTTTTTCTAGGATATTGTCTGGGAGTTCCCTCATAATATCAGTAGATTCCAGTGCAAATGCTATCTGTCCTCTTCTGTCCTGTGGGCAGGTCACCAAGTAGCCCATGCAGATATATGCTGGGTGTTGCAGTGCCCATCCAGACGTGTGGACATCTCCTTGGCACCCACTATTGAAATCTATAAACCCTGCGAAACCTCTGCTTTGTGAAGATGCTTGCATTCCATGGTTTCCTTATCCTCAGCCAAGTCTTCAGGCCCATTTGTTCATAAAGAGCATCTGTTTCCTTCACAGATACCTCTTAGGGTGAATTAGAGTCACAGTCTCAGGGAAACTTCTCTAGTCATATGCAATACTAGAAGCATGTTATTGGGTTTTACCTCCAATTATTAGGTCTCTTTTGAGAATTTTAGTAAGCCCAAGGACTCTAGCATCATCTTATTAGGGATAATACAGTAGGCTCCGATCTCTTCCAAATCTCTACAAGTTTCTTTGAACACCAAAGAGACTTTCTCTTCTCTTATGGCAAGAACTTAGCTTCTTATTTGTTATTTCTTATACCCTGTGTCTTACAGCAGAACTGCGAATGCAGACATCTAAGCTTTGCTCTTGATATGTAAGGGGAGTTTTTTTTAAGTCTTACTTTCAAGACTACATCCTTTAAGGATGTGAAAAAAAGATTCCAAATAGAAGCTCAGAGCTAAGTAATGGCCTCCCTGTTTGAGACTGTATTCACCTATGCTCCTTGTAGAAATGAGTATCTATGAATTAAAAGATGGGGAGCTGTAAGCCAATATGGTTTACAAAGAGTAAAAAGTACATTTGTTTCACGGTTTCAGAATTTTTCAAAGTATTATTCCCTCTCATTGTGTAGTATTTAACTTATTATTTTATCCTTGATAAAAAATTCTTGGCATTGGATAAAACTTAGTTTGAATCTTAACTTCAGTGAATACTGAGATCTTAGTTTCCTCATCTGTAAAATTTTTATAAGAGTACTGACCTGGTTGTTATCACAATTAAATGAGTTAATTAGAATAATATCTGAAATAAATGTTTTGTAACATTTGCAGTTAACATTACTATCAGGATAGTATTTAATATGTAGTAATTGATGAAAGGTAAAAATATAAATCAAAATCACCATATTTATCTTTTAGAAAGCTCTCTGCAGAAGTTAATTACTTCTCTCCAGCTTTCCTTACTTATTTCGAAGCCAACTCCCATACCTCTGCTCTGAGTAACATGTTTTCCTGCCTCCTAAGTAGACCTGTTGTCATTAAATATTTATTTCTGTAGGGTTTATTTCTTTCTACTTTTTCTTCTCATATGTGAATCCCCTCTGTTCTAAAAAAAAAAAAAAACTTTAATTTATACTTGAAGTTTTTTTCTTTCTAGTACCAAATTTTGGGGATACATATGAAATATATATATTCGTGTGACTGCCCAGGGTTTGAACCTACATACTGATATTGTAGAACTTCTTTATTTAGGAATCTTGGTTAAGAGATGGAGCATTTCTCACTAGAAAAGCTAAAAATGCCAATCACTTCCCCAGCTCCCTTTACTTCTAATGTGGGGACACATGACCCAGGCTCCATTAACCTGGTGTTCATATTCCAAAGAAACAGTCATAGTGTCTGTGTCACTTTGTCACTTTCAAGGCAGTTTCCCCAGTTTCATGGGGATGGAGGGCCTAGGACAGTAGTAAAAGTGGTAGTAATGGCACCATCCATTGTCAAGAGCTGGCTGACTTGTCGGTGCAGAATTTACTATCTGGAACTGATAGACTTTACTATCTGGTGTGATGGTAGTGTGTCCTTGTTGGATCCTGGCTGTGATGTGCATGGCCCTGAACTTGGTTACCCAGACTTTCTTTCAGTTCTGATAACTACTTGGTACCCTTTGAATAAATACCTTTTCTGCCTCACTCAGCCAGAGTTGGTTTCTAGTGCTTGTGACCAAGAACCCTGACTGAAATGAAAGAGTAGCCTACTTTTGCAGCTTCATCCCTTTTCCTTCTGTTCTGTGTTTAACTCACTGCCAAGCAGATTTGATGTGCACTGAAGCTGGTCTCTTTTAGGGCAAAGTGACCTAACTATTGCCAAATAAAAAAGCCTCCCTCCTAATCCTGCAGAGACGCACCATACCACAGGGCAATATTGATCTCCCTTTCCTATGGAACATCACCTTCCTCTCCTGCTTCTTTTCCTACCCTGACTCCTGCCATCCAGTATTACAACTTGTCTTCTTTCTATGGACTTGAGTTTTAATGGTGGTTAGTTATTTTGTCATATTCCTATAATTTTTCTATAGAGGAATTTTTCTGCCTCCACAATTTCAGTTTCTCTTTGAGATTTACAACTTCAAATCTTAAGTCACATTTCTTTTGTTGTGTTTTTTTTCCAAATTTTATTAGATGTCATACCCAATAATATCAAGCCCAAATTTCAAAATATTTGCTTGATAACTGTTTACCCCATATGCATCTCAGAATCAATACATCCCAAATATAACCTTCCTACCAAACCAGCTCTACCTAGGAGATTCTCTGTTTTAGTTAGTGGCATATTCTCAGTTGCTGAGAGTTGGCAAATGTTCCCTTTTCACTTCCTTTTTGTCCCTACTTCTCATTAGCAACAAAACTTGTTTCTATCCCTGAAATCTCTTAGATCACTTTTTTTCGGTCCATCTCCTTGGCAGAACCTTAGTTTGGTTCTCATTATATTTTAATTGCCTTCTGTTGTCTTTGATTCTGTCTTCTTTGAATCTATTCCCATATTTTTGGCAGCATTATCTTCCTAAAATACAGCTGTGATGATGTTTCTTTGTTAGTCCAAAAACATCCAGTTTTCATGAAACAATGTCTGAATTATTTATTCTTAAATTTCTAACCTTAATTTTCCTAATAATGTCTACTGTGGACAGTGTCTTAGGTGTATTGGCAACAGTTATAACAATGGATTTTCTGGCCTATATTTTTAAAAATTGAGCTATAATTAACATACAAAATTATATTTGTTTCAAGGATATAACATTCTGAATCAACATTTGGATTAACAGCAAGAAGTGGCATTGCTGGACCATGTGGTAGTTCTGTTTTAAGTTTTTTGAAGAATCTTCATTCTGTTTTCCATAATGGCCATACCTATTTACAATCCCACTAACAGCACATACATTTTCCCTTTCTCTTTATCCTCACCAACACTTGTTTCTTGTCTTTATAATAATATCTATGGTGGTGGGTGTAAGGAGGTATCTCATGGTTTTGATTTACATTTCCCTTATTATTTGTGATGTTGAGTACCATTTCACTTGCCTGCTGTTTATCTGTATATCACCCTGGAAAAATGTCTATTCAGATTATCTACTCACTTTTTAATTGTTTGCTTTTTTTGATACTGAGTTTTATGATATTTTTATATAATTTGGATAGCAACACCTTTTTGATATATTATTTGCAAATATCTTCTCCCGTTACGTAGGCTGTCTTTTCATTTTGGTGGTGGTTTTCTTCATTGTGCAAAAAGATTTTGAGGTAGATGCAATCTTATTCTTTTATGTTGGATTTTGTTGCCCTTGCCTAAAAAGACATATCTGAAAAAATACAGCTAATGCTAATGTCAAAAAGATATTGCCAGAGCTCCCTTTTGGCTCAGCAGGTTAAACTTCTGGCATTGTCATTGCAGTGGCTTGGGTCACTGCTGTGGTGCAGGTGTGATTCCTGGCCCAGGAATTTCCACATGCTGCAGGCGTGGGAAAAAAAAAAAAGTTACTGTATATGATTTCTAGGAGTTTTATGATTTAAAATCTTTCATTGAAATCTGTAGTCCATTTAGAATTCATTTCTATATATGGTGGGAAAAATTTTCAGTTTTATTATTTTGGATGTATCTGTCTAGATTTCCTAATACCTTATTACAGAGGCTGTCTTTCCCCATTACATATTCTTGCCTCTTTTGTACTACATTAATTGACCATATGGGCATGGGACTTTTTCTGTCTATTCTGTTCCATTAATCTATGTGTCTGTTTTTGTATCCACACCCCATAATGCTTTGACTATAGCTTTATAGTGTCCAGATCCAAAAACAAAGGGCCATCGATTAGCTTTGTTTCTTAAAAAAAAATATTTTATTAATATATTATTTATTTTAAAATTCTTCTCAAATATAGCCATACATATATTTTACAAATAACAAAAGCTCAGATTTTGACATTTAAAGAATCATTTATATTTGCTTGTGCTCAGAGCTTCACTGTTTTAATTAGAGGAAATTAGAGGAGAGGGCACCCTCTGCCATTTGTAAAGGAACAACACAGCCTTGGCTGCTGATGCCAGAATTAGAGAGTCAAAATGGCTAAGCAATGGAGATGGTGGTCATAGAGAAAGAATAGACAGAGGCACAGGAGAAAAGTTTGAAAGGTCATGACAACCCAGCTATTCACACTGTACCAATCCATCTAAGCATTACTGTAATCTTTATTAATTACTATAAGAAACAAGATACTGGTAAATATATAAATGTGATGAATCGATCATTTTTATAAATTGTTGCTTTCAGTGAATTGCCTATTTTGTGAAGTGGCTTTCAGTGCATAGAGCCATTCATATTAAAGCAACGTCACCCTTCCCTTTATTATTCTAATCATACTTACTTCCTTTGGGCTCCTATTTTACATTCCTTCTTACTTAACAGCATTTCTAAATATTTCCTTTGTCCAAAACCCACTTCTCACTGTTCTACAGAAGAAACTCTGTTACCCATCAGATACAGGTTTAGAAGCTTGTTCTCTGGTAAGTCTTCTTTAGTTCCTATATTGATCACAGATCCTAGTTCAGAAAAGTCTAACGATTTTATACATAAATGGATTGATGAGAATAGTGCTAACTCTTGAAAACGAAGAATTGGGAGTTCTCGTTGGTGCTCAGTGGCTTAAGAACTTGACTAGTATCCGTGAGGATGCAGGTTTGATCCCTGTGCTAACTCAGTGAGTTAAGGATCCTGCATCGCCATGAACTGTGGTGTAGTTTGCTCAGATCTGTAGGCTCAGATCTGGTATTGCTGTGGCTGTGGCATAGGCCAGTACCTCCAGTTCCAACTCGCTCCCTAGCCTGGTAACTTCTATATGCCATGGTAAGGCCCTAAAAGGAAAAAAAAAAAGGAAAATGAAGAATTGGCAGAAGTAGCAGGCTGTAGGCTGATCTTTTAAGAAGGACTCCTGAAACCACAGCAAAGAATTGTACTGCTAAAGGAGCTGTGTCCTCTGTTAAGATTGAGGAGCCTCATTATCAGAAAGCTGCTACTAAAGCTCCTGACCCCAGAACCACACGGCCTCTACCATGATTCATGTCAGTGAAACATCTGCCACCTGCCCTTGCTTTTTCCTTCTGTAAATACATTTTGATTGGCATGACCCATCCTAGCTGCTGAGGAGACTTGGGAATAGAGTTTGAAATTTTCCAGCCTGTTTGAAAGGAAGGCATTCTGAAAGGGGTTTGTGAGAGTCAATTCAAAAGAATCCCATAATTTTTCGCTCTTCTGGGTCCCAGCAACATGTGGCTGTTGAGCGCTTGAAATGTGGATGAGGTGTTAGAAACTGAATTTCTTACTTTATTTAATTTTAATTTGTTTAAATTTAAAATGTGAAATAGTATAGAATGTTTATCTCTTAAAGATAACTTTATTGTTTTTGTAAGACTGTGTTTCACTTTAGCTGTTGCACTGTGTAAGACATTTCTGCTTTATCCTAGTGTATGTTTTTATTTTACTTTTTAAATTGTGGTTACTAGAAAATTTAAAATTATAATGTGCCTTACATTATATTTCCATTGGATGGTGCTTCTCAAACCCTCTGACTTGGCTAGGTTTCACTAAGCATCCAGAGTACTCTGAATTTCCCTAATTTTCATGTTCATATTTTTTTCATAATAATTGCTACTGTATGTTTCTTGTCCCTTGGCTTTTCAAATTAAAGAGTAGAAATATGATGTCTTCTTGTCATCATTATTTTCCCTAGTGCAATGCTCGCAAAAAAAATGGACATAAAATTATACCAAATGAGTGTGAATAGAATAGATGTTAAGAAAAAGAGCTAGGAATCCATGAAGCTTAAGGTAAACTTTATGTTAAGACTTTATTATTACTTTTAATCACTCTAAGCCATTACTTTTAAATAGGTTGCTAAAATTAATTTTAAAATTAATTTTCATAGTTGAACATTAATTCATAAGGTATTCATAAATTCCAAATAACTGAAAATTGAACATATTTTTTCTTTATATGTTATATTATTTTTATTAGCTTTCTTTTTTAAAGGAGAAATGGAGAAAAGAATAAGTGCTTTACAGAATTTTTCATTAGAGAGGCTACCCCAGGGTTGTAATTTAAAAATAGATTCCTATATAGGTGCCACAGTGTGTCATAACCCAATACCACCTACAGAGTGTCTGGAGATGTGTAAAATCGTATTTTGCTGTTCAAATACGAGAGAAAATTTGCAGTGTTAATTTCAGTACAAATGAGAAATTTAAATAGCTATTTCAACAGTGTTGCAAAACATAAAGAGACAAATTTAATAGGAAGGATTTTTTTTTTTTAATGAGGAAGCCCTTTGGAAAATAATATTTCAAAATTCTCATGCTTTAATTAAAATGGGAGAGGAGGCTATTTCTACTTAGGAAAGAAGTGATAAAGTACAATCTCTGTCATCATGGATATTATATGAACATAGAAATGCATGAGCCGTAGGGATGAAACATGAAGGTGGAAATGTCAGAAATCATGGGGTAAATATGGTACTAAAAGGAGTATCAATTTTTTTCCAAAAAATGTTTGGAGATATCGGGGCACAATATTTTATTGTAGGAAGTTCTCATCTGAAAATAGGACAAAATTATAAATGAATCTACTTTAAAAGATGTGGTTTAGTTAAAAAAACTGTTAGTTTAGAGGAACTTTGGAGTTTAAGAAAAAGGGTATTTATTGGCTGATGTAATGAAAAAATATTACTGAATCTGAACTATCATCTACATTTTAAAACTGATTAAACATTTTAAAAACTATGTGGCATTAATTCATTCTAAATTGATTCAGTAGTAGTAAAAAAGGATTTTATGTTCCAACAAACAGAATTTCTATGCTTCTAAAGGCAATTACTTAAATAGATGCATTGACATTTTTCCTCCTCAATGATATATTTTCTAAATGTTTTGACAATATGTATGATTAATTTACTCATTCTTTTATTTAATTTCTACTGTCATTCCTTCTGTTCTTTTTTGTTAACCTTGAATTTTCAGAAAATATACTTTCAAATTATTTTGTACTTAACTAAAGAAGTTCTATGTCACTACTTAAATTAAGTATATCCACAAAAATATTTTTAAAGACCCTTTGGATGATGTATTTTTATGAAACTAATAAAACACTTTGCAAATGTCCATACGGAGTAAAAATACATCAGTTAAGCAGCAAAGACATTGCATTTAGAGTGAGTCATTTATGAATTATAAATTAATCAAATACCGCAAGGCATTTTACTATGTATACTGTGCAGTGCCAGGGACCAGACAATGAAAAGACAATATGTGATTTGGGTATGTCTTCAAGTAGAGCAGTATCCTGAAGCATCTCCCTTTCCATCCAAAGTCATGTCTATCCTTAAATGTCTCGCATATCTAGGTGGTAGGAATAAGTGAGAGTAAACTTGGAGGAGGCCATACCTTTAGAACCTTCAGCAGTCTCATGAATTTGTAACTTAACAAACAGAAGCATTAAAAGCTAGTTATATTTTAAAATTGCTTTTGAAAACTGAATTTTAATGCCTAAAAATAGACCAATAATAAAAAAGTTAAGTTTTTTTTTATTTTGCAATCAGTACTTAATCTCTCATAAACAATTTTATATGCCTGACAGGAAGCAAGCAGAGTGGATGATTTGTATCAATTTGAAATAAGGGCAAGGGAAACATTTCACAAAATCAGATGACAATAAAAAAGTAGTTTTTGTAGAGAATGTTAAATTCTCTTTAATGGTAGATTTATATTGAAGTTACATATTGACTTAATTTTAAATCATATAATTATGTATGATTATGTTTAATTGTTAATAAATTGTTAATATCAATTTAAAGTGAGTAGTATATTTCATTAAGCTGTATCCATTATTAACTAACCATTATTGGATAATTTGTAAGATCTAGTTTAAAACTCAGGGTTTTTAAAATTATCCAGTTGGCTAAATGGAACAGAAAAACATTAACAAGAACAATTTATAAGCCACAATAACTGAAAGAGGACTATGCCCCTGATGCTGTGTTAAAAGACTCCACGTGTACCAGTCTTAATGAATCTTTACAAGAGCCCATGATATACCTACTTTTCAGCATTCCCATATATAATGGTGCTCCCCCAAATAACTATTTCTGTTTGGACATGCACACATTATAAAAACTAAATTTATCTCTTTTTCTAGGGAGATGCTAACCAAATCACTATTTGACAGTTTTTGACAGGCTGGCTCAAGCCTGAATCTTGATCAAAGCAGAGTAAGAGTGGATCTTCCACTTGATGTGTAGAAATAACCTGTACACCCAGTCTCGGTGAAAAAAATGAATGAATTATTCCTGTTACCATGCTAAACTGCATAGGATCCAGGACTCAGTCACCAAACCTACAGCTATTTCGGATGTAGATGAGAGAGATGAATTAAACGAAATACCTGTTGCACATGGAAATACAAGCTCTCATCATCAATGCAAAGGTTTATACAGGTCATAAACTCACATTGAAATCCATAGGTTGCACTGCGGAGGCAAGTCTTGCAACATTGCACTTAGAATTTTTTTACACTGCATAAAATATATGTTTTTCCTGTTAGTTGAACTATTGTTGTAAACTCCTGGCTGATATCATAGCTTACAAATTTGATTACCTGTGAATTTCTGATATTCTTAGTGTATAAGCTGGTGGCATATATATGTGTATGTGCGGGGTATTCTTGAGTGTGGTTATTAGTTCTATGATGCAAAAATTTTAATATTTCCTTTCAACATGCCCTCAATAGATGACACATTTTTTTCTTTAGGATAATGAAATTGCAATTTGGTTATCATTCTGTAACATCTCAAATATAAAAATAGTATAGATCGGATGTATTATGACTATTAACAGGATATCGCAATTTATCAAATTATGAATTCAAAATTCTTTCTTTTCCCTTGTGATGAGAACTCTTAGGATTCATTCTCTTAACAACTTCTATATGTAACACACAGCAGTGTTAACTATAGTCATCATGTTGTAATTACATCCCTAGTAGCTATTTAACTTCACAATTCTTAATGAGGCATAACATTCTGCCAAAGCTGATGAAGTTGCTCTTCATAACTCAGGTTTCAAATTGCCCACTTTACTTTTTTTTGGTTAATCAGGGCAGAATTCCAATTACATACTAATCTAATTTTTTAAAATTTCATAAATGTAATCAATAGAAATATGCCTAACATCAATATTGATCTCTATTGGTGCCCTGCTTTATCAGTTAGGATGTTAATTTGGCTCTTGTGACACAGATCCAAAGCAACTGTCGGAAAAAAAAAAAAAAGAAAAAGTAAAAGGCCCAAGTGGTAGGGAGAGTGTGCCCTACAAAGTAATCAGGCTCTGTTGGTCTTAGGGATTGCATTCCTTTGCAAGGATCATGGTGACCCTATGTCACATTTACACAAAATGGAAAATTGAACACAACGCTTTTACTTGACTCTCTTTATCCAAATTTTAGAATCATGGTCATACCTGTTTGCAATGGAAACTCTGTGATGATAAGCCTTTATGAAATAGTATAGGTTCTATGACTCTGGGAGAGAAGGGAGATATGAATGATGAGAGACTGCTAGTAGACTTTGGTAGTGTCAAGGGTGTTTCTCGATTGTCTAGAGAGGCAGAATAGCATTGTTGTTGTCGTTGTTCAAGAATTTCAAGGGCACAATTTCTACAGAGGACCTTGAGTCTTAATGTTGAACTTAAAATGCAGTTAATAACTGACAATGGATTCAGAAATGAAAAGAAATTGGAACTGTTTAAAATCTATTTCCTTGGCTTTTCCCTTTCCCCTGTGTAGGCTGTAAGTTACTTGAGGGCATTAAGGATCCATGGGACACAAACAATAAACACTCAGGAAAATTTAAAGAAAACTGGGAGTTGATGCGAGTTTGACATATATAGAGATATAGATATATATCCGTGGTTTTAATTTATCTATGAAGATAAACATTTTCCTAAGAAAATACCGATCAAGAATAAGGGTTTCATCCCTTGTATTAGGAGACTATGTAGTAGTAGGCAATATCTTCAGTTATAACTCCATAAAAGACTAAGAAAATAGAACAAATTTATAGGTCTTAGTGTATAATCTCGGATTAACTGATGCTTAAAAATCCTTGATTTGGACATTATATGAGAAATTATTTTTATTAATCAGTTATCAGTCTGGGACAACTTTGCTCCCCAGGGACATTTGGCAATATATGGAGATATTTTTGGCTGCCACAAGGGAGAGACGGGTGCTATA
The DNA here is from genome assembly GCA_004024745.2 of Catagonus wagneri. Lineage (NCBI taxonomy): Eukaryota > Metazoa > Chordata > Mammalia > Artiodactyla > Tayassuidae > Catagonus > Catagonus wagneri. The sequence goes on along the minus strand of PVHT020000886.1, from coordinate 3,860,909 downwards.
CATCTAATAGGTAGAGAATCCAAGGATACTGCTTAATAACCTAAAATGCCCATGACAGGCCCTACAGCAAAGAATTATCCAGCTCAAAATGTCAACAGTGCCATTCTTGAGAAATCCTTATCTAAATCATACAGCAATGTGAACTTACTCTTAGCATAAAAAAATTAAAAGCGTACATACTTTGGTCAGATATAAGCCACCTGCTTGCTATGGCTGTAGGGAGACTTCAAAATGTTATTTGTCAGAAAATTTTAACAATAGTATACTATTGGATTTGATGAGTTAGTCAAAAGGGTGTGTGATTAACTGAAAATTGCACTTTAAAATCTTTATTTAGGATTAATCATTTCAATATTAGTGAATAACTATCAAGTGCATTATTAGTTTTGAAATAAATTAGTATCAGTTTTGGGAGCTGGTAATAACTAGCAAAGATGTATACCTTAAAGCCATATAAATGTGTATGTTTATATCTTTGTTTAGTATGCTTTGCTATAACTAGACTACTAAAGTTTACCTAATAAGAACATAATTTTATCAAATAAGAAATTTTTTAACTATTTCTGAGACCAACCCCATTTGAAAAAGTATTAAAATTTATTATAACTATGTTCTTTCAACAAATATATTTAAGATCAGCTAGTACTGTTCTTTGGTTCCAGGTATTGGAGCTGTAGCAGTAAATTAAATATCCTCATGGAGTTAGCCAGCGAGCATACACACATATAAATACATAACCATGCCATACATGCATCTCTCTATATATGACACATACATGGATAAAAAATATACCAGTGTATTCGTAAATATTTATACACGTGCGCTCTGTTAAAACATGTGTGCGTATATTCTATGCTATATTTAAAACATAGGATAAGTGGAAAACCAAGTACTTACGTAGGATAATAAAGACCTCTGTGATAAAGTGGTAACAGAGAACAAATCTTATGAAAATAAAAACACTCTGAATCAAGTAGCAGATTTGATTTATACTTTAAACTTTATAACTTTTTAACCATAGTGTTACCATCTGTTGAATCTAAAATGCACTATGTATGAGAGTTTAATGGTGATTAGTGTTTTTAAAAATTGTCTAATTGTAGAAAGTAGTGTTTTGAGTAAAAGAATTTGGTAACTTTAAAAGTGGTCAGAAGCCTTATGAGCATTTTATAATAATGTAATATATATTTAATGCCTCTTGATGTCAAATTATTGACTTAGATATAATTTTTATAACCATGATTAAATAACTAAATGTTTGAATAGGAAATAATACAATTGGCAAGTTTATTATTACTACAATTTATAATATGAGACAGTTTGGTCCTCTGTCCTTTATAAATGAAACCCTAACAATGGTCTGTCCTCAAGGATTGTGGAATTTCCCAGGCCAAGGATCAAACCTTTTGCCACAGCACCAACCCAAGCCACTGAAGTGACAACACTGGACCCTTAACCCACTGTGCCACAGTAAACTCCTAAAGCCAATCTTAAATTAGTGAGATACTCTGAATATACCTGAGTTGATTTGATAATTAAAATTTCCCTTTAATGCCAAATTGAAATTAAAATCTTTAGTTAAAAAGTACTTAGGCTGCTTACTGTTCATAGAATACACACACACATTATTTCGAGGGAAATGCATGAACTCAATTATTATTAAGAACACTTTCTTAGTTATATTTCAAGCCTCAATAGGAACATTTAAAAATATTATCTTTAATTAAAGGCATTTCATGCATCTTTAACCTGGGGTCAGTAAAAATTAAGTACATTTTATTATTAGTGATGTTGAAACAACTAGTGGCAAGAATTCTCATTATATCCACGTAAACTGACAGTGGGGAATAGAGGAAAATCTTTACTCCTAAATTTTTACTGACATTTTCTCTTACTACAACCTGTACCATGATTTGTAATCTCCTCTCTCTTCCTCCCTTACCTTCTTCCTCGTTCTTTCAACTAATTCTTCTTAGATTCTCTACTTTTGTATTTTGTCATTGCTCTTCTCTGAGATATAGCAGCAAATATTTTTTGCAGGATTACTGGGCATTCCATTCGTTCATTCACTGGACATTTCTGGGGCACAGCTCTGTACTAGGAACTGTGAAAAGTCCTGGGAATAGAGCAAAGAATTTGGTCATCATGAGCCCTCGCAAGAAACACAGTCTTTAACATCTTACAATATGAGAATTTCAGAGAAGTAAAAGAAAACAAAGCACAGATAACTAATATAACATAAGCATCCAAATAAAGTACCCTGAAGAAATTATTTTTAAACTGAAATCTGGAGGAATAGTTAAATCATGAATGTTTTGGGACTAGGAACAACATACATGAAAGCATGGGAGAAAGAGCATTGACCATTGGAAAAAAGCTGAAGAGCTTTGCTATGGTTTTGTAACAGGGCATTCTTTGAAGTTCAAGCGTTTTTTTTTTTTTTTTCACTTTTTAAAGTTTTATTGTATCTAGTTGATTACAATGTTGTGCTAATCTCTGCTGTACAACAAAGTGATCCAGTAGTACATAGACACATATCCATTCTTTTTCATATTCTTTTCCCATATAGATTATCACAGAACATTGGGTAGAATTCCCTGTGCTATGTTTCTGTGTTTGTTCTATCAAAAAAACAAAAGACTCATAAATTTATAACCACATTCACCACCCAATGGGGTCACTAATCATTCTTCTGCATTAAAAGTACCCTTACATCTAATGAGTAAATTTGTCTTTGTGTTTGAAAGGTCCAATTAGTCTCTTATGCGTGAAAGGTGATGAAAAAAAGCAAATGTTATTCAAAGCTGGTATTATTACAGAGTAAAAGGAAATTTAAGTTTTAAATCAAAACTTACTCCTAGGACCTCAACTAGTATAGGGATATTTGATAAAAAAAAAAAAACTTACTGGAGTTCCCTTGTGGCCAAGTGGTTAAGGATTGTCAATGCTGTGGCTTGGGTTCAACCCCTGGCCCGGAAATTTCCACTTGTTACAGGCAAGGGCAAAGAAAAACAACTGCTGAATGCAGCCACAATAATACAGACAAATCTTATTCCCGTGGAAGTGAAGTAAAGGCAAAGAAATGTAAAATGGCTGATGGACTGGATACAAAGAGAGGTGACTGACAGATCAAGTAAGAGCCACTCTAAAGAAGCTTAACTCCTATTTAAGCAAAAGGGCCACTTATACAGATGAGCCTGTCTGGCCAGAGAGGAGAGGATTTGCAGTCAACAGCAACAGCCTATGAAGCGAGAAATATTGGTAGTAATATACCTAGGCTCTGTCCTATTTGGTAACGTGCATCAAAAGGACTCTAGTTTGCTCTACAAATACCTTGGGACATTGTTTCTGAATATTTAGTGATCTGATATTTCTTTTGTACATGAGTGTTTGAAATTTTCTATTTGGACATGGTTTTCACGTTCTCCCAGACCTTTTTATACCTTTAAGAATAAAACAACAAGATTTGCAGGTGCGACATATCCTTCCTTTAGCTCCCTCTATCCAGAATATATATATATATATGTATATACATACATATATATGTATATATATACATATACATACATATATGTATATATATACACACATACATATACATACATATATGTATATATATATACATATACATATATATATATATACACACATACATATATGTATATATATACATATATACACACATATAATGTGAATGGATACTTAGAGTCATAGACACAAGATGGACAAGAGAAAGGACATTCTACATAAAGGAAATGAAATGTCTAAAAGCATAGAGATATGAATATTAGGAATATAAATAGATAGTTGGATGGAAGGAGTTGAGGCTGTTGGAATCTATTATAATTAGGGGAGAGCGAGTATTGAGAATTCAAGTGTGATTGAAGGGGCAAATCTGGGAGGGACAGCAATAAGCAAAAATTGATAATATTCTGGGAAATGAATTCTATGAATTTAAACTAACACACTGATATGTGGTGATGAAATTTAATCTTATAAATATTTAGAGGCTAGAAGTAAAAGGACTGTTACTCAAATTATGTCAGCAAATTTAGTGCAAAGAAAAAGACATGAAAAAACACTTCAGATAATTTTTACATAATTGCTTTACTCAACAAATGTTAATGGTGCATTTACTATGTCAGGCAATTCCCTAAATACCAGTGTAAATGGTAAGCAAAACAGATATATTTCTTTCCCACACAAAAACTGATTACCCTTTATTATGAAATTTTGATTACATTAATTTAGCTTATATTAAATTTAAATTTTAAAACTATTTAAAATACCACCGTGACTAACTAAATGACTGACAACGCTGTTACTGGGTTTGGGATTTAGACCAACCAGAATCAGAAACCTCACACGTTGTTGGTGGGAGTGTAAAATGGCACAGCTTCTTTCAAAAAATGTTTTATTTGTTTCTTATAAGACAAAACATAAATATTTTGTGCTGGTCTCAGCCTACCAATAACCAATGTTATGGCTGAATTAGCTCCTTGGTTCTTCTTATGATCGTAAGATACCCTTCAATGATAACCATCAGGAAACTTTAGGGGAAAAAGGGGTTATTACGCACAAGTTCTGGAAGCACATGGCACACCTAGGGCCACACAGCAGAGTCACAGGTAGAGAAAGAGAACGAGCACAGGTTTGGGATTTTGCCTTTGTTGAGGGTGATGGTGGGGCCTAGGTTTTCAAGGGCTCACTCTTTTTTTGGTGAATTTAAAGCATAAGAGCAAAATTTAAAATGAGGGGAGAGGTAAAAAAAACAAGTGACCCAAATGATCCTTTCAAAATCAATCAAGATCCATAAAGCAAAGGACCCCAGTGAGGGGAAGGTAGCCTAGGTGTTTATCTAGTCCTATGTCTGGCAATGTATTTATTAGAGATGGTCATCTATGAAGAGGGCAAGCAACGTTTGACAGGCATTTGCATTACAGAAAAGGAAAAGGCCAACTGTCAAAGGTTACAGTACAGTATATCTCCCTGATGACTAAGCAAACTTTATTTTAGGTATTTACCCCTAAACAAGGAGCTTATGTTTCCAAATAAATTTGTAGCAGAATGTTTACAGTAGCTTTATTTATGATAGCTAAAAGCTGGAGGCTAACCAAGTGTCCATCAGTGGGAGAATGGAAAGCAAACTATGTTGAATTTATATGAAATAATACCAAGCAATAAAAAATAATGAAACCTTTACACATGAAGCAACATGGATGATTGCAAAACCTTATTCTGAGTGAAAGAAGCCTTATATAAAAGATTACATGCTGTATGATTCTATTTATATTAAATTCTAGAACAAGTAGAACTAATATTACAACAACAACAACAGCAAAATTAGAACAGTGGTGGCCTCTGGGCTTGGAACAAAGCAAGAAATACAAGGGAACTTTCTGAGGTGATAATAATGTGCTATTATGTTATATTCTATGATACCAGTATGGGTTATAAATGCTTATGTGTTTTATTATATGTAAATTTTACCTCAAAGGAATAAAAGAGGCTATAAGCTAAAACCAAAATGACTTAAAGTAATGGCGTGAATTTACTTTAAAACATTTTGGTGAAAGAAATGCTACTGAACTTCATTTGTTTTAAGTCAAATTCAATATGACTATTGTTAGAATAACTATGGTAATAAATCCCATCTTAGTGCTTTTTCTGAACTTCTTTCCATTCCTGGAGGTTATTTAAATATTGAAGGAATTATGTGATACTCATAAAATGAGAGAGGGTCCTGATTCCAGCAGTCCATTGTTTTTAATACTTCATCTGGTCACTATGTTGCTGTGAAACTTTGCCATCCATCTTCTTTGGGCACTGTTGCCTGGGTGGACTCATAGATGCCAGGTCAGGTGTGAATATGGGGATTATCCCGTTGCATCCTCCCTGGTCCTGTTTTCCAGGAGGAGAGGGGAAAAATGTGCCAGTTGAAAAGATTTCTGCACCCTCACTTCTTCCTAGCAGCATCAAAACTTACATTCTCCTTCTTAAGACTGGACGCTAAGTCTTCTCCTCTTATAATGTCAGTTCCCTGCCTCTCACCAACAAATACCTAGTAAATTTTAACTTTAATTTTTAAAGAAAGAACCCATTTATAGCCTTATAAATTAAGGGCTCCGCGCTCATCAAACCAAGACCTGGCCAACTTTGTTGTATTGAGGAAGGAAAAGTTCATCACATCCTATAATTCCTTTAATCAACTCTTTATTTCAAAACAAGGAGATAAAAACACAAACTAATATGTCAATAAATTATCCTGCCAAGATAATGTAGTTGTAAAGTCATGACACCCACTCAAACAAAATACATACACCAAGAAGTCACTAACTTTAAGTGTTTATATAATAAGAGTCTTTCTAAGCTAAGTCAATTTATGCTCTGAATACATTACCTAACTGGCACTCTGACTAAGAATCAGAATGGGGGAAAATTCTAGTAGAACAAGGTGAGTTTTAAAAAGATGATCATTTAAAGTTCACAGCTTTGGGTATTAATGATACTCTGTAAAAAGGACAGAGTATCACCATAATTAATTAGTAGGAATAGGCTTCCCAATACTGACTCTTAGAATTAAGCAACGTACTCACCTAAGAACTGGCAAACCTTTGTCAAGGAAGATGTTCCCTCTGCCGGATTATCAACACATCCCCAAAAGAAGCATAGAGCTAAGCCAAGCATAACTGGTTTACTTTTCCCAAATATAACTACATGTAGTCATATAGTTCTCTTGAGAAGAGAGCAAAGTGATAAAGGAGGCCAGGAGCTACATTAATGGATGTTCTGTATATAGAGACATCAGAAATGGGGTGAAGCATTTCCTTATAACAATGGTAATGCAGTTTTAGCAAATGCTAAATGGTTGTTTAGGCATTAATTTGAAGCCAAAGTGACTAAGAAGAGAAAGAAGTCCTGCTTCTAAGTATATTATCATATTTTTAATTTTTTCATTTCTGACAAATACTTCCATGGTGTGTATGAACAAAGAAACCAGAAATTTTCTAAACAAAACACTAGAAAAAAGGAATTAAATATTAGAAAATTTTTAAAAAGACACACTTAGAAATGATTTGACATTATCTGTCACAGGACAATAACAGTAGCTGAACTCATTAGCTCCATAAAGATGAAAATGATATTAGGCTGTCCAAGGATAGACCATATAGGTCTTCCAGAATCTGAAGTCTAAAGTCTAATAATTCAGGTCAGCCAAGCAGGTGTAATCACAGAACAAAGAAGAGCTAGCAGCTACAAATTAATAGAAAAATGAGATGGATAAACATAGGAACAAGACAGGATTTAAAGATGAAAACTCTTTGATAGGCAAACCCAGAGTCTGAATTCCCATCTATTACCTATTTAAACAATACATTGAGGAAGTATGTATTCTGAAACCAAATCTTTTTGATGTCCTGAGAATATAAGCATTGAATAGAACAAACACAATTCTTGTTCTTATAGAGCCTACATTTCAGTTCAAGAGAACAAAGAAGAAACAAATTAGTAATATAACATAAAATAACATTATAATATATAATATAATTAATATAAGGAAATGAAAATATAACAATCCAAATAAATCAGGGTAAGGTAATGAAAGTGATTGTGTTTGGGTGAGGATGGAGCTGAAAGGAATTTGGGGAAAATATGTTATAGATACATGAAATAATGATTGCAAAGATGCAAGGCAAGATTATGCTTGGTGTGTTCACAAAAAAAGAAGTGCTTTGAGGTCAGCGTGAGAAGAAATCTAAGAGATGATGTGGAAGTTAGATATTGTCCAGTGCCTGGAGGACTTTGTAGGTCCAAGTAAGAGCGTCTTTTATTCAGGTTGTCATCTGAAGCTCTTCTTCTTCCTATCCTTTCTTTTCTGAACATTTTAATTCTAAAGCCATTAGATGGGAAACAGTGAGGTAAGCATACACACTGGGGGAGTAGGCCGTGTTGGATCAGTGCATGTGTAGAGTCTTACATAAGGTAAGAAATGTCCTCACAGCAGTACTGAAATACTGAAATACAATGAGGCATTAGAGTCCCACGTAAGAGGAATATTTAGGGACCAATACATGGTGAGAACTTCAAAGGAACTAGGAGGGTTTCCATATGGAGCAATGGCCCAGTGAGGGCTGTCACTGCCTGAAGTGGTGCAGAAGGTGAAGACAGACTTTCCATAAAGAGGGGACTTGATAGAATAAATAAATGTGTTAGGGATAATGAGATAAGATTCCTGTCAATTAGAATTAGAGATATAAGTGTGAATTCATACTTCTATATGTGTATGTGTGTGGGTGTGTGTATCTGTGTGTGTACAGAAAAATATCTACATACATATATTTTCTATTCCTGTCCACTGAGAATGCCTGGGAGCAATAGTACTTCAATAGCAACAAGTACACCTAGCACCAGATCTTAGCTTCTAAATATCATTCTCCACCAAAAGAAACCAGGACTCATTGGAGAAATGGTTGATTCTAGATCTTGGTCAGAGAAAGTTCAAGATAAATCCAGAATACCTTATTGTGCTAGAAAGCACAAATGACTGCTCAAAGGATGATGGTGACAAGTCAAAATTACATGGAAACCTTCTTGAAAGGGATACTGCTTGCCAAATATGGAGCAAATTAAATTTCTGAATAAATGCTATTTATACATTGTAATTAACTGAATAAATAGGAAATCATAATCCGTATAGCTATATATAAAGGGATAAATCAAAAGTTTGATGAGAGATGGCATATTTAAATAGTTTCAGAGTAACTCCCCATAAATTACTTAATACTTGAAGAGAAAAAAAAAGTAAATTACTTTGAAGAAGTAATAAAAATATTCAAAATGACATCATCAGTAATGGGACAAATCAAAATTATATAATTGCATGTCATCTGACAGGATGCAGTGACAGTAAGCTGTTACTTTTATACCATTCCTCCCAAATAAGCACGATCCGAATACAAGAAAACATTACTCAAACACAAATAAAGGATATTCCACACAGTAACTTTAAATTCTTCAAAAGTTTTCCTGATCTGAATCTGTTTGCTGTAAAGTACATTATTTGGACAATTGGTGACACTTGGGTGAGGCCTGAGGATTAAATTTCAGTAATGTCAGTGTCCGTTAAGTTCCTAAAACTGATAAGTGTACTGTGGTTACAGAGGAGAATGTCCCTTTCCTTGTGGAAAATGCACTTCAAGTATTCTGGTGTGATGGGGTGTCAAGTTGACAGCTTATTCTAAAATGGTTTAAAAAGGTATTATTCTTAGGATTGAACAGTTGGTATGTATTTATATAACATTTCACTGAACATTTTATATGTTTAAGGTTGTTAAATATTGAGAAAGAATTGTGATGGGAGGCCATTGGTGATTTCGTCTAGGAGGTGAAATAATCTTCTTTAAGTTTGAAAGGAAACATCAAGCTGCTGTTAAGACATGATGCTTGGGTTGAGAATGGAGAATTGGCAAGTGTCAAAAAGAGAGACATTGAGGTGCTCTTGCAATAACTCAGAGAAGATGGTGGCAGCTTGAACTAGGAATAAAAGAGAGGAGGTAGTGAGCAACGATTGGATTTGCACTATCTTTTGAAATGATATCCTACAAAACTTGCTTGATGCGAAATAGGTAGGAAAGACAAAAAGTATAGGATGATTTCAAGGTTAGAGAGAGGTTCTTAGACCCAGAGGCTTTGGTTACTTCAACGGCCTTTAATCGGTACATTTTCCTCTTTTGTTACTACTGCTCCCATGTCTTAAAAGTGTGATAATATTGCAACAGTATTCTGAAAATAATTCAAATAACTGAGAAATAAACTAGTCATGAGTTATAGAAATGTGGTATTTACAAAAATCTTGACAAAATTACTGCTGTTTATATTCCATCAACAGTGTGCAAGGCAGTGTAGCAAAGCGATTGGTGTAAGTACTGTGGTATTAGAAAGAAAAGATTTTAGGTTCTACCTCAGCCAACGATAATTTTGGAAAAGTTGTAGAAACTCTAGAAACTCAGTATCCTCAACTGTAAAATGAGGGATAATGATATATTCTTTATTGAATTGTATAAGAATTAGATGATAATATACAGCAGTTAGCATTGAGCTAAATATTGTTGTAGTCACAAGTGTGAGTAGTAATCATAGGAGTAGAAGTAGCATTTCGTGATATCTCCAAAGACTTTTAAGAGATTGTCATTTTGGTTTGAAGTATTTATTAGTTAAAAAGCATATAGGGAAATAAAGGAGGGAACATAACAATTGCTATCAAGGATTGTCTGAAATTTGTGACAGTGGTTAACTGCTTTCAAATCTCTTAAATTATGCGCATTTCTCATAATTTGCTTATATTTAAAGGATGAAAAATATTTTAAAAATTTACTAATACATTAGTCCATAAAAATTGTCTTAAATTATATCATTGTTTCTAATATTTTTAGATAACGAGCATTTGGTACAGTATTCACTCCCGACAAGTGAATGTCCTTGTGGCTTAGAATGGAACATACTTCTTTCAACGTCTTCTGTCCTAATTCAATTTTATATTCCCTATTTACCATGCATAATCATGCTAAGGCTCATTTGAAAACAGTTGTTCTTAATTGTAAAATTGAACTGCACCCCATTAAGCGCTTGTCTCACTGCTTTTGAGATCCTTAGGGTTTGGGATGTGGGGATGCATCCACATCCTCTCTCTGCCAGTTCTTTTTATCTTTTCTCTCTAATGCTGTCCCTCAGTGTTTCAGCTGCTAAGTGCTTCTAGCTTATGTCTGATATAATTTTCTAATGACTAAGGCATTGTTATCCCTACTTATTATATATCAGCAGGAACGCCACCTGTATCTGAGAGTAAGAGAAATAAGACTGTATATTTCACCAAGGTAAGACAGAAAATTTAGCATTAAATAGAAGCATTCCTGTTCTCTGCACTAACTTCTATTTAATATTGTACCAACTATTACTGTAAAAAAAAAGATAGTAGAAATTTTATGAGCCTTATAATTAACGCACGAAGAGATTTAAAATCTTTTAGACAGTTTTATAAAAACTGTGGCATTTCAGCTTTTTATATGATGTGTTTACATTTATTTACTTACTATTCGTGAATGCCTACTTTGTGCCAAGCACTTGTTTGGGTGCTGGGGATAATCTAAGTATAGGCTCACTCTCATAGACCCTATAGTCTACTTTACAGCAGTTTTGCTGTATTAGGTCTCTCAGTTTCAAAGATACAGACTCTTTTGTTGTGATACATTAGAAAGAATTAGTGTTGCATACACTCATGTTAAAACTGGGTTAAATTCTTTCTACCCACGTAACCTTTGTAAATGACTTAGCCGTTATGAGTTTTAGGTCTGACAAATATAAAATGAATTGTGCTGGTCCCCCCTATTAAACGTATGCTACATTCTAGTCAGGCTTCTTCAAGGCTTTTATGAAAAGGAGCAAGGGCCCTGTGAGTAAATTTGATCCAGGAGTCAACCTGCACAATCAAGGTAGTGTGAAGGTTGTAGGCTAGATTTACAGCTTGGGTTCACAAAACCCAATTTATTTGACACTAAAGTCATTGCACAGTGGGAACATACCATTCTTTAACGAAGTCAGGAATGCAAGTTTCTAACCCGATATTGGGCTTTACGCTTACCCTGTTTGTTGTTGTCACATTGGTTTATAACGTCATCTCATCTTCCAGACCAACCACAGTGTTGCAGATTCTGCCAAAGAGAAGCCCTGATGGTTAAGCACTCTGCTTGTTAAGTTGCCTCATGTAGCAGCCTACCTGTTTCCATGAAGATGCTGGAGAGGCTTTGTCTGCTTGAGTTATATCCAAGATCCTTCCTATCCTTAGAGAACTAGATCTTGTATGTGGGTTTGCTGGGGATCTTCAGACACGGAAAGCAGAACATAAATTTGGCTCTTGTATTGTTTGCTTCATTCCTGTTCAACAGAAGAATGGCAGAGACATCAAAGAAGTGCTGTAATAAGGCAGGAGTCAGTGAGGAATCACATCTAAATTTCTTTTCATTTACATTATCTTATTCACCTAACCAGTATGTTAAAGCATAGTTATCTTCAGTTCTCTAATTTTCAGCCACAAAGAGATAAAAATGATTGCATATATTTAATGAAATCACATTTTTTGTGTCTCTTGATTGTACATTTTATATTTTGGTTGTCATTTGAGGTTTTATAAAAAATAAAACCAGAGTTCCTGTCGTGGCTCAGTGGTTAACGAATCCAACTAGTAACCATGAGGTTGTGGGTTCGATCTCTGGCCTTGCTCAGTGGGTTATGGATCCAGCGTTTGCAGAGAGCTGTGGTGTAGGTTGCAGATGCGGCTCAGATCCCTCGTTGCTGTGGCTATGGTGAAGGCTGGTGGCTACAGCTCCGATTAGACCCCTAGCCTGGGGTCTAGCCTAGAAAAGGCAAAAAGACAAAATAAATAAATAAATAAAAATAAAACCTCATACCAGTACCTTATACCTGAGCATTCAGTTAATTTCATCAGCCTTCCCCTATAAAAGGGTCATCCAGTTGATTAAAGTGGTTTCTGCCCACCTCTGTTTCTCTCTAACATAGTCCATTTTATATCCCCACTTCCTCTAATGCCTGCTGAAAATATCTTACTTCTCTGCTTATTTATTTTTCATCTTTCTTTATCAATTTTCACTAGAACAGAAGCTATTTTTTTTTGTTCACATTGAAGCAAGTGTGGTTAGAAAAGACAGCATATTCATTATTTTAAATGAATGAAAATGTCGGTCTCCTTTAAATGAAATAAAATCATCTGTTCTAGAAGTGATTATTTTCAAAAGGAAATGAGAAGTTCCTTCACATACCATTTGCTATAATGAGAGTTTATTAGAATATTTTTATCAAAAAATAATTATTTTACTAAATTCAAAGTAAATCTCAGCATTCCCTGGTGGCTCAGTGGGTTGAGTATCCAAGATTGTCACTGCTGTGGTGTGGGTTCCATCCCTGGCCCAGGAACTTCCACATGCCATGGCCATGGCCAAAGGAAAAACATGTAAACCTCTGTTTTCACTTTAGTTAAATCCTCCTTTACTTACGATTTCATTTACTGAGACATTCACTTAACTGGAACTACATATATATGGTACAATGGTAATTTAAAATAACAATAAAAGTACTCAGAAATCACAAGATCCTTAAATGTTTTCTTATCTACAGAAAATGAAAACATATTAAATAAAATTTGAGGCTAGGGAAATAGTTAAATATTTCTTCATAGATTGTTAGTAATATATTTACATATAAAGAGTACCAAGTGTACTTTAATCACATGGTTTAATTAGTACATTTTATTTATTTACAGTATTATATTTGGGTAGCCTTGTTAAAAATTAATGATTTTCTAAAATTGTTAATCAAACATTAAAAAAAAGACCACTTTGACATGGATAGTAACAACTGATAGTGTTTATATTTGAATTTCTCTTGAAAATCTCCATTGGCAACAATAAAGAATACATGACTCTAAAGAAAATAGTATCTATTTATTTTATGGTTATTTTTAATTTTTTTCCCATGGTATATGATAGTTCCCAGGCCAGGGATCAAATCCAAGCTGCGGCTGTGACCTACTCCATTTCATTGAGCCAGGGATCGAAACTACACTGCCACAGATACAACGCTGGATCATTAATTGATTCACTGTGCCACAAAGAGAATGCCAATTTATTTATTAAATATGAAAATTCTGCGAATCCAATAGAAATATATGAAATTATTAAAATCCTCAGACATAAAAAGCTACTATTTATTGTTGTTGTTCTATAGATTTCTGAGGTGGTAGGGAACTATCCAAGGACTTGGAAACGCGATTTTTCCACCACCAAGCCTTCAAATATAACTTCGTCTGCTCTGTTTTTTCATCTTCATCTTTCCCTTTTACAGTAAAGTGATCTGTGTTCTCAATTCTAGCCCCTGAGCAACCTTCTCATGACTCCTCAACTCACTCCTTGATTTTCTGCTTAAACACTGCAAGTGAGAAACTTACATCTGTGCTTCTCAACTGGTGTGATTTTTTAGACCTAGAGTTGGTCAAGAGGGACCTTCCATGCCTGCAGCCTTCAGGCCTGCCTCTGGCTATTGGCTCTTCTCTCATTTTATCCCAGTGTGCAATAAATGTTATTTATTTTCTATGAGTAACATGATGTGGTAGGTGGGGAACCACTATCTATGCACGCTCTCTTGACTTTATGACATCTTACTGTCATGTACTTTTCAGAGAGGTTTTCCCTTAGCACTCTTCCCTATGCACAAGACAGATTCTTTCCTGTCATTTTACCCTGTGACTCATTCATAGTAGTTTTTATTAGTTAATTTACTTAGTGATCTGTTTCACCAATGAATGAATGAATGAATGAATGAGGCAAATGCACAATCAAAATATGCTTGGATCTTATCTTTTATCATCCCCTTGTTTTCATTTGGAATGCAAACAATATGGTTGTGAAATAGAAAAAAAAAGAAATAGAGTCAGCTACAGTTTGATGTATGACTAAAAGTTGAAGCTTTTATAAAATCTTAACATATGAGAACTTAGTGATACATATCACTGTGATTTGTAGAAATTTCATTGAGTTATTGGGTACATCTGTTGTTTTTGTATAGTTAGTATTTTTTCTCTTTTGCTCTGAAGACAGTCTTTTCTTTTCCTGTGGGACACAACGCTTTTCCCTCTAGAGGAGAATGCGAATATATTGCTTCACCTGTATTGCTGTAAATGACCAAGGTTGGCCTATCAGATTATTGAATACCCCTGGGAATAATGATTGGTCCAGGATTGATGGATACACCGGTAGGATCATTTAGAATCCTTTCCTTAGTAATTGATATAATAGAAACACTAAATACCTTAAAAGCCTAAAGCTACTGTGGCCATTTTGCTACCTCAAGGAGAAGACCTAATTAAGAGTTTAGCAAACACAGACAACAAAGACAAATCTGGAAGGAGAAAAGAGTTCCATGACCTCCTTCCAGCTCCTGGCTCCAGTCAAGCCTAAATATCCTAGACTTTTCAGTTGTATGAGTTGAATCTTATTGGCTTAAGTTAATTTGAGTTATGTAGTACAATAAAGTTTCTTAAATTTATTGCAGTAATTGCTCAAAACACGTATCAAAATCCATTTTCAGGAGTTCCCGTCATGGCGCAGTGGTTAAAGAATCTGACTAGGAGCCATGAGGTTGCGGGTTTGATCCCTGGCCTTGCTCACTGGGTTAATGATCTGGCGTTTCTGTGAGCTGTGGTGTTGATTGCAGACATGGCTCGGATCAGGCATTGTTGTGGCTGTGGTGTAGGCCAGCAGCTGTAGTTCTGATTGGACCCCTAGCCTGGGAACCTCCATATGCCATGGGTGCCGCCCTAAAAAGCAAAAAAAAAAAAAAAAAAAATTCCGTTTTCAAATATAATTGTTATCCAAGATAGTACATATCCTACCTCACAGATGATCTCTACATTGGCCAATTTTCTTCAGGCAGTTAAACATAAATGGTAAATGTTTACAGATTGGCTTAAATAATGATATTTATCTGAACTTTTGATGGAGGAGAGAGATAGGAATGATCCCAGAGAACTTTCTATTAGCTACATCAGCTCAGGGCAAGAGATCTCTATTGGTAGCTTGTTATTTTAGATGGCTGCTTCTAAAATAGTATTATTTATAAAAAATCTTGGAGGATATACGTTCTTACCAACCTAAATCCATTAATTTTAGTCAGAAGCTTATGCTTCCCAGCATCGAAATTCATATCTGTCTGATAGGAATAAATTCATAAGGGTAAAAATTCATATGGAGAGCAAATCTCAGACTTTTGTTTGACCAGAGTTTTTCATTTTTTATTAATTTAATTTTTTAAGTCAAAGGAAACTTTCTTACCATGTAAGTGTACCCAAAGTTTCATGTGTAATTGATTAATATAAATTATTATTCCAGTTAATACTGGAATTTTTCTGATCTAGGTGAGAGTAGGAGATCCACAGTTTGGTCCTTTGGTCCACTTTACTCCTGTGTCACTTTTGTGGGGAGGATAAGACCTAATGAAGCTTTTGAAGTACACTGAGAATTTAAAACTATGGATCAAAGTGAAAAAGTGACAGGTAGATTAGTATAGCACCTGAGTAAAATAATTTTAGCAAAATCATGTCATTTGTTGGATATTTCCTTTTTAGAATTTACAAATTTAGAAATGAGTTTTTGTTCTGCTTTGTTTTCCTGTTAACAGTTGCCTCTGAAAATGTGTGCTAGTCTCCTGCATGCCAGTCTGTTTACTGAAAAGGTGGCAATGATCTGACACAGAGGAGAAGGAATTCATTTTGCCTGAGTGATCACACAATTAATTGAACATTAAAAAAAAATTATTCTTATGATTAGTTGATTAGCAAGAGCAATTCCTAAAGAAATACTGTTTGTTAAAAGCAGGAATACAATGAAATTTTGAAAGAGTTGCCTTATACATCAAAACAAAGTAATAATTCAGAAACATCTAAATTAATAGAAGTAGGTTAGAGGGAATAGGCATATGAAATTTTCTTTTGGTGAGTAGTTTACTGGTCAGTAGGCAACTTACCAATTCCACAACCACAGCAACTTCTCTTTTTTTATACTTTTGGCATACCTTGCATAACTCCACAAGCAGTCTCTAAAGAACATGCTCAAAATAAAAAGACATTGAAGAAATTATATCTTAGGTAAGACTGTTCACTGACCAGAGGTAATATGTCTGCTGGTGGCTCTAATCAATGACACTAGAGGTGCTAATCTGGCAAGAATCATTATCTGGCCCCCCCCAAGTCCATTCTTCTGTTGAGCTCCTGATGTACTTTAGATGTGCTTTCACAGTCTACACCTTCCATTCCTTCTTAATGATGAGTACTTCCAGTTATTAAACAGCTGAGTGCTGGTTATCATAAATGCTAATTAAGTTAGCCTTCACTCCTCCATCATAAACCACCCACATAAGTATAGTTTGCTTTCTGGGCTCTTTTCTGTTTCATTGACTCCTCTACCTGTCCCTCCAGCAATACCGCAGTGTTTGAGTTATTTTAAAGCAGGTAAAATAAATGAAAACAGACATGTATCAAGCTGATAAACCTCAGAAATTTTGCATAATGATTTAGACAGCATATTGCCATTAAATTAAATTTTATACAAATATATTATTTATGAATATATGCATATATGATTAAAGTAATGGTTCTCAAGGGGTGGTCCACAACTGCCAAAGCCATAGAAATTCTTTTAGTAGGTCTGAGAAGTGCTGCTTTTCCCAACTACATATCTGTGCCAGGCCAGATTTCTCTATGTATTTCAAATAAAGCCACACAGTAAATTGAATGTAGTTGCAGATATGAGAGTCCTGCTTTTTTCTATTTAGATAGACATAAAAATGTTTTTAAATATATAAAAAATTTATTCTTGACACTATTTTCTTCTTTTTGAAAATTTGTGTCTCATGAAAATGCCACTTATGATAACGTGGCCTTATTGCTTTATTTATTTAAAATAAATTAATAAACATATTTCTGAACTTTAATTTCTATATTTTTTACAAATACAAACAACCAACATAAACTAAAAGTCCTTAATAATTTTAAGTAAGTAAAAGTGCTCTGTGTTGGAGTTCCCGTCGTGGCGCAGTGGTTAACAAATCCGACTAGGAACCATGAGGTTGCAGGTTCGATCCTTGCCCTTGCTCAGTGGGTTAACGATCTGGTGTTGCCGTGAGCTGTGGTGTAGGTTGCAGACGCGGCTGGGATCCTGCGTTGCTGTGGCTGCGGCGCAGGCCAGTGGCTACAGCTCCTGTTAGACCCCTAGCCTGGGAACCTCCACATGCCGCGGGTGCGGCCATAAAATGACCTAAAAGCAAAAAAAAAAAAAAAAAAAGTGTTCTGTGAGCAAAAAGTTTGAGAACTGTTGAAAAATAGAGAGGAAAAACACACACTAAGTTTCTGGTAATTATTTTTTTTTAGAGGAGGGAGGGAATAACTGGTACTGGAAAAGAAAATAAAAGGGAAAGTCAACTATTAAGTTTTGTTCTATTTCTTTATAAAAGCATTGCATAGGTAAGGGCAAATAAAAATGTTTGCTATTCAAACTCATTTGGGGGGAAACAATGTTTTCCATATTATTTGCTTAATTGACTGCTATTTTTTTTTTTTGTAAAATTGGTATGAGTAAGAGATTTTATACCTAACTTGCATAGTGTGTGTCTACATATCTTTGTAAAATTTTCTCTGGCTCAAGCACTCTAAAGACAATCCACATGTTCCTAATGCATGCATGTCTGTGAGAAGATGCTTCAGGTGATCGTAGCACCACAAGCAAAGGTAACCAGTAATAATCTGGCTCACAAGTCAGCATGGATTCTTTTTCCTTTTGTTTCTTCATGTTAACATGCTTCCTTCTTTAGGACTACTCTGCTTTAAAATGAGAAGTCATTGAGAATATTCAATATTAAAACAGCATAAAATAATTTTCTAATAAGAATCACATTTCAGTTTCTTGTACAGTACTCTGAAAAGATTTGAACAAGGCTGATTTTCAGTAGCCTAGCAATAGTATGTCAGTTTGAGTTAGATGATTTTTATCTAAGGTACTATATCTCAGGCACAGAAGTAGTGTCAATAATCAGACTTACATGCAGGTGTTTTGTTTTATCAGTGTCTCCATGAATGTACTTTTATAAAGGTTATGATACTGTCTCATCCTGAGATTTTCTAGAGTTAGGGATCTATCATATAACATCCTTTGTTTTGTATCATAGAGAAAAAAATATCAAGCCAAGAGCATGGTAACATGGACAGAACTCAGACTAGGAATATGAAAACGTGTTCTTTTCTTAGGTTTTCGCCTAATGAGAAAGCATTGTTTTGTCAATTCTCTTAAATTAGAAAAAAAAAATCACAAAACCACTCTTACAAGCTAATGCCTAACCTTCTGTTATGAGCCATAGCTAGCTTGTAACAGAAGGTATTTTTAGTAAGGATTCCATAGGATGTCTCAGGGACTAATAGGAACTAAAAATGAAGCAGAGTTCATGGACCCAGGATCTAGAATTGGACATTAAAATAACAGAAAGCTAGGTATATCAATCTTTATAGAGATTGCTCTTTATTTTGGCCTCTACTTATCTTTGGCTTGTGTCTGATCCATTTTTCTGATCCACCTTCTCTTATTTGTTCAGATCGTTTTGCTAACACATGGTTTTGCTCTACATGTTCCTGTAGCCTTGACCAGATATGCTTTATCCATTTAAGAATAACCTGAGGTTGGAGTTCCCTTCGTGGCTCAGTGGTTAACAAATCCGACTAAGAACCATGAGGTTGCGGGTACAATCCCTGGCCTTATTCAGTGGGTTAAGGATCCGGCATTGCCGTGAGCTGTGGTGTAGGTTGCAGTCACGGCTCAGATCCCGCGTTGCTGTGGCTGTGGCGAAGGCTGGCAGCTACAGCTCCTGTTAGACCCCTAGCCTGGGAACCTCCATATGCCGCGGGTGTGGCTCCAGATAAAGGCAAAAAGACAAAAAAAAAAGAATAACCTGAGGTTACTAAGATTGTTAGGTGGCTTCTGTTCTCAACATGAATTATCAATTTAGAGAACAATCCATCTCTAAAATCATTGGCATACAATTTGGATACCTATGGAGAGGGTCATATAATGACATCATGTTATTTTACGTTGCATCTTATATAATCTGTCAAGTTGATGTCAACCTGTTAGTAATTATTTTAACAGAAGTTCTTCTATTTCAAAATATTTTACCATTATAATACAGTTGATTACTTCTAACGTATCAGTAATCAAAAATTAAGCCAATTCATTTTATTACATATAAGAAATAAGCTGCTATTTTAGAATAAATATAAAATTTCTTGAAGTTAACGTTCATGAGTTTCCTTGCTGAAAACTGTCTTACTGTTGAAGGGCAAGTCCTTTGTTTGGCTGAGCATGGTCTGTAACTTAGAATTTCTTGTCTCCATTACTAAAGTACATAGAAAGCATTGATCCAAACCACATGTATTTACTGAACAGATATATAACACTAAGAGCTCTAAATAAAAAGTTATGTTGATTTTATGAATAGAATTAATTCTCATGTATTATCAATGAAAAAATATCCCTAGGCTTGAATTATTAAATAAATCTCAATGATATGTTTAACAAAAAATAAAATTATAACTATTTTTCCTTGTTATAACATTCTATTACCTCAAATACATGAGATTTGAACTGACTTCTAAAATAATTAGTCTTTTTATTATATGTTTCAGTCATAAATTTAAAATTAAGGTCTGGACTTCCCCTGTGGCCTACAACATAACTACACAGTGTCGTCACCACTCTGTCTCTGGTTTAATCCCTGGCCCTGGAACTTCCACGTGTCACCGGTGTGCCCAAATACTTTAAAAAACAGATGTTTGCATTCACCACTGAGCACTGTAGATACAGAGATGACCAAGTTATACAATCCTTGAACTCATTGTACATACACCATAATGCCAGAAACTGACCATTAATAAACATCCAGATTGCAGTGTGTTAAATATGTGCTCAGAGAAACAATGTACTACAGATCATTATTTATAAGAGAAAATTTGAAATAAAACATATTGCCCAGTGGGGGAATTGTCAAATAAATTATAAATGAATTATTACAGTTTACTATAAATATTCTGGATCCTTTAAATATGCCTTCTAATATATGTACTGCAAAGATGTACGCAATAGTGGTGTTATGAAGAAAAGCAAGAAAACATATATATTTCTTTTATATGATCTCAATTACACACACATACAAAAGGGGAGAGAGAGAAAATGTACAGGAGGGAAAGTGTAGCTGCTGTTGTGGGATGGTTGTTTAGATCTTTGTGAGTGGAGAAGCAAAGGCAGCAGGACCAAGGCAGCAAATGCATGATGAAGAGTAGAACAGAGAGGGTGCAGCTCCAGATTGAGAGAAACTCTAAGAGTAACAGCAGCCTTGGTTCCAAACACCTGGTCCAGGTTCTCAAGTCTAATAGTTGTAATTACCATCCCTAAGTTCTGTAAAAACTCCCCGAATCTTTAAAATGCTTCCATTTTACTTAAACTTGTTAAATTTCTTCTCTATTACTTGGGGTCAAAAGAGCTTTAGCTAAGACAGGTAAAGTTTTCCAATAAATAAAGGATAAAATTCAATACTCATCAAGATCAGGATCTTATATGTTCCTCATACTATACCTTCCAGTGCCTGAGAACAGCTTGCAGATATGCATGCTTGATAGTCTCAAACTCTCCTATCATAATATTTATTAGCTTTCAGATATAGGGTGTATGTTTTTAAATTTAACTTGAAGACCCAGTCACCACTTTACAATCTAAGAAGGCTGACCTTCTAGAGAAAAGTACCTTGAACTGCAAAGCTAGGTAATGGAACTTTTTGTGATAATGGAAAGATTCATTTCGTACTGTCCATTACGGTAGTCACTAGACATAGGTAACTACTGTGTGCGTGAACTGTAGTTAATGTGATCGGGGGGCTAATTTTTTTTTAATTCAAGTATAGTTAATTTACAGTGTCATGGTTTTATTAGTCTCTGATGTATAGCAAGGTGATTCAGTTATACACACACACAAACACACCCACATATTTATGTATATATATTCAGTTATATGCACATATGTATGTTTATATATATATTTTTTTCTTTCCCCTTATAGTTTATTATAAAATATTCAGTATAGTTTCCTGTGGTATACAGTAGGTCTTTGTCGATTATATATTTTAAATAGAGTAGTGTGTATATGCTAGTCCCAATCTCCTAATCTCTTCATTCCCAGCCCTGCTTTCTCCTTTGGTAACCATTAATTTGTTTTCTATGTCTATGAGTCTCTTCCTGTTTTATAAGTAAGTCATTTGTATCAGTTTTTTTTTAGATTCCACATTAAGCAATATCATATGGTGTTGCTTTAATGGGAAATTAAAATTTTCACTTTGTCTAATTTTAGTGAATCTAAAACCAAATAACTGCATGTAACTAGTGGCTACTATATGAGCACAGTTTTAGTGTGTACCTGGAAAGAGTAGGGATATAATCTGTGCCACATTGGGGTTAAAAGTCATGATTAGTTTCTTGAATACATTGGCTATCTCCTTGTTTATGAGATTTTAGCAAATATATCACAAATTGAATCTTTATAATAACACCATATATTCAAAAATATGAAAAACTTTAAAGAAATTCAGAGTATGGTTCCTACCTCAATAATATTAATTCTACCAAAAAAAAAAAAAAAGACAACATAGGAAAAAATTGTACAAGCAAGCAGGAAAGAAAAGGCAAAAACATATTAAAGAGTAAGCAATAGATAATGGGTTGCTACTATTTCCCAGGGAAATACTATTTGTTTAGAAAAACAAATGATATAAATTTCAAAGACCTGTCTGAAAACTACATTGCAGTTAATAAACCACAACTGCCAAACAGTTTATTCCTCATCTCAAGAGTTGGTGGAAAAGGCCTTAAAATAAATAAAACAAATAATAATTATAGCATACGACAGGAGGAAATAAATAATTTTTGAAAACCAGTAAGTACTATAATAATTCCAAAGAGGGAAAAAAATCACTCTGGCACAAGTGAACTGGAAAAGCATAAATGAAATTTTCATAGGATGTAGATAGCAGGAAGGGGAAAAAGAGACTGTAGAGGGGAAAACAAAGTAGACACGGTGAAAAAGAGGGGAAAAAAAGAGTAGACACATAGTAGTGGATGGTGAAATCTCTGGGGCTCTACAGATGCCAAGATAAGGAAGGTTGGACATGGAAGATTACAGACACATGCTAAATTAATGAGGAGCACCAAGGGGTTTATACTTCTTTGCATAGACAATGTAAGTCTCAGGAAGTGTTAGAATTGGTCAGTATATCTAAGGTTGTCCATTTAACCTATGCAGACAAAACTAGAATCTCTACCATGGATATCTTAAGAATTCTCTCTGTAATTCAGTTGGACTTATTTTGCTTCATAAATAATAATAAAGGTGATCCTTTCAAAAATAAAATATTTATTGGGTATAAAAAGTTAATGCTAACTCTTTTTTATATAACTGAAAAATGCTTTCCAAACAATTTTCATCTTTGGAAGAAAGCCTGCAATGCAGCTACTTCAGAAGCTGGTCAGAGTTGTTTTGTTTCTAAGTTAGTGATTTGACTGAGCTGTTCTTGAAAATAATGTTTGAACCAAATGTGTGAGAAAGAGCAAAGAAAAACTCTTTCTGGCTTGGAAAACAAATTAGCTAAAACACTGTGAATTAACATTGCTTCAAACTCACATCTATCTATGTTTATTTTATACCATGCTGCCTACAGACATTTAATGAAATGGGAGTTTTGTACAAAAACATGTACAAGTCCAACAGGAAAAGACAAAATAAAATTGAAAGTCACTGTAGGAGGCAAATAGATGGAGTCTGTGTTTTAATATTTATTCTTAAATAAGTCTGTAACTAAACAGCAAGAACCAAAAGGTTTTTCTATGTTCCTAAAGGTATCCAATGGGACTTTATGTGATAGTTGAGGTATTTTATATCTTCACTGCCTATTAATAACCACTATACATGTGACTGGTGAACATTTAAAATGTGACAAACATGACTGAATTTTTATTTTATTTAAATTTAATTTATATAATAAAAGTTATGTAATCTTATCTATGTAGACTGGAAATTCATATCACATGGACCCAAAATATCAATAATTGGCAAACCTGAAGTGTCAGGTGTGAGTCTTGAAATCTGTAGTATCATAGCATCTTCCCCTTTAAATATGTCTCATCTATGATAAAATAATTTGTCATGTAACATAGACAAAACTTCTTTTCTAAACTCAAATCCCCTCTTCTACTCATTTTAACTTTTTTTAGCAATTAATTAATTCCTTCAGATTTTAAGATACTATAAAGAGAAAGCAAATTTAACAGTAGACTTGTTATAGAGTCACAGATTAAGAATGAAACTATGTGCAGTAGATAAATATTAGAAGAGATAATATCAAATAACCTGCAAAGTTGTCCATTGAATTCCTATTTAGGTACCATTAGATGACTTCTAATGAAAAGGATTTTTTGAAATCAGAATATTTTAAAACATAAAATTTCTTAATTTTATTTGTAAAAATAACACTTTTTAGAAATTCAAATCACCATAAGATAAAATTCATGAAACAAAATAATGTCATAGGGCTTTATCTTGAAGGAAGAGAATTGAATGTGTATATTATTTAACCCAAGATTATAAATTAAAATTTAGATATATTTGTGATGGATGTACACCTACATAATTTTCTTTAAGAGTAAAAAGGAAAGGTAAAATATCCCTGAATGTCAAAGGGAAAATGAAATACTCAGTTTCAAAACTATTTTTTGACACAGATAATTTTTTAGCTAAGTACTGTTATAAGAACCCATGATAAATGATAGAAGACCTGGACCCTATTTTTCTCTGCCATTGTGAGCGTGTCTTATGGTTATAACCTCATGTGAATTAGTTCTAATGTATTTATGTGCAGGCTTTATAGTCAGAGTTTGGTTTAAATCCTAATCCTAATCTTTTGATCTATGTGATATTGAATAAATTGTGCTACCTTGTAGACTCAGAGAAAATTTTAGAATGAGATCGGAAAGAGCCTGAGTATGTCACTCTTTCAGTAGAATCTAAGTGCCTAAACTTCTAAGTCCTGATAGTGGTACTGCAGGCACAGAGCACAAGGGGGATAATGTAGGGCCTGGATTAGGAAGAAGAAATAATTTGCAAATTGACAAAAAGAATATGAGCAGCACAAAATCCCCAAAATGAATAAATATACGGAGAAAAAAGATAAATAAAAGAATACAATAACAGATACGTTAAAGAAGTGATTAAGGAAAGACGTTAAGGCAGGAAATGATGGTAACTCAGAAACAGATGTCACAAAACACAGGGAGGGTGGGTCTATTACTTTTGGAAGAATATCTGTATATATTGATATTTATTAAGTTTGTATTTCTGACATAGTGATTTGTATGACACAGCTATGGTAGACCGTTGGAATTTGCAAAAGGGAAACAAATTAAGAGTTTTGAGAATCTGAAACAAAAGTGGAAGAGAATTTTGTGCGAGTGATTTAAATTAAAGATTATATTCTTAAACACAAATAGGTCAGAATGCTACATAGCTTATTATATTTTTTGAGAGGGGGCATGGTGATGTGAATGAATAGATGTAAATACATCTGGGATGGACTAAGGAAAGGTGCTCCTTAATGCGATCATCAATGGTAAATCGTTTTCCTGTGTAGATTACGGGCATGAGTGCACTTCGAATTAAAACTGTGCACCAATGACTTCAACCCTTACTGTCTATGTGACTTTAAGCCAAGTTCAGTATATTGTTTTATTCCTCTTTTTCTTGGTGGGATGTAGTTGGATAAACCTAAGTATATTTCAATTCCACATTGGAGCTTGCTGTTTTTAAGTATAGCAAATCATGTGGTCCAATGGTTTAGAACATTTTGTGTTCTAGATCAAGATTATCTCAGTTTGAATATTACTTCAGCGGTTATTACCCATGTGAACATTTAGCAAATATATCTTAGCTTCAGTTGTATTATCTGAAAAACAACCATAATAATCATAATAGATATAATGAGCACATGAATTTGAGTATTAAATGAAATGATTCACATAAAGCTTTTAAAAAGGTGCCCAACATACCTACATACTCCAGAGTTAATCCCTATAACTTTATAAGTTATAATTTATAGATGATATAATTACCTATTTTTTATCTTTGTAAATATGAATGTCATTACATAAGGAACCTCAACCTACTAATGAACTCTTTTGTACAATTTATTTTTAGTTATGTA
This sequence comes from Catagonus wagneri, assembly GCA_004024745.2. Taxonomy (NCBI): domain Eukaryota; kingdom Metazoa; phylum Chordata; class Mammalia; order Artiodactyla; family Tayassuidae; genus Catagonus; species Catagonus wagneri. Next base: position 3,835,004 of record PVHT020000886.1, on the reverse strand, counting down.
AAATACATAATACAATGATTCTAGTTTTCTATAGTGGTTTAAACAATTTTTATACCTTTAAGGAGTTGAAAATAGCTGCAATTTAAAACAACAGACAATATTAAATGAGAAATAAGGAAAACCATCAAATAAAGGAATTGGCAGATAGAAAACAGAGTAAAAAAATGATGCAGTGGTTTCTCTTAATTGGAATCTACTTATTAACTAAGAGGACTTGAGAGCATTTATTTTAAAGTTTGTTTTTTGATTTTAATAATGTTCTGTTGTGTATGTATAGGAAGGCAAAATTTCTGTTTTGCAACAGTAAGGAAGTTTATAAAATATTTAGCTAAATTAAAGATTCTCAAAATTGTGTCTGAGAATTTTGTTCTTTGCTTCTTCAAAAGATACCTTATATTTAGTCAATTCTGAGAAAAATGTCATATTGACTCCAACTCTTTAACTCAGATGGTTAAGGATTACATATTTTATAATGGGAATCACTGAATAAGACAGTCTTATACAAAAACAAAGAAAAAATGAGGATATGTAGATTAACACTTAATATGGTTTCTGTTTTTAGGATGTAGATTTCAGCTAGTCAGTATTTCCTTCTGGGCAGGCAGTGCTGTGAATTTTTGCCATACCAATCCCCAGCTATAATTTTTACTATATAGGGTGCCAGTTGCATCTGCCCAGGGACTTCCCAACTCGTTCCCCATTCATTAAAGGAACCCAAGGGAAAAAAAAAACAAAAACAGAGAAAAATATTGAAAAATTTAAAAACTTGTCATAGTAAAAGTAAATTCATATTGAGGAATCCTGCTATTTGGTTTCTTAAAGTAAGACATAATTTTGTTTATTTATTTTTCATTTTTTTTTAAGTTTTATTGATGCATAGTTGATTTACAGTGTTGTTATTTCTGCCATACAAAAAAAATTATTCAGTTATACATATGTACACATCCTTTCTTTTCAGATTCTTTTCCGGTATAGAACATCACAGAATATAGGGTAGTTTTCCCTGAGCTATGCGACAGATCCCTGCTGGCCAGTCATACCATATGTTTACATTTGCATTTGTCAGTCCCAAACCCCAAATCCATCCCTCCTCCAGCCACCTGTCCCCTTTGGTAACCATAGGTTTGTTTTCAAAGTCTGTAAGTCTGTTTCTGTTCTGCAAAGAATTCCTTATTATCATTTTTTTTTAGATTTCTCATATAAATGATATCATATGATGGTCGTCTTTCTCTAACTTCACTTAGTACGATAATCTCTTTGTCTGTCCATGTTGCTGCAAATGGCATTTTTCCATTCTTTTTTATGTCTACGTAATGTTTCATTATATATATATGTACCACATTTTTTTTAGATTTCTTGTGTAAGTAATATCATATGATGTTTGTCTTTCTCTAACTTCACTTAGTAGGATTATCTCTTAGTCTGTCCATGTTGCCCCCTAAAGACATCTTGCATGATACAACCCAAATTATGAAATCATAAAGTTATATACATATAAGCATATTAGCACTTAATATTAAAGATCTGGATAGTCAACATCATGCTGAGTAAATACAAACAAATAGACTAAAATCCAGGACTTCCTATTACAAGCTCAGACACTCTTGAATTTAGAGAGAAAGTTTTGAAAGCTTTAAAAACGGGTCTTCAGTATGTCAGATTTGCTCAGTCTCAATTACAATTAAAATTAAATGAAAAATCTAGGGAAAAATGTAAGTTTAGCTCAGATTGTTGAACACTGAGAGTTTTGTTGATTTATCGTTTTGGCCAAAAGATGGAAAATACTCGTGAATGTCTGAATTGATGAAACATCTATAAGGACAATTTAATAACATGTTTCAAAATCAAAAAAATGCAATACGCTTCAGCTCACTAATTCCAATTTTAGGAGTTTATTCTTTGGGTACAGAGTCACACCTGTGAAATAATGTATATATAGAAACGTTTAGTCTTGAGTTTATCTGTGATAGTAAAATTTTGGAAACAATCTCAATGTCCATTAACAGGGGAATGTTTCAATAAATCGTTTTACTATCTATACAGTAGAATGCTCTGCATTCTTGCAACGAGTCAGGTGGATCAAATGTATCAACATGGAACTGTCCTTGAGATATATGAAGTGGAAAGTGTGCAGAATAGTGTGTATAATATGCTATCATTTTGACAGAAAACAAATATATAAAAATATGAATATGCTTGTAATAACTGGTTCCTCTGGATAAGGGATTATGTAACCAGAAAGCAGGAGTAGGAAAGAAACCTATTTTTCAAGGTATACATTTTTACCACTATCAAATTTTATATCATGAATACATTATTTTATTCAGAACTTAAATAAGCTAATTTATTATTAGAAATACATAATTTTCTGCTACAATAAAATAGTATATCTTATGTTTATTCCAATATTTGAGTTTTCCTCAAAGTTGACTCTTTAAAGAAAGGGTTGTTTTTACAATGGACTTTTAATGCAAGTGTTAAAATTTTGAGGTAGTTCTTCATTACCTAATACAGAAAAAAATGAAGTTACAGAAGAGTATATGCAGTTTCATCCTGTGTAAAAATGTATACATACATGTTGGTGTATATGTATAAAAATTCCAAGAAAGTTACTCAACAAATATGAACAGTGGCAATTTCAGGTAGTTGAACTCTTAACTACTTGGGGTTGAGGGAACTGAAGAGAGACATTTATTGATTACTTTCTATCCTGGTGTCATTTATGAAATAAGAGTGGGAGGTGAAACGGAAAAGAGAGGGAGGGAGGGTGGGAAGAGAGGGAAGAAAGAAGGGTAGGGTCACAGAGAATTATCCAGCTCTAAAACAATGAGGAAGTGGTGAAACTTCTCCAAGAAACCAGACTTTTGAAAATAACTAGTTTGTATTCACTTGTTGATGAAGGTCTCTAAGGAGTCTGTCAGAGAAAACATCATTTTATTTTATTACATGTGTGTTAGAGATAACACCTTTGGAAGGTGAAATGAAACACATAATGAAATAATTTGCAGATAAGTACCCATACCAAAGGACACCTTGTTGGAATTCAAGAAAAGTTGCTGAGCAAGGATTTTATTTACATCATTGAATGGAATGCATTCCTCAGCTCTCTCAAGCACAAAAACCTAATGCCTTAATTTAAAGGATACATTTGTGTAAAATGCTGATTAGGTCATCAGAATATACCATTAAAAAGCTATTAAGGTTTTTCTCTTTGCTAAATTTCTCTTTTACTAATTTGAAACATGTAACAATATTGTCCCATAGAAAGGTTTATAATTTGAACCCAGCTTCTTTTCAAGTACTGAGATAAAAGTCCAGCCTATAAACTGAAGAAAAGAAGATCATAAATATATCTTTTGGTCTCAACATATGGTTTATTTAGTCTGTAAATTCAGTTTAATGACCAGCATGCATCATTTAAAGTGTATTTTAAGTTTTTCTTTAATCTTCCTATATAGATGTAGCATTTAGCCTCATAAGTGAATAAAAATATACACAACTTCAAAAATAATGTATAACTTAGTGAGACCATTACCAATGTGTTCAGAATAAACTTGTCAATTACCAACTTTTGAATTTTTCCTTTTCTTCTGTCAAGTATTCAGTGAAATTTTCTAGAAATGCAAATTAATGGTTTCTCATTTTACATTCCTAAAAATATTTTCCATCAGTAGACAAAAAGTGCAAAAATTGAAAGCAGTAAATAAGAAAGTGATAGCAGAATAAAAGTTTGAAAGAAATGGGAAATACCATTAATTTCCATTTATGTAAAATCCACCTGTCAGAATCACCTTGAGAGTTTCAGCTAAATATTTGTTTCTAGTTCGATCTCTTTGTTTACTCCAGTCTCCTCCTCCTTCTTCCATTAGCTTTGATAAACAATTATAAACTTTTAAAATTCAATCTCACCATTCAACATTTACTCTGATTCTAATTTAATGCTTTGAAGATACTCATCAATTTGCTTTTTCCACCCTTTTTCTACCATTGCTCTAATAGATGTTTCAATTAAAATAAATCCAGGTTTCTCAAGAGATAGCTTAATTAGTGATTGACTAACAGAAATCAACACTTTTCTCACAGCAGAAATTTGGTATGACCTAAAAGCCAGAAATAGTTATATTGCAGGATGTAGGTATGTAGGCTGGATCTCATCAAAGTAGAAAAACATATAAACTAAATTTGAATACTGTAATTTGTAGAATATGAGATTACATGGTTAGGCAGGCATAATTTGTACTTTCAGCCATTTATAAGGACAGATGGAATTTTGAGTATACAGGAAAAAATTAAAATCTTTATTTTAGTGCTATATTTTGAGTAAATCTAATTCTTCTTTTACCATTCTTTCTTTCAAATATGCAAAAACTTTTAACATTTTCCCCTTGTGTCTTCTCTTTTTAAAATCTGTGTGTTTCCATTTACTCTAATACTCAGTTGGTGTAGTTTCTAGACTTTTTGCCATTTATTTTTAGAAATTTTCATGTAACCAAGGATATTGTTATGTTATGGCACATGGAATTCAATAATCCTTTGTGGTATGATTAGCCCACAATTTCATGGCAATTGTCTATCCCTTCAAGAGGCAAAATAGACTAATGCAATAGACTAGAGGCTAAGAATGCTACTCTGGAGTCATACTGACAGGATTTGATTCTTGGTTTCATCATCCTCCAGCTGTGTTTTCTTAATCCACAAAATGGAAAAAATCATAGTACCCTCTACCCTCTGCACAGGGCAATGTGAAGACTGAGTGACATAAATCAAGCTCTTAGATAGTACCCAGTCTATAACAAGCTATATGTAAGCTCTATTTTTATCTTTTGTCCTCTATATTTTATCACTAAATCTGGTTATTTACTTCCTTTAGAAGGGAGGTAAACATTCATATTGACTCATGATATACCTGTAATTAAAACACAAAATTCTTAGCATATTTTTACCTGAATTACTGGTGAGCTAGGACTGCTTTTCCTAAAATGTATATAAGAGTTCTTGAAAATACAATGACATTGTGTATAATTTTTTTAATTTCTTGATATACTCAGAAGGAATAGGAAACTTCTGGTCTATGTTCACTTAGTAGAGTCTTGGTAGCGTTTTTGCTCCAGCTTTGGTTTGATAGCTACACATTGTTTAAAACATTAAACAGATTACATTTTATTTGATTTGATCTTATTTGTCTACCACTGTCCTCACTTTGTGTTATTGGATTTAAATTGGGACAAAAAAATCAACATATCTCTTTATAGTTTAAAATAAAGGTTCATGTCCTGAATTCTTCCAAAGTAGGACAGCCTCATTTTTTCTGAATAGGAGATAGACATGTTGTAGAAACTGTACTGAGGTTAGACATGTTGTAGAAACTGTACTGAGGTTATTAGGGAGTTAATCAAGTCAAATAATAGAAGGCATTCTTTTGAATTCGGCATCCATGTTTGTTCACTTGTGATTTAGTAATATTTAGTAATATTAAACTATAGGAAATAAATATAACTATGTTTTCCAATATCTTAAATATCGAAGAGTGCTGTTAGGTGAAAATATTTTAAAATGGGTATTTAATAATTTTGATTCTCATTTTAATATGTCATTCAAAAGGTGTCTAACTCAATTAAAGACAATTGTTGTCATGGCAACATAGGTGCTTATCCCTAGAATGATAATCATGATTCACCCATTATAAGAGTGGGCAAAATATTTTCTCTAAATGATATGTACAAGTGCTGAAAGTTGATGCAGGTCCTCCCAAAGTAACATACAAATTTTCATGAATATACAAATGTAGAATTAACAAATTTCACCTAATTTCAACTTTGCCTAAGTGGCTTACTGTCATCAATCTCAGCCTCATCCTATATACAAAAATGATATTAACCTAGTAATTTTGTGGATAAATATTAGCCTATATCTCTCCCTATAATTTCTTTTACCGTTTTCACTATTTTACTTTTATCTTTTTTTCTATTTCAACATTCCTTGTTTAGTCATTTCTACCTCAAGAAGTTTATTTTATATGTGAAGATAAAATCTGCTCAAGAGGTAAGCTTTTCCTTTGTTAAAACCTTGAATTAGACCATGATTTAAACATATGGATTGTTCTCAGTGAGGAAGCTAAAGTGATATAATTATCTAAAATGGAAATGTCAGTCTCTGGCATTCAATACTATACTTATTTTAAACACTGTGGTTTGCATAAAAACCACTTTGAGAGCAGGTTACAATGCAGACACAATGGATCCCATCCTGTGTAGCTCTTGTTCTACCAATTTGGGAGGATCTGTTCATCTTCATTTCAATTATGCAGATAGCTCTAGACCTTTCTAAAGAAGAGTGATGAAAGAAAACAAAACTCTGATTTAGCTCTAGCTAGACGATTGGTTTATATAGAATGAAAACTAGGGAAATGTGGGGACTGACCATACTAGAGCGAGGCCTTTCCAATTCTTTAAACTCTTAGTCCTTTTATTGACTAGGATTGTTGAGTAGTTGATTCAGAAAGTTAAAACACTGAGGTAATTGTCGTCCTGGAAATTGCTCTGTATATTTCATATACTCTCAGTCTGTTTGTACATTGAAGAGCTATTTCCAGTATAATAGGGGCAAGTTTTCATCCTTAGTGTTACAAATCTCTTTCACCCTTAATGATAGGCTTGTTACACAATACAAAAATGAAGCTTCTGAAGAGTCTATTCCAACTGATGAATTCAGTGAAATCCGAAACATTTTCATTAATTTTCTTAGTGCATTTCTTGGCATGAAGCCTGGCTGCCGTTTCAGCCATATACGTGATGTACTTCCCCAAATAGCTGGGCGTTATAGACCGTATAAGAATGTGTCTTTTAGGAGGCTGACGTAAATCACCATTGATGGTGAACCAATAATGAATCTGAAATATTTGTAATTAGCCTGTAATCAACTTCTTTCCAAAAGATAAAGGCATATAGTGCTTTCATGGAATTCTTTGTTGAGGCATATTGATTCAATCTGAAGATGCTCTCATCCAAGAATGAAGATTAGGAAAGGGCTCATAAACTGAAGATAAGAGGATAGAACCTCAGTCAGTAAGGTAGTAGGGCTCTATTTATCTCGGGTGAAAATCAAGGAAATCACTAGCACATCATAACAAAATAGGGACCTAAAATAAAGTATTTAAAACTCAAATAATATAAAATCCAGAATCCCAAGAGTCAGGTAGTCATTGTAAAGACAGCCATTATAACACAGAAAAATAACCTAGTGACAGGGTTTATCCAAAAAGCTCTTTGTATTTCTTGCCCAACTTTAAAGATTATTGATCAGGTTTGCACACTTCATGCCCTATTGTGTATAAAAGGAAGAAATAACAGGTTTTTGCAAAGTAAAACAACAGTGTTGATAGTTGTGCTTTTTTTTTTCTTTTTTTTTTAATCCTTAATCAGGCAAGGGTAAGAGAGAATATGGAAGTTATTCTATAATATTTGAAGATGTTGAGTAGATCTGCATATTGAGATACATTGTCAAGTTAAAACAGGTACATTTAGTGAAAAATTAAATTACAGGAGAAAACCAAAGCATTACTTGGGGAATTGTCTTTATGGAGTCTCTTTTCTCCAATTTGTAACTATTCCTAAAGAGTTTTTGGGTGATTAATTGATGACAACAAAACTTTCAGCAATTCTGTAGCAGGGTAAAAACTTACTGACTTAGAGAATTACTGCGACTAGAAAGATCAGAGCACTAACAGGCACACTCCTTTCTATAGAAAAGTCTAAAAGTATATTTAGTAATAACAAAGTCACAATAAGGAGAAATAACTGTGTAACCCTGGGTGAATTTAAAGGCTAGTATAGTGTGCTACTACACTTCATGTCTTATCTCCACCATATATTTTGGTATAAGTTAGAATTCTTTTTTTGAGGGTGTAAGAAAAGATATTTTGACCGCTATTATAATTAGTGAAATGAATGTTACTGATTTCTCTCCATTTGATTTCTGAAAATCACCAGACTTGAGAAGTCATTACCAAAGATAAAACTAACCATAATATAACTTGTCCTATAAATAAGCTTGGTTTTGTTTCCATTCCTCTACGGGTAACTGACCCTAGAAAAAATGGCTTAAAAGAATCAATTAAGTGTTAAGTTTCAGTGGAAAAGCCTGTTATCCAGTGAGAAACTTGCTCACATTTCCTGATTTGTTTTTAGCTTCTCTGTCAAAATTATTTCATCCTTCTAAATGTATGTGATATGTAGTATATATTATTATCTACTTTTTCCCCCATTTCACTCTAACTTATTCCTTATTATCCTTATCTGGGCTTTTGAAGGTAGGGACTAAGGTAGAGCAAATTGATTTATTTAAAGAAGATAACTGAATGCCTTGGGGCACTTTATAAGGGGATGCCAAGTTTTGTTTAGGAGGGTCAGGAAAAGGAACTTCCACTGATTCACAGGAAAGATTGATGACAGAACTGGAAAGACTTGAGAGGAGAGGGAGAGAAGGAGTAGAGAGAGAGAAGAGGATGGGGAGAATGCAAGATGAGGAAAATGCAGAAAGGAGTCTTAAGGTGCTTCACTGTGAACTGTACAGGATGAATAATCTCTTCCTTCTCCCCTGTGGAATCTTTAGTAAATTCTCCTGTGCTGAACAGTACTTGTGTATGAGTAAATTTATTAGGGAACGCTAACAGCATTCAAAAAGGGGCCAACTACCATTTGAGTTCATTTTCATGCAGTCAAAAACATCTCTTGAATGTATGTTATAGGCCATTGAATGTATATTATGTGGGGATTGAGAGACAGTTAAAATGAGCAAAGTGCTTCTCCCACATAGTGTGGTAGGTGGGTTTCAGAGACAACCCCAATACCCTAAGCCCTTTTATCAACCTCTCCTCTTGTGTGTGGATGGCTATCACTTCCTAAATTGAGTACTGATTGGTTGGAGTACTTTGAGGTACTCAAAAGGAAGATTTTTCTGAATGAGCCTGAGCTAATAAGAAGAACCCTTTTAAGACCCTTCCTACAAGGAGATTCAAAGCATGAGGTCTATGGGGGAGGCCTGTAGCAAGAACCTGAGAGTGTTTTCTAGGAGCTGAGAGTAATCCTCAAACAACATAGTAAATACATGGGGGCCTCAGTTATATGGCTGCAAGGAAATACATCTCTCCATAAAGCTGTGGAAGCTTGAAAGTTTGCAGATGCAGATGTACCCAGCAGCCACCTTACCTTCAACCTTGTGAGACTGAGCAGAGAATCCAGACTTCTGACCCATGAAAACTGTGAGATAATAACTTTTTGTTTTTTAAGCTGCTAGAATTGTGGTAATTTGTTACACAGAAATAGACATCTAATACATATCTTGCTGCCTTCTCTCAGAGTCTTTCTGTTTCTCTATATTATTATTTTAACTTAAAATTATCACATGAGAGAATCTAATCGTTGGCCAGTAATCATCCAATCCTGAATATGCATTTACGAGTCCCTCCAACCATGTTATTGTAGATTCTGGCGCCCTGGATAGGCAGACCAAATGGTTAATAATAAGTCAACATTTCCTGAATAGTACTTAGATACCATTTTAAGCATCTTCCCTGTATTTACTCATCTATCACAGACAACACAACTAACCTCCACTCTTTGGATGAGGTAACTGAGGTACAGAGAAGTTAAGTAATATGCCCCAGGTCACACAACTAATAAGTAACAAAACCGGGTTTTGAAAATCCAGGTGTCTGGTTTTAGAGTGTTTTAAGTGTAACCATACTGCCTATCCTGATGCACCTCTAGAGAATAAGACCTGAACAAGTCCTATCCACATTTGGATGTATAATATTGTGAAGTCAGAAGCTTCTTAAATTCTGTTAAGTTGCAGAGGTTGCCCTGTAAGGAAATCTCTTGCCACTTAAGGAATATTTCATAAGTCTGACATTGATTAATAATTCTGAGAAGCTGTACCTACACCAAAAATGACAGCTTTCAGCAAAGTTTGAGAGATGCAGGTGGAAAATCAGTGCTTGTAGAAATGTATGTTTATAAATGAGTAGTAGTATTAAAAACAACAAGACCTCAAATTCTGAACGCCTGTTTTCTAAAATGTCACATGGGAAGAAGTTCTTCCTTCCAACAAGAAGAAAATTATTAAAAATTCAGTTGTGATGGCATTTCACAAGATTTTCAATATTGGTAATTTTGTCATAAGTTAAATCTAATATTAATACATATGTGATTCATTGTAGTTTCTATTTTAGAACTTTCTAATCTGTCATTATGAGATACTATTATCTGTCTTGTTCCCATGGTTTTCAATGCTAAAGCATTTTGCTGACTGTAAATTAATGAGCATGACAAAAAGATCAATTTGTAAGGAAAGTCAGACAGACACAGGATAATTTTTATTAATATTATTCTCATGAAAATATCAGTTTGATTATAGTAGTGGTGTGACCTTGTCACTCAGTTAGAAAATATTTTGGGAGTAATCTTTTTTTTTTCTCTTGACTAATAGTTAATGCATTTTAGAGTGGTGAAACACTTAAACCTCTACTAAATAAAATACCTTTTATATATATTTGGTATAATTACTGTCTTAAGTATACATGTTTCCTCTTTGGCTTTAATTTGGTCTCCATAACATGCCTTCACATTTTGCTTTTTAAATTTTATTTACATATTAATGCTCCCTTTATATTTTAAAATAGGATGGGAATTAACTCAGTGTTATTCAGAAATTTATTGTCTTAAAAGTGTTAGATATGGTGCTAGGAAGTGGATTTATTATAATAAAAGCATCATCCACAGCATCGAGATTTCAGCCTAAAAGAAAACTCTCTGTATCTAGTTATGTTCCTATATATATTTCACATTCACACAAAGTATAATGCATGCAATTATATATCTTGGTAAGTTTTAAAGAAATAAACTTGATGAACTATATTAATAGAGAAAAATGTACTTGGGTGATTAGGGTAAATCTCTAAGCAGAAATACAATTTAAGATGGAAACAGGCATTTGAAAAATAGGGAAATGTGTTTGAAACCAAAGTAATGGTATGTATCAAGATTCTGAGATGAGAAACTCTTGGCATTTAGAATGGTAGCTACTAAAATTGAAGGATATTAGAGGTTAAGTCAGAGAATACCATAAAATTAGAGATAGGTAAGACCCATTCATAGAGAACCCAGTGTACCTGTTATGGAATTTAACATTTTAGCCATTTTATTTTCAGTGTTGAGGAAAAAGAAATACTAAAATAAATTCAAGTTGATCTTCTATAAAGGGTTTACCTTCATTTGATTTTGTTCTTAAAATTCAGTGTTCTGGTCTTCTACCCGATCTTCTACCTTTCACAAAAATTAACTTAAAATGTAACATAAATACATCTATGTCTAAAATAAAGAACTTTAAAACTTCTAGAAGAAAATGGAGGAAAAAGCTCTATATGACTTAGGTTCAGTGATGAGATTTTATTGTTGTTGTTTTTTTTTTTTAATTGAGGTACAGTTGACATACAATGTTATGTGGGTTTCAGGTATAGAACATAGTGATTTAACACTTGTATACATTGTGAAATGGTCACCACAATAAGTATAGACATCATCTGTTACCTTGCAAAGTTAATACAATGTTATTGACTGTATTTCTCACGCTGTGTATTATGTTCCCATTACTAATTTATTTTATAACTAGAAGTTTATATTTAATCTTCCTACCTATTTTGCCACATCCCCAACCCTTCTTCCCTCTGACAACCACCAATCTACCCTCTTATCTATTAGTCTAGATTTTGTTATGAGATTAGTTCTCTTGTATAGATTCCACTTGTAAGTGAAATCATGTGGTATTTCTTTCTCTGACTTATTTCACTTCATATATATATATATATATATATATACACACACACACACAATTATTTCATATATATATATATATGTATGTTCATCCCTCAGTGGTCACAGGTTGGCCCCATATCTTGGCTATTGTAAATAATGCAGCAATGTACACAGAGGTGCATGTATCTTTTGAATTAGTGTTTTCATTTTTTTTTTTTTTTGTATAGATAGCAGTAGAATTGCAAGATCATATTGTAGCTCTACGTTTCATTTTTTGAGGAAATGCCACACTGTTTTCCATGGCAGCTGTACCAATTTACTTTCCCACTAACAGTACAGAACCGTTCCCTTTTCTCCACATTCTTTCAAAATTCATTATTTCTTGTCTTTTTGATAATATTCATTCTGAAAGATGTGCATTAATATCTCATTGTGTTCTTGATCTGCATTTCCCTGATGATTAATGATGTTGAGCATTTTTTCATGTGTCTATTGGCCATCTGTATGTCTTCTTTGGAAAACTGTCTATTCGAGTCCTCTGCCCATTGTAATCTAGCTGTTTGATTTTTTGGGGGTTGTATGAGCTCTTTGTATATTTTGGATATTAACCACTTATCAGATATATCATTTGCAAATATCTTCTCCCATTCAGTAGGCAGCCTTTTCATTTTGTTGATAGATTCCTTTGCTGAGTAAAAGCTTTTTAGTTTGCTGTGGTCCCTTTTATTTATTATTGGTTTTGTTTCTCTAGCCTTTGCAGTCAGATCCAAAAAAAAATAAAACATTGCCAAGTCTGAAGTCAAGGAACTTACTGCCTGCATTTTAAGAGTTTTACAGCTTCAGTACTTACATGAAAGCCTTTAATCCATTTTGAGTTAATTTTCAAATGTGACATAGAACAGTGATCCAGTTATTGTGTTCTTCAGCTCTGTCTCTTCTATTTTGGGCTTTCTTATATTTTCTCTTTGTTGAAGTTCTCACTGTGTTCTTTTATCCTATATTGTGGAGAGCATTCATCTTGTTTTCAGACCTTTTTCAGGAGGAAATGATTCATATGTAGCTATAGATTTAGCGTGTCCATATGAGGAGGTGAGCTCAGAGTCTTCACTGGTCTCCATCTTGGACTCCTGCTGATGAGTTTTAGAAACAACACATGGTTCATCAAAGACAAAAAATGGATACACTGAACTTTCTGAAAATAGAAACTTCTTGTTGAAAAAGTGTACTATTAGGATAATAAAAATGCAAGTCACAGACTGGAAGAAAGTATTTATATCTAAAGCATACCCCAAATCCTTCAAACTCCATAATAAGAAAACAAACAATTCAGTTGAAAATTTTCTGTGTGTTCCAAACTACACTAAACTATACTAAACTACACTAACATAAAGCATTTGTTTAAAAATCTCATGGTTGTAGTTTCATATTTTTTCTTTCAATTTTTTTTTTTTTTTTTTTTGGCTTTTGTTTTACAGGGCTGCACCTGCAGCATGCGGAGGTTCCCAGGCTAGGGGTCCAATCAGAGCTGAAGTCTCTGGCCTACACCACAGCCATAGCAATGTGGGATTCTAGCCGTGTCTGTGACCTACACCACAGCTCACTGCAACGCTGGATCCTTAACCCACTGAGAAAGGCCAGGGATCAAACCCGCCTCCTCATGGATGCTAGTTGGGTTCACTAACTGCTGAGCCACAATGGGAACTCCTTTTCTTCCAAATTTGAAAGTTTGAGTTGGTTGACATTTTCAGCCATTTCCACATCTTTAGGTGTCACATGTTTTAAAAGACTATGGCAGTGCTGTTATTGTAGTCAAGGGAAAGGAAAGGTCCTTTTTTCTTTCCAATAATTTAAGTTGTCTTCACTTAGGATGGTTGTGGAAGTTGTAGCTATAAAAGAAAATATATTTCCTCTTTAATCTTAGAAAGTCTCCACGTACAAAAGCTGGTGGAACCCCAGAGTTCTAAGATCCACTTTCTGTGACCAATTGGAGAAGGCTGGCTTTTGGGCCCACCTGCCCTTCAACATTATTGATTTCTGTCTGTAGGAGTATATCAGATTTATTTTACTTCATACTTAACACCATAGTAATACTGAGAAGATCTGTCTGAATATTCTTCTAAGGTGATAAAATCAACTTGAAGAAATTAAAAAAAAAATGTAAACCTACATTGGATGAATGATATTGGAAACTGTTTCTGCTATCCCCCTCTTAGCAATTCTAGAATATTGTGGTTAAAAGCAAAAAGTATCAAGTGAAGCATCAGGAGATTACTCCAGAATTGCATCTATAATTAGGAAAAATCCAAAGAAAATATGTAATATCTCCTTAGCGATAACAGCCATGGTGCATATATAAAGAACACATGTTCTGAGCATAATGCTGAGCACTTTAGGTAGATTTACTCCTTATATCGTCCTGCTGACCTAGGAAGTTGGTGAACCCATTATACTTATAGCAGAGAGAACACCAAAGCACTGAAGCAAAGAGGACTTGTCAAAAGTCACACAGCTAAAATAATTCAGCAAAATTCAACCTTGGATGTCTGCCCCAGGCCCATTGTCATGGACACCATACTAAATTGCTCCAAGGGATAAAAAGAATCCCGTTAATTATTATGTAATTTTGTTAACTATGGCCAAATATTTGGTATATCATTACTTAAGCAATCTACTCAGAGTGTACTGTGCCTATACATTTGTGGGATCTCACATAAATATTTAGTAAGATTTAAAATTATAGGTTAAGTTCTATTATTTAATTTTTGGTTTATAAGTAAACATTTCCCATATGCATTTAATTAAAATACTGGAATATTATACATCTAATATGGTCACATATTCAGTATAATATTCAAACATTATGATCATAATTTTAACTGTAATTTATAAGATATTTTAATAGAATTGGTATTGTCACTGAGCATTTGCTATCAATTTAAATCTTCCTTCTGTTTTATTTTTCTACTAATAACGACATAATTTTTCCAGTGAGCAAGATCCAAACTTCAAAACTATCTTTGACCTCATGTTTTCTTTGTCATCAAATCAAGCCAGTCATAGAGTCTTTACAATTCTATCTTCTGAACTTTATATACATATTCCCTTTCCTACTGTCACACCTAAACTTCAGGTCCTTATACATACAACCCATTTCAGCTTTGCTTCTCAGCCTCACCTTTTCTTTCCTTCTGTGCATCCCTTACACTTCAGCCAAATACACGCCTCCCCAAATGTCCTCAATTCTCAACATCCTCCCTTTGTTCATGCTAAACCATTTCCTTTTCATTCATTTTTCTTACCAATTCTTACATAAATCCTACTCATCCTACAAGAATTTGCTTAAATTATATTTTATTAAAAAAAACAAATTTAGTTTTATAAGAACTATAATTAACCATTTTCAATCTGCTGTTAACCCTTCAGCCAGATTAGCTTTCCTCTGAACAATCCAGTGAGGATCATTACCTCATTTTACTGAATTCTCTTCTCTTTCCTGACTATCCTACTTAATGGGCAAACACATCACTTCTTTACATGTTATATATTTGGCAATTTTATTGCCTTTCTCCTGTTACTAGAATCCACATTAAAAATCCAAACAAAAAGATTTTTTTCTGTTCATGACTGAATCCCCAGTCTTCCCATACTATGCCTGTCATAGACTGGCACAGAAAGTGTGTGTTCCATTAGTAATTTTCCAGCCAGAAATAATCCCCTCTCTTATAACTTCTTATGGTACTTAATATATCCTAGATATATTATTGTTGTTTTTGCCAATTTGTTATTGAAGTATAGATCCTTTTCAATGTTTTATTAGTTTCAGCAAAGTGATTCAGTATATATATATGTATATATATATATATATACATATATATATTCTTTGTAGATTATTTTCTCTTGTAGGTTGTTAAAAAATATTAAGTATAGTTTCTTGTGCTATGCAGTAAGTCCTTTTTGCTTATCTCTTTATATACAGTAGTGTGTATAAATTAATCCCAGACTTCTAACTTATCCCTTCTTCCCCCTTTCCCTTTGGTAACCATAAGTTTTCTATGTCTGTGGTCTCTTTCTGTTTTGTATATAAGTTCATTTATATCATATTTTTTAGATTTCTCATTTTTAAAATGTTTATAAACATTTTCATCTGATATTTGTCTTTCTCTGTCTGGCTTACTTTACCTTTATGATAATCTCTAGGTCCAACCAAAAGAGATTTTCATAGTTTATTCTGCATCTCTCATAGTGCACTATATGTAATTATCCCACAGTGAAAGTTTTTAATGTGTTGCTTGAATGAATTACTCTCTTGTAATGCAGTGATTAATAGGCATGTGATTTTAGTTTCACAAAGTCCACATTTTCTATCTAAACCATTATAAGTGTGAGAGTTTGAGTATTTCATTTTAGGAACTCTTTTAAAAATACCGTAGTTTACTTTCTTGAATTTTCTCCATTGCCTTTAAAATGTTATAGGTCAATTGTTCCAAAATATTTAAAAATTTATTTCTATTTTCTAATAATTTCAATATGTTATTGGAAGTGACACAAAAATAATATTCTAAATCCTGTTTAACCTTGTTATAAAATTGTATTTACCTTTATGGATTAAAAAAAAAAAAACTAAAGGCAAAAAGTCAAAATTGTCAGCAATGTAAATGTTTATGTTAATCTGGCTTCTAGAATATTAATGTTCATATCAATAAGTACTCTAGAGGTACTCTGGTACATGGAAGTCAAGCCCAGACTGGAATCAGACATTTAATGCCTTTCTCTACCATCTACTTTTCTGACTCAGTTTTTTCATATAAAATAAAGGAAATATAATAAAAATAATTAACTCAAAGGCCTTTTGTGACCATAGAAATTGTTAGTCTATGTAAAGAACTTAAAACGGTGTCTCACATAATATACCTATATAAGTATCTGATAAGTTTATAATCATTATTGAGGGAAAGTCACAGTTGATAGCAATTTTTCAGAAGTTTGGGTGTCTAATCATTTGCCTGAAGAACAATAAATTCCTTTTAGCACTCCCAGAGTAAATCCATCACGCATAGGCAGAATCACAAAAAAATTAGTCCATGAGCCTAATGTATAAATTCAGAATTCGCATTTACCCATGATGTCCAGTAAGAATGCTAACAATACCAGTGAAGCAGATAAATTCTTCATCTTTGTCTTGATGTAGGTGGCAAAAAGGAAGCCAAAGCATAATGAAAACGCCTTAGAGAGCATGTTAATTAAAGAAGGAATCGGTTCTTTGATTTTGATATTAAGTGACATTATGCCAAAAATAAGCCTGCCAGGCAGTATTCTTGGAAATGAACATCCTCTCTCTGGAAGGTCACTGTGTCTCTTTCCATGCTATGCTTCCTGGTCTAAACAAACCCTGTTCTGGGTGATGAGTTTTTTCAAGTGTGTTAATGTAGACAATCGCAATATACTTCTAAAGACCTAAAACAGAAATATTTTGTCACTTTGTGGAGAATTTTCAATATTTCAGACTATCTATATATTTTTAATAGAGAAGTATTTTTCGCTCTAAGTTCTTAGGTGGGTTAAATCATCCCTGTAACCTCTGAATACTATGATCATTTACTATGGAAAAAGGGATAAATACAATTATTGTTAAATAAGCACCAAAGGGAAATACTGATACATTCTCTGCAATACTATGTTATAGAAAACAATTAACTTTTTCTTAGCATTTATTTATCCTTATAAATTTTGACATGTCCCAAAGTGGACCACTGCAGAAGTGAAGTTTATAGAAGACACAACCAAATATTTGTTTCATTTTGTTCAAAATGAAAACTCACAGTAATTAATCCTAAACTCTTCTAACATCAGTCTGAGTTCAGCATAAAAGATACATTTTAATATTCATGGTTCAACTTGCCAACTATGCATTATGTGGATTCAATAAGGTTTGAATACACACTCGCATGCACAACAAACACATTTCTGAAAATCTAGAGCCATATCCTAATGTAAAGCAAGGAACCTGAGCATATTTATTCTAAAGTAGTTAAAGGGGTCTCTTAAAGTATAAAAATAAAAAAAAAAGTTCTGGAAAAAGTATCTTATAAGCTTATCTTAAAAACTTCCTGTAGAGATCTATTGTAAAATACTGTACCAAAGATCAACCATAATGTGTTGTACAATTAAAATTTTTTTAAGAAGTAGATCTCAAAAAAAGGAAGAATATCTCACTTTAAGTGTTTGTACTGCAATAAATTAAAATTTTGAAAAATAAAGAAATAAAAGGATAGGAGAACTTAATAAAAATAACTTTTTTGTGTTGTGACTCACAGTGCACTTAAATTTAAGTTCATGTCTGTGAAGAAAATGTTCACCTTGTTCTGAAATGACTGGTTCTCCTTAGTTTTAAATGCCCACTCCAGAAAATGCTGTTTCTTCTACAAGAGCTGCAAATGTGCCAAGAGACTGAAAGTAAAGTATTTAGTGCTAACTTTAAGGTGGAAATATGTCCTCCTTATAGAGCTATAACTTGACTCTGAGAAATATTTCTGAAAAGATTTAATATTTCTGCATTTAACTAAAGGTTGTTCACAATTATTGATTTTTCTGTAGTAAGGCATTGTTTTCCAAAAGAAAAAAAGAGGAAAGAAACATGTGAGACTATCAGTCGGAAGTGAGAGCACCCACTATTTTAAACTATATAATTGTGAATTATCACTCTGTTTTATACTGGACAAATGCTATGATTGTTTACTTAATTTTACTATGGTATGTGTCAGTAATTCAGAATTTGTGATCATCTGGAGTCAGTTGAGTAGAAATACGTTTTCTCACAATGTGAGAGGTAGAAGTAGACTATACACGAAACTGTAATACTCTAAATTCTACTTATGATAACCCTTTTAAAAACTTTGAATAGCTAATGTTCTAACGTTTTGTATAAGATTCTATTGTATAATACGCAATCAAATAAAATTTAAACAAATAATTGTCAGCAGTATTTTCAGGCAGCCCTCTGCCTGGAAGAAACTTGTCTTTTACACAGTGATATGCTTCTGGAGTTAATCAAATTCCCTTCTGCCTTACACATGAAAGTACATTACAGATAAGTTGAGTTAATATCAGTAATAACTTGCACGTGTAAAGCATTCATTTTATTTTAACTAATGTCTCATATAACATTTGATTGATTATCTTATCAATCCTGTGATAGAAAGTAGGTATTATAATCCTTGCATTGAGGCTAAGGTTATTGAACCTTAAAGAGATTATAATAATTCAAGATTATAAAAATAATTAGTTATGCATATGTGACTGACCTCAAATATATTCATTGGCTACTTATTATATGTCAAGTTCTATGCTAATATGCAAAAAGAAATTCATCATGCTTATTTATATATCCCTTTCTAAATACTAGACAATATGTTTTGCAAATATAATTTATTTAGTGAGTTTACAAGTGAGAAAATGAGGCAGAGAGAGGTGAAGTAAGTTATCTAGGGTCGCCAGTGTACTGAAAGATAGAGCCAGGATAAGAACCCATGCGTATAAAATTACAGTATATGTTTCCTCCATTTCATAGGTCTAGAAACCTCAGAGCTATTACTGAAAATGATTTTAAATTCTGAAAATAGAATGCAAATAAAATCTAAGTTAAACTTGCCACAAACATAATTATACGTTGCAAGAAAGATGTTTGCGAAAATGAAGAAAAAATTTTTTAAGAAATTTAAAAAGTAAAAATATGGTAATTGAAAAATAAAACCACATGATTAAAAAGTCTAGATGGAAGCTAGATTCAACAATATCATGAAGGAACTGTAATGCTCTATGAATGTTATCTTAATGATACATATTCAAGAGACTTGGTGAATTCATTGGCACATTCCTTTATTTAAAAACAAAAACATTAGTTTCATGATTTTGTTTTAATGTAATGCTTTGTATAGGAATGAAATGGGATGCATATTTTTTTCTCAAAGCATTGATGTGAGCCTGTTTCCTGACATTCATTTTCCTTCTAGTCCTTAAAGAAGCTGTGGTATCCCTGAAATAATATAGGCTTAGACAAACATGATCAAGAACTCGGTGTTCTTATAAAAGAGAGTTTGTTCAACCTAGAAGCATTTGGGAAAAGAGCAGTTGAAAAAAGATTAGAAACAAAGAACAAAGATAGTTGAGTGTTCAGATATGTTTATGCTTTCATGTAGATTATTTGTCAGATTTGAATGGGCACAGACTTCAAAATAATTCAATTCACAGTGGGATTAACTTATAGAGTTGCTGTGGATATACAGCTGAGTGCTTTGGCCTAATATCTTATATGCTATTGCTTTTAATCACCTTGCTGAATTTACAGTTTAAAAATAATAGCACCCCGAGTAAGAGTGAAGAGTGTGAAAACTGTGCACTAGAAAGATGAAAGATGAGAAAAAGAGGTTGATAATTACCCGACAGCCTAGCATGCTGTTCACCCTACCCATCACTTCCCAAATGTATACACATACTTCCACACATGAGCTTGGGAAAAGAAAAATATAGCTCTCTACAGTACTTTCTAACTCACTGGAATTAATCATTTAGGTAATAACTACTATTTTATTGATTTTGTGCTAGATCTTACATTAATCCCCTCAACCATCCCATAAGGAAGACCTGCTAATATCTCACTGTTTAGATTAAACAGCCAAGCCTTAAAGTAATTATTTGGCAGAGACAAGACTCAACTCTGGAGTTCCTGCTTTGGTGCAATGGATTAGAATCTAGCATTGCCACAGCTGTGCCATAAGTCGTCGCAGCTATGGCTCAAATTTGATCCTTGGCATCGGAATTTCTATATGCCTCAGATGTGTCCCCCTCTAAAAAAAAAAACAAAAACGAAAACCTCAACTCTGTATGATTACAAATATGTGCTCAAATTATTATGCTGTGGAAGAGGGTCCTTGTCAAAAAACAATTTTTAAAATTCTTGTAGTTTATGATGCTACTTCCTAGTTCGTGATTTGAGTCATCTTGGGCATTGTCCTAAAGACTGTCAACAGTGATAGACCCTTTTCAGATTTTGTTAAGCATTAAAAAGTTACCTGAGAAGGTTAAAAAATTCCCCATGCCTATGTCTCACCCTATACCAGTTAAATTACAATGATTGGAAGTGCTACTCAGGAATAAAGTTTTTTTGGTGCTTTTTCAGATGATTCCAAAATACAGTCATAATTCAGACGGCCAAAAAGCACAGGAAAAGATGCTCAACATTACTAATTTTTAGAGAAATGAAAAACAAAACTACAATGAGGTATCATGTCACATCAGTCAGAATGGCTATCATCAAAAAGTCTAAAAAAAAAACAAACAAACAAAAAAAAAAAGGAGTTCCCGTCGTGGCTCAGTGGTTAACGAATCCGACTAGGAACCATGAGGTTGCGGGTTCGATCCCTGGCCTTGCTCAGTGGGTTAACAATCCGGCGTTGCCGTGAGCTGTGGTGTAGGTTGCAGACGCGGCTCGGATCCCGCGTTGCTGTGGCTGCGGCGTAGGCCAGTGGCCACAGCTCCGATTAGACCCCTAGCCTGGGAACCTCCACATGCCGCGGGTGCGGCCATAAAATGACAAAAGGCAAAAAAAACAAACAAAAAAAAGTCTACAAACAATAAATGCTAGAGAGGGTATAGAGAAAAGGAAACCCTCCTACACCTTTGGTGGGAATGTAAGCTGGTGCAACCTTTATGGAGAACAGTATGGAGGGTCTTTAAAAAACTAAATATAGAACTACCATATGATCCAGGAATCCTACTCTGGGCACATATCTAGACAAAACTGTAATTTGAAAAGATGCGTGCACGCCAGTGTTCATTGCATCACTACTTACAATAGCTAAGACGTGGCAGCAACCAAAATATGTATCAACAGAGGATAGAGTAAAGAGGATATGGTACATATATACAATGAAATATTTTTCAGCCATAAAAAAGCATGAAATAATGTTATTTGTAGCAATATGGGTGGACCTAGAAATTATCATACCAAGTGAAGTAAGGCAGAAAAAGACAAGTATCATTTGACATCACTAGTATGTGAAACCTAGTAGAAATGATATAATACAACTTACAAAGCAGAAGCAGACTCAAAGATTTCAAAACCAAACTTATATGTACCAAAGGTGAAAACTGGGGGGGGGGATAAATTAGAGGGTTGGAATTGATATGTATATATATATACTATTATATATAGAATAGACGGGTACCACAGACTATAATATAGGGGAATTGACTCAGTACTGTGTGGTAACCTATATGGGAAAAGAATCTGAAAAGTAGCAGATATACGTATATGTATAATCGATTTACTTTGCTATATACCTGAAATTAACACAACTTTGTAACTCAACTATATTCCAGTAAATTTTTTTAAAGATACAGTCATGCTTGAGAACCAATCTTCTAGGTACCTTGCTTCCTACCATTAGTGCTTGTACAATCTTTCCATCTCACCAGCATAGTTATCCAGTCTCTATCAAACATCCCTGGGAATAGCTTTGACTGTCAAAACAGTTCATAGGTTAATTCAAAACTGTCACTCTTCCTTCTGTCCCTTGGTATTAGTCCTGCCTCATTGGGATAATGTAATTTTTATATCTGTTTTATATGTGGCAATATATTAGAAGTCAGTTTTATGGTCCCCTAAGTTTTCTCGGTTCCAGGATAAATCATTTCTTTCTTTTACCTATTTCTCTTATGACATGACTGCAAATATTATTATCTTAGGAACTTTCTTTTGAATAGACTAGTTATCAGTATAACACCTTGGAGAGAACTTGGATTTTAGAGTCATAATTTAGTTTACATTCCGTACCTGCTACTTACTAGTCTTGTGAACTTGGAAAAATTACTGAATTTTTTCAGCTCCCCTTCTGCCACAAATAATGCTACTTCATGTAACTTTTATGAGTATAAAATGAAAGCTACAAAGTAAGAATAAGACTCCTAGAAGCTTTGAATGCTGAAAATTTAGCAGTTTATCATGTTCCACTACATCCTCCATACATACAATTCAAATGGAAACAACACTAAACCTGACATAAGAAAGGAATCCAATTAAGTTCTGGTTTTCATTTTCCCTTCATTGATAACTTGATTTTTGAAATTGTTAACAGTAAGGATATAATTCACTAAATACACAGACACATTTCTTTGTACCTTTATTTTGCTAGTGCTCCAAATATCCGTTTAACCTCTTCATGAGTAACGTAGTGCAAAAGTGCTCAAATGCAGTTCTGCTTGGTTGACGTGAGACTGGGGAGACATGTTTGACTGTAGGCAAGTTTTTTAACCACTTCAACAAATTTCAGTTCCCTTAGTTGTAATTATATGCCTTGAAGGATAATTGTAAAGATTGCAAAGATCTCAGAGAATCAAAACAAATGATGTATAAAAGGTACTTAACAGGACAAGATAGGGTGCATTCAGAATTCGTATGGAGTTTGGGATTAGCAGATGCAAACTCTTAACATTTAGAATGGATAAGCAGTGAGGTCCTACTGTATAGCACAGGGAATTATATACAGTCTGTTGGGCTATAACATGATGAAAGATACTATAAGAAAACGAAGGTGGAGTTCCCATTGTGGCTCAGCGGAAACAAACATGACTGGTATCCATGAGGATGCAGGTTCAATACCTGATCCCACTCTGTGGATTAAGCAACCGGCATTGCCTTGAGCTACAGTGTAGCTGTAGGTTGCAGATGCGGCTCACATCTGGTATTGCTGTGGCTGTGGCATAGGCCTGCAGCTGCAATCTGATCCCTAGTCTGGGAACTTCCATATGTCTTACCTGCAGCCCTACAAACAAGAAAGAAAAAAAAAAAAAATGACAGTATATGTATGTGTATGACTGGATCACTTTGCTGTACAGCAGAAATTGGTACAACATTGTAAATCAACTATACTGTAAAAAAATCGAAATATAGAAAGTCCTTATAGGAGTTTTCCTGTGGCACAGCAGTTTAAAGATCTGGCATTGTTACTGCAGCAGCCTGAATCTCTGCTGTGGCATGGGTTCAATTCCCGGCCTGGGAAATTCTACATGCTGTAGGCACGGACAAAAAAAAAAAAAGTGCCTGTAAGTGATCAAAAACACTAGATACGTTATAGTGGGTAAGGACTTCAGCTTTGATGCTATTTTGAGTGCAAATATTAGAGTTTGTTTCTCTGAAACCGTAGGCAAATTATGGGATGTCTGTGTCAGCTTCCTTCTTGGAAAATAGGGATTAAAAATATATCCACCTAGTAAGGTTTTTGTGATGTTTAAATAATTAATACTCAATATGTTTAGCACAAAATAGTCTCAATACAATTTTACTATCTTCATTATTATTAATGACAACAATTTGTATTAAAAATTAAAATATCTGGCATTTGGTAGGCATTCAAAGTGTGGCCTAATTTTCTTTTCAAGTGAGTGGCCCATAATTGAACACAATTCTAAAATTTAGAAGATGTCTGCCCATTGTAGGTACTCAGTGAACACATGTTAAATGAAAAGAAAGGGATTATAACTTTTATAACTGCCCTCTTTTTAAATATAGATTCATCATCCTAATTAGTATAACCTAAAAATACATTTGTATTTCATTCTTTCCAAGTAATCTAAATTCCAATTAATTTTTATTTTTTTAAATTAGTAAGTTCTTTATTTTACTTATATAATAAATCTATTTTATTTTTCTTTATATTATTTTTTAATGAATTTCTAGACACACGGTGTTCTTATTATGTTGAATAGGAGAATACTATAGGAGAAAACCTACAAAATTACTTCTAACTCAATATTATATAATAGCTTGATTGTTAAATTTCAACCCCTATGATTCAAGCTTGTGACTTTTATTACACGAAAATAAAAATATTGAGACACTTAACCTTCTCAGTTTAGCTCAGCTGAGCACAAGCTGTATCCCTTTAAACTCACTTGATCTAATAATTATTGATACTTAGACCTTCACCAAGTCATTTGTGCACTCTGGGGCCTTTGCATCATCATCTGTTAAACAGGAATAATGTTATTTAGCTTATGAGGATATTTTAAGAAATAAACGAAGTGGCATATCTGAAAATACCCTGAGATATGCAATGTGCATATACATGACAACAGCATGCATATGTGTGTTGAGAGCAAAAGAGTGTGAGACGGACAGACAGACTTGCTACTTGCTCAGGTATATCCTCGTCAAAAAGTAATCAAAGTAGCTATGCCTAAAGTTCAGAAATTTACCTCAGTTTAAACATTCTGACAGAAACTATTTTAGAATGCTTATTTTGATTTAAATATGACTCATATAAGAGTAAAATGCTTGCATTTTCTACTTGTAACAGGCCAGAGGAGGTTAATTTTAATTATGATATTCTGTACTTTTTATAGCCACTGCCAAATTTTAAAATTCAAGTTTATTCATTTTGCTTTATCTGACTACAGTAAAATCTAACATTATTGATTTTCCTAAATAGATATCACTTGAAAGTTATATTACAAAGTGAGCATGCAGGCTATAAAATATTTCAAAGGCTATTGAATTCTGTAAAATAACTGACCCACGTTTTCATAGCTATTCTCCTAGTGTACATCTCTACCAGAGTCTGTTAACTATCTAACTTTGCTTCTACTTTTCTACTTTAAAATCCAAGGTGTCATTTAACAAATGTCAAAATGGTGCAATGTGTTAGGCATTAGAAGAGTTGAAAATGAATATCTGTAAAATGAAAGGAAAAAACCTGGGGTACTTTAGTTTGAAAAGCAAAGTTTGAAAAAAAATGATAATGGTCATTAAAATTGGAAAAAATTTTCAGAATACATAAATACTGGAATCATTCTTCTGGTTCTGTGTTAGAATTTTCTAGAGTTGAAAGCTACCTTTATTTTTATTTTTTATTATTTTTATTTATTTGTTTATTTATTTATTTGTTTATTTATTTATTTATTTATTTATTTATTTTTGTCTTTTTGCTTTATCTAGGGCCGCACCCGCGGCATATGGAGGTTACCAGGCTAGGGGTCTAACAGGATCTATAGCCGCTGGCCTTCGCCACAGCCACAGCAATGTGGGATCCGAGCCGCGTCTGCAACCTACACCACAGCTCACGGCAAAGCCAGATCCTTAACCCACTGAGCGAGGCCAGGGATCGAACCCGCAACCACATGGTTCTTAGTCGGATCTGTTAACCACTGAGCCACGACGGGAACTCCCGAAAGCTACCTTTTTATGGATAAAACTTAGTATGTGTAAAATATGGACATGATATATTTTGTAAAAATCTGTATTGGTTGTCAAAATAAAAGGATAACTGGATCCAACTTAATCTATTTCACAAGAATATTTGTTATTTCCAATATAGACTTTATTTTCATTTTTTTTTTAATGTGGACAAATGAGGAAAACAGGAAAATAATTATAGTACCATGTATCAAAGCCATAAATATGCCCCCTGCTGACTTTTAACAAACCACCAGGATAAAAAAACTAATGAAGGGTGAGCATGAGAGTATCTAGTAGTTTTCCTAAGGTACATTTATATTGCGTTTATAGAATGTCTTCCTCAAGAGAGCAGAAATTATTTTTTATTAACAAAGAGCTGTAAGGAAAGTGCTGTTCTCTTTATTTTTTTTGAGGGTTTAAATATTTCCCACAGTGTTACCATTTTAATACACAATGGGAAAGCTAGTGCAATACGTAAGTTGTGGTTTTAGTTAACATTGTGTATGTAGTTTATAATCTTTCTGTTTTCTAATATTTTAAATGTATAGAGAACTTTCTCAATAGTAAATGGCTTTGTCTTATTGTTTATATAAAATCATTCTAAACTAGCTTATCCTTTAATAAGTAGAATATTTTCTGAAAAGAATTATCTGTTTTCTCACATGTAAAGTTTCCTTTATTCTTTGAAAAGCAAAATTTTAATATTTTCACTATGAAAAACTCTCATACTGCAGTTATGAGACCTATATTTTTAAAGCATCAAAGCCTTTTAAAAATCCCATATTGCCATGTTAGATTTGGAGAATACCGAAAGTAAGCCTTGACTAGTTTAGTCACTGTTCATATCAATGCCTACTTAGACTAAAATCTGTTGAAGAGGATGGTGAATCCTTGATTTGTAAAGCATTTCACTGAAATACTACAAAGAGAATATTTATTTGAATGTATTTATGTAGTCTAATATTATTTTATATATTCATCTTTTTCTGTTGGTTGGCTAAAATGATTTAAGATAAAATTAGCTTTAATAGCATGTGAAGTGATATTTCTGGATTTCGATCTT
Organism: Catagonus wagneri; assembly: GCA_004024745.2. Classification (NCBI taxonomy): domain Eukaryota; kingdom Metazoa; phylum Chordata; class Mammalia; order Artiodactyla; family Tayassuidae; genus Catagonus; species Catagonus wagneri. The sequence continues at coordinate 3,807,901 of PVHT020000886.1, read as the reverse complement.
ACTAAACCATGCTGACTGAAAAAAAAAAACACACTTAAAATTGAGAGTTATGTTTTATTCGGGGACCCATGAGAAAGAAATGTCTATAATATAATGACATTTCCTTAGAGATTGCAGTAGAATTTTCAGTGGCTACTAAACTTTCACTCATAAGTGAAATGATAGGTTAATGATACTTACCAAATACTAAAATCTGATAATTGGTTTTTAAAATCACTCTTTTGCAATTATTAATTTAGAACTTTCTCAGTATAACTAAATTATAAACTATCTAACATTATTATATATAGAAACTATTGAACTGATAACTAAACTATTGAATAAACTATAATTTAGAATGTAATCATTAACTTTTGTATATTGATCTATACAAAAACCCCATTAACTTATTGACATAAGAATCCAAAGTACTTTGAATTAGGGGAATTTTCCAGATAATTGAAGATTATCATATAAGTATCAGAAAATTGTTTTGATTGCATATACTCCTATCAGGCTTTCTGCCTATCTTAGAAAATTGTTATTGAGCATGATTCAACATTCATATGATCATTCCCGATGGTAGGAGAACACCAGTGACCTACTGACTGAATTAATCCCAGTGTCACATTCCCTCTGGAAAGCCATGATGCCAATGCTTGTCTCTCCTATTCTATGGGTCAGATCACTTCTTTTCCATGAATTGTTTGCCGGTAAACCTGTCTATTTTAGTTGTAACTGTTATTGTAAACATTATTGTTATTAGATGAACTAGTTAAAAAATTAAACAGGTAAAACAAGACAAGGGAAAAGGATGAGCAAACCAAGTTGAGTGTTTTAGGAAAGTCTTGAAAACACTAAAAAATTTGGGAACAGTGAGCACATTCATAGGAAAAAAAATCAATATTCAGCTAGCCTTGTGAGAAACTTTAAGTCCACTTTAAATTAACTTCAACTAGAATTGAGGAATAAGTATTGCTGCGTGACAAGAAAGAGGAAGCAGAGTGACATGGGAAAGCCCTCACTCAAGAGAAAGGCCTTGGTCCTCTACTGGAAGATGGATGGCGAGTGGATTTCCAGGTGTTTTAAGTTAAAGTGAAATGTTTAACATATCGAAATACATTTTCTTGTGATTCTTGGTTTATAGACTTTCTCTAGGAACTGATCAAGTGGTCCTGATTTTGCAGATTAGAGGACGATGATGTACTCTATTTCATGTTGTAGCCTAAGGAAAGCAATATTCTTTGGATGTGAAATCATGTTACGATACAGTATCTTCCTTGCTTCTTATGCACTGTTTTGCTTTCAGGTCCACATTCTGTCCCACTTCTGAATGTTTTGCATATCTAATTACAGGTAGTTGGAATGTTACTGTACCTTTAATACACAAACATACTTAGATCTGGTTCACATTTACCAACCAAGACATAAACTTTATCTCCTTCCTCCTCGCATCCCACAGTCTACCTATTTTTCAGCTTTCAAGCTTATTTAACCCCAGTGAAAGTTAATTGGGAAAATGATAAGTGGAAACAAAGGAATAGGTGAATGTAAGCTTGTAACAAACCTGAGAGTTAAATGATGATTGTTTTAAAATTCTGCCCTCATTGGAGAATCACTAAAGGTTTTTGATGAGTATTTCTATATGTCAGGTATATGTTTTAAATGATTAAATTATTCTCTGTGATGATAAATTCCTTAAATGAATTTGTTTTACATTACTTTTTCGATCCTCTTTTCTTTTTTCTATAAAAAGCGTACACTTTATCATAATTGATACATCTGTGTCAAATGAGAAAATCAGTTTAAAGAGAATGTTTGCTTCTACAAAAACGAATTTTTAATAGTCTGTCCTTAGTATTAACTTTTTTTCCCTCCTTTTGTAGTGTGAAGAGTACTGACATTGAAAAGATTTTAATTTCTATTGATAATAAATGAACACACTGCCAGAAAGAGGATCTAAAATAATTAGAGGAATGCATGTCAAGTTTTTTAGGTCCTCATATTAACACACAGTGCATGCTGCTTCTTATTTTTGCAAATGTCAACCTTCTCCTTGATGTGTCTTTTGGGAAATAGTTCACTCTGTTTCAAAGGCATATAATAAAAGAAAAGGGCTTAGGGCAATATTTAAGCAATGAAAGAAACACAGGACATTTATGACTAGCTGGGAGGAACTGATTGCCTTTGGCTGTGCCTTGGGAAATCCCCAGGAAATACAGTAAGTTGTGATTACTATTATAAGTTAAAATGATATAAAGCATGCAGAGGAATTTGTGTTTTCCTTATGGGTGACTGCATTTCATATTCTCAGTGTGCCATTAAAGTTCATATCCACTCCTGTGTTTCTTACTGAAGTACTAGCAGGATATGTATTATTTAAAATTGCAGAAGAGTAACTTTAAGAGAATGAATTTAAGAAAAAAATTTACAGCTAAGCTTATGTAAAAAATGTAGGTGTTTTCACACACCTCAATTAAATATCTACCATAAAACTAGTAGCATTTTAAAATTAATGGTATCAACATTTGTGTTGCAAACGTTTGTTAAAATTTGTACATTTTTTATTACAATGTATATAACTGTAAATAGACGCTGTAAATAGTGTTAGAGGTAGGTGAAAAATAAGAGCATAAATTTAGTTTTCTCAGTGCATTTTCATTGTGGTTATTTCTCATAAAAGTAGAAATGTTTAAGTCTACTAGCATTATGTGCTGTCAGTCAGGATGTGGTTTATCATGACCTGATAGGTCTTCATTTCTGAGTTTCTAGCAGGTGGTTAAGAATATAGAGGAAACCATCTCACAAACCTGTGTTGTTTTTTTTTATTTAAAAATTATTTTTCCCTTTATGGTAGTTAAGAAATCTAACGTCAAGTCCTACTTACTATATTGTCTCAGCTTTACTGCACTACCTTCAAATTTAAATCCTGATATAAAAATTATTCTTGAAATGAGGTCTAAAATGCCAACAGTAGGTATTCAGTCTGATGACCACTATTTTTGGTCCTGTAGAGATAACAAACTGGGTACAGAAAGCACAGTCTATTTTAAGGCACTTTTGCCTTGCAGGTTCTGCCTACTGCCTGCTTGATTAATGAACAAGTAACTCTATCACTGTATGTCATCCGAGGCGGTAGATCAAGGGCATGCCTTAGGCAGGTCGATGATACAAGAGGGATTTTAAAAGAGATAATATTTTAATATGATCATCTTGGGTGCTTTGTGAAGAGTTAAAATAAATATCTAAATAAGTACAAAACTAGTGAAATTGTTTTTTGCATAATTTAGGTACCTAAAATACACACACCTAAATAAAATTGCCAGGCATTATACAATCTACATATTTCCGTACATATTAGCATTAACAATAGTTCTGAGAGGTATATGCAAATTTGAACCATTACTTTTATAAGTTTAAATAGAAATTCAACCAAAAGCATGAAGGGATGTAAAACTATTTATGTGTTTATCAGAAATATCTTGTCTTCACCTAAAGTCTCATTATTCCTCTAAATCCTACTGATTCCACATGTATATACTGTGATGCACCAAGGTCATTTTTCTTCGTTTGTGATTATTCTAGAAGTTGAGCATTCTGCTCTACATTCAAGTCAAACAAATATTTTAATATTTTCTTTTTGGTTTTTTTTTCCATCTTTTTAGGGCCGCAACTGCGGCATATGGAAGTTCCCGGGCTACGGGTCAAATCAGAGCTGTAGCTGCAGGCCTACACACAGCCACAGCAACTCCAGTCCAAGAGGCATCTGCTACCTAAACCACAGCTCATGGCAATGCCAGATTCCTGAACCCACTGAGCAAGGCCAGGGATTGAACCTACGTCCTCATGGATACTAGTCAGATTCGTTTCCACTGAGACACAACGGGAACTCCAAATTAGTATTTTCTTGAACAACTAATTGTTTCTTAAACTATTTCATTATCAAGATAACTTTAACTTCTAAGATATTAGACAATTAAAATTCTAATTTTCTAAAAGTTCCATGCCCGCTTGGATTATAATTATGTAATTTTAAATAATTTTAAAAGCTCTTTAATTTCTTATCTGCAATTCCAAGATCTAAAAACAAAACAAAATAAAGCAAACAAGCATACAAAATCCCCTGAAAACCTAAAGTCTTTCTATGACTTATTTTGTAATCAAATCTGGCCTGATCCAAATTGACAAGGGTCTGTTCATAATTTTTTAAAGTCACAATGGTGTTACCATATTTTTGCTGCAGAAATATTCATGTTCTTAATCATTACAACCTTACAGCTAGCTTAGGGGTATTATTTTCATATCTGAATTCTGAAAAACAGTTGCTCCAGGACTTTTTGATAAAGGGTTTTTTAAGAATTTTCTTACATCTAAATTCCTATTCCATGTCCAAAACTATTTTGCTTTTTGATATGTGTGCCTGGGGCTAGTAAGTTCTAAATTCTTATTGAATCATATTTGAGATATTATTTTAACATTTTTTTCAGGTACAAATTGTGTTTGTTGGGTTTCACTTCATCCAGGTCAGGAATTCCTCTTTTTGGTCTCTGGACTATGCTTACAACCTGTATTTAATAAACACTTACGTGGGACAAGAAGGTATTAAGGAAGTTCTTTACCGTGTGTGTGTGCACGCGTGCGTGCGCATGCACTCACACAAGCGTGTAGTTTTTAAGGCGGTCATTACCTTTATTTTATGGATTTCTAGGTTTTCAGTTTTTTCCCCGTCCCAAATCTTATGCTTATTTCCTTATTTACAGCTAAGATGGTTTATAATGAAAAACACCATATCCATATAATTCACAGAACAGCTTCTAAGTGTGTGGCTCCATTTTCATACACACCTTGATCCCAGAGGCTTAGCAAGGCAAAAGTAAGCTCCTGGACTGCACGCACCAAAGGGCTCAGTTTTTGGCCTGTCAGTGCAACATCCTGGCTTGATAATGATGGAAATTCATTTTACTACTTCTCCCTCTCTCTTACTTGTGAGTATGGGAAAGACATTATTTCCTATAGAGATAATATTATGCACTTCAGATAATTTTGTCATTACTAATATAACAGTACATGTGAAATAAGCATAGGGGGTGCTACAAAGCACTGTAAAAAGTGATAAACGTGAACTATACTGTCTGTGTGGAAAAAAAAAAATTCAGGAGTGAAGTAATTCATTGCTGGATTTTCTAAGCTCCTACACTGGCTTTTCCTTACTGAGCCTCAAATGAATGAACTCATATTTTGATTTGGATTAATTATTTTTAAATGTTGCTTCAGTTCATCATTTTAGGTTATAGATGGGATTTTTCATCAACTTTTTAGAAAGAAAAGGGGTTAGATAGAAAATGATGTGGGTAAACTGAATAATGTAGCCTTCCTTATTACATCTCCCTAAATATTTTCTTTTAACTAGTTCTGAGTTGTTCATTACAAGCAGTTTTCCTAAGCACTGTAACTATTTCTAACAATGCTGAGTTTTGCCATGGTAACATCTGATCATTTATTACTCCATCCCAAGTATTACGTCAAAAATAAGATCGGTAATGTTTGTGCTCCTTTGTTCTTAACCCATACACACATATATCTTTTTAAAAAGCTTAGGTCGAATAAATAAAGATTTTGGAAATGTTCTGTATTGGATTTGGAATTTTATTAAAAATAATGTTTGTCGATATTTGGTCTTTATGTTGACATATGATAGCATTTTTAATTGGAAAATATTCTATTGAGGTAGTTAGTTACTTTGGAAGGCAGTTTGACAGTTTCTTACAAAGTAAAATATATGCTTATTATACAATCCAGCAATCATCCTCCTTGGTATTTACCCAAATGAGGTGAAAACTTATGTCATATAAACACCAGCACATGGATGTTTCTAGTACTTTTATTTACAGTTTCAAATATTTACAAGCAACCTAGAAAACTCTTCAGTGAGTGAACTGTGGTACATCCAGACAATGGAGTATTATCCAAAGCTAAAAAGAAATGAGCCCTAAGCTATGAAAAGACATGGAAGAAATTTAAATGCATATTACTCAGTTAAAAAAAAGCCAATTTGAAAAGGTTAAATACTGTACAATTCCAATTATATGTTATTCCAGGAATAGCCAAACTATGAGTCAGTAAAAAGGTCAGTGGTTGCAAAGGGTTAGAGGGTAGGGAAGGATGAATAACCAGAGCATAGAGGATTTTTAGGATAATGAAACTAATCTGTATGATACTATAATGGTAGATACACATCATTACAAATGCGTCAAAACCCAATGAATGCACAAGAGTGGACCCTAAGGTACACTACGGACTCTGGGTGATAATGATGTATCAGTGTAGGTTCATTAGTTATAGCAAATGTAGCTGTTGATGGGGATGTTGATAATGGAAGAGGGGTACACATGTAAAAAGAAAAGTCTTTTTAAAAAATGATTCCATTGAGCGTAGAAATATAACTACATTTAATGACTCTGAGAAGTGTAATGAAAAATACCAAAGCTTCATATCACCTGTACAAAGTACAGTAAAAAAAAAAAAACTTTATTGATGCAGAAATAGGCAAATTAAGGTAAGAATTGTGATCTGGAAAGACAATCCGAGGATGTATGTACACCACATAATATTAAGTTTTTCATTGAAATGAAAGAAGTATACAATAAATTATGTGGAGGCAAATAGATAAAAATTAAGGCCAAGGAATTTTCCCTCCGAATTCTGTTGAGCTACTCTGCATTTGCCTAATTGTGACCCTCCCCGCCAATTAACACAACAACTGGAAGTTTTAGAAATTGAGACTTTCTTCTCTAGAGTATTATAAACATATTACCTTCCCAAATTCTATATTTTGTTCCAATGGTAATTTATTATAGGAATAAATTAGAACATACATCTTTATCTAATTATATACCTAATAAAGATGAGCCGCTGTACCATAAGCCTTGGACATATTTTTATAATATATAGGAAAAGTAATGTGATTTTTAGTTCCGAATATGAGATTCAATAATCCAGATTTAAAGAAAAAAATTGAGTTTTTTGTTGTTTAGATTTTTGTTCCTTGGACTTGAGGCAACTTTTAAAAAATTCTAAAAGGTAAAGAAAAACACAGTACATTTTCTCACAAATGGTGAATTTTTACTACAAGTAATGATTTTGTAAATCAACTTTGCGTAACGAATGATGATCTTGTGCTTTCCACTCAGACTAGGTGTATATATCCTAGATTTAGGCAGATCTCTCTCTGATCTAGATCTTTCTTGGGCTCCTTTCCGTTTGGATAAACAAATATAACACCATTCCATCTCAAATACAAAACTGGAATAGTAGTTAGAAGTTTCTGGACATTTGATTATGTGGTTTTCATTAATTAACTTTTATTGATGCACAGATTAGGGCCATTTTATTGAAGTCAATTTTTTTTTAATATATGGTGTTTGAGGTAGAAAAAGAATAGAGCAAATAATAGTACACTGCTTAGTTTAGGATTTTGAGAAAACGTTTGCATCAGCTAAGGAACTGTTGCAAAGGAACCTATTTTTTAAGGAGGCCACATCATAAATATTATGTGAGTTCTACTTTTCACAAAACCCCTTTCCTGTCAATTTTAAATGTTTCCATCTTTTGCTATAATTTTCATTTTACGTTATTTTAGCATATTATATATTTTTCTTTTGTACAAATATTATTTTAATGTATGTCTTCCAAATGCAATAACTCAAAAACCTTATTTAATAAAAGCCTCTTAAACCACCTTTATTTTGTATTTCTTTTCATTTTCTTTATTCATTTCTCCACCATTTTCTGTTACTAATGATCAGTTGCTCCAAAAAAAAAAAAAAAAATGTGTTTTATTTACAGGGCACAGCTTATGGAAGTGCTCCTGTACCTTCTCGCAGGCAATTATGTGAGTCTCTTAAATTCAGCTCTGTGTTGTAACCTTGACAATGTGTTCCTGTGCTGTAGCATGGCATGCTGATTGAGACCAAATGCCCTAAGGTCAATATGCAATCCACAATGTTGTATATTACCTACAATGTGTTTGTAGTAAATGGTTCCTTTTGCCTCTTCCTTATCTGTTTGTCATTATCTAGCCCATTTAAGAAAACTGCGCTGCAAAGTGGCCAAGTGTATTAAGGCTTCAAGAATAGCTCAAAGTCTGGGGCAAGGATAGAGTGGCTCTTATTTAAGTTTATTTTCATTTAGCAACAACAATAGTACCTTCTCTGTTAACCAAATCAGTAAACTTTCTTAAATACTAACTTATTTTATAGATTTGTTCAAAGAGCCCTTATATCGTACACAGCTGTGTTTAAGTCACAGTTAATGACACCTCTTTCCTGAAAAAGGAAAAATCCATTAAAAGAAATACTCCTTCTAGTGGAGATTTAAAGAAACTTGACTTTCTAACTACCTTAGTTTATTTCTGTCATCACATTTAGAAAATTTGAAAAGAATCTATACATTTTTAAATAGAAATCCTGAATTTCATAATCTTGCTTAGCTGTATTATAAATATATGCACCTCACAGAGAGTCAGATATTTGCTTTTCAGCTCAAGAGATTTCTGTGACAGCTTGTCTGCTTTAACATGAACTTTTTGTCAATGAGACGATGTGTATGTAAATTTCATATGTAGAATCTCCAAAGTGCCATCAGACTTTGAGAATGAGCTATTTTCATTGCCCGTTTCCATCCATGTCTTTTCTCTTTTCCCACGGCAGCATCCATCAGAAAAGCATGGTTGTTTACCTCCATTATAGACTGCTACAGCAATACACCACATGATTCTAATTGTTGTGTCTAGCAATAAATGTTACGTAGACTCATCTTAATATGGTATTAAAGGTGATTCAAAGGTACAGTCCTGTTTGCATAACGTTTTTGTTTACTACTGACAAAAGAAATATATGATTTGATGACATTCTCTGAGAAGGATCTGTGAGTTGGTTAAAAAAACAAAAAACTGCAGCTCTTTGCACCATTATAAACGTGCCTGAAGAACATACAAAAATATACACTTTACTGTCTCTTGTTTCATGAAAGGATATTGATGGTTCAGATTCTTAAGAATGAAGTTGTAGCAGAAAGAACTGCTCATGTAAATAGAAAATAGGATTTAACTATATTAAATACCCCTCCTACGTGAAATAATCATCAACTGGCCTCAAATTATCCCTTGCTGTTACTTTTTTATCTATCTGTCATCTAACTTTCTAAAATAGTGTTGTTGCTGTTGTTGTTTTAATGTAGGTATTGGTGCAGTATTATTACTAAACAAACTTGGTTCCACTGGTGCATGAGAAGTAAAGCCATTCTACTTACTCTGGGTTGTGGTGTAGGAAAGTGCAGCATTTATTGTAAGACACCAGAAAAGGAGTCCAAGGTATCTAATGCTCAAAAGACCCAAACTCCCCAATGAATTTCAGGGAAGCATTTTTAAAGGCAATATGAGGGATCATAGTCACAGAGTATATTATCAACTTGTGCCAGTTCTTTGACTGGTTTGATAATGAGGTGATAGGGTGGTGTCCTAAGGGTTAACATTATCAATCCTCTGGCTTCAATTCAGTAAGTATGGGAGCTACATACTCATGGCCAACAACTGGTTAATGTCTTCCATTTGGTGGGGGTTTTAGCATCTGTAAAACAACTTAGGAATATACATTAGGCACCTTATCTATGTACTTTAGGGAAGAACTAAAGATTCTGTGACTGCCATATTGCTGATTTACTGTTTAAATTCTTAGCAGTTCTCCTGGCTCAACTGATATTTTTGTCACGTCATATTCACATTCTTTCAGTCATGAGCCAGTCTTTTATGACTCTGGGAAGGCCTGGAAGACTTTTCTGCAAACCAGAGGCAAGCAAAGGGTGTGGGGAAAGTAGTCTGTCCAGGATGGCTCTGTAGTGTCCTCAGTTAACAGTATTAATAAAAATTGAAATCTGCACCAAGAACTCCAATGAGATAAATATTTTGATTTTTTTTATTTGCCTCCTTTTAAAGTAGAAAGTCATTCTTGTACATATAAATTATAGCACCTGAAGATGGAGGAGTATCTATTGTTATAGAAAAGATGTCGTTACTAGAAACTTTTAAAAATGTGAATTCATTATACATGCCCTGAAATCATGAGTGGAAATATAAAGGATATGGAAGTATAATCTTCAATTATGGAAGATTGAAGTATAATCTTCAATTTAAACTAAACATATTTCTCACTTTTATAAAACCAATTGTATAAAATCAAAATAACACTGGATATTTGAGGTTTCAGTTCATTAGTTCTAGCTAAATGAGAATTAATCCTATGAAAAACAAAAACAAAAATAAAATGATGGATAGTTTTCTCTAAGTCTAAGGATTTAAAATTGAAATGCTTTCTGTGCTTCAATAGATAAGATCATAAAATGGGCATAATGGGCATTGCCTCCTAAGCATATGGACTTAGAAATAGTAAGATTATAAAATGTGAATTTGGAATGATAACTAAGACATTGCATTTCAGTTAAGCACAAGTCTTGTGATCTTTGAATATGTATTCATAAGTACCCTAAATATTGTAAGTGTGGCGCTTGTTAAAGACATTATATTGAAATAGTGAATATTTTGTTCTACACATATGAACATCACTATTAATATAAATGTCTTCATTCCTAACCTATTACGTAAAATCAATTTCTATGTCAATATCTTACAGCTGGTTCCTGATTCTAGTATTTTATATTTTTGACTAAGTTAAAAGCAGTGATTACTTTCTTGAGATTACAATTAACCAAATTGTATTCATTTTTTAAATTAACTATTAGAGACTCCCTTGTTTTATGGCTGTCACTTTATTTCAAATATATATCCAGTTTAAAAATGTTCTTTAATCATAGCCCAAAACAAAATCTAAAAACAAAGAGGGATTTCTTAGATAATGAGGTAATTGGAAAGGATATGAATCTACAAAAAGAGGATGCATATCTTCATCTCAGGACACATTACGTAGATTTATTTAATAGGTCCACTCAAAGATACATTTATTGTGTGTTACTAATAATGGATCAAAGTTAAATTGAATATTTTCTTAGTTAATATTTTTCACCTTCATAGATATACTTGCAGAATGATTAAATAACTTGGAGAAGGGGGGATCTTGGAAAGTGTTTTGAATGCTAACAGTATTTTTTTATTATGAAATGATTAAAAGTTTACATCATCTATTCAAGTGATATTGACTTCTTTATTTCCTACTGGTTTATGTTTTAAAAATGATAATCAATTTTAATGAGTGAGGCTCTATCATATACTAGTAAAGACCAACTATAAAATTTTATGCATTGAGATGTATAATATTTGAATAAATATTTGCAGAGATTTGACCCATAAAATGCTATCAAAAATTCAAAGCACAAGAACTGATTTTACCATGGTTATTGTTTTCCATTTTGACTATAGTAACTATTTTAAAAGTTTCAAATTACAGAACAATGTATTTCTAATAGATAGGCCTTGTTCTCTTTTTCAAGAGAATATTCTAAAATATAATAAACTAATTCTAAAATATAAACTAAATATAAAAATGTGAACAACAAATTTCAAAATGCAAACAACTGTTCAAAAAAGATGTGGCTAAAATAATTAAAAACTTTGGTTTCATATTTCAAAACGTGGATTTGTTTTTTCCCAATTTATGAAAGAAAAGAACATGAAATATTTATAAGTAGTGTATTCATTGGTAGTTACCTAATTTAGCTGGGTCATTCTCCAGAGAGCTGAATGTCAACCTAACAGAAATGACTACACATGGTAATAATACTACCTTTCTATTCTGAACCAAATAGTGGTTTCCTTTTTAACAGAAATAGAACTGAAATTATACATTTAGAAGGGAGAGCATAGGCATAAAAATATATATATATTTTACTGTTTGGTATAGAGTTGAAGAATTATCTTAAAAATAAAGGGAAATTATTTTGACTATATGTGATCAAAAGATTAAATATTTCCATAGTATTTTGTACACTGTATTTCAGTTAATCCTCAAAAATATAAATGTATGCCATAAAATAATTATCATTTTGATTCAATTTATCAAAATATTTTATGCTATCAATTTTCCGAATTATATGGACCTCTCATTTGGTTTAGCTTACCTCCCCTAATTTTCAGTCAAGTTTTTTTTTCTTTTTTCTAGAGCTAAATAGCACTTTTTTATTTCAAATTGATTTTGTTAGCAAGTGATGAAAAACAAGAAATTCAATAAGAAAGGTAGGAAAGCAAAGTATTTATTTACAATAATATTAATCTCAAAGTCAGAATGAATGGTTTTAAGATGCTGAGCTAGCTTTGTAAGAACAGATTTTTCAAACTAGTGTTTTCACTGTGGCTTCTGATTTATTCCATTTCTTTCTTGGTTTATCAGTTTATTTGTTGTCATTTCCATTTTCTTTGTCTCTACTATCGCACTCAATAGGTGTAAGATGTAACTTTTGTTTCCTTGTTTTCTTTTTCTCTTTGCTGTGCTTAGAAGCAGTAAAGGAAGAGGCTACAATAGTAATGAGAACTAGCAGAATTTTTCCTATCATTGTCTTTGAAATACACCTTCCAAAGACGTGTCTTGTGGGATTGCTACAAACCTTACATGAGTAAAGCAGTGCTTATCAGATTTTGTATTATTGGAGAACAAAGGCAAATACATTGTGTCTATATGTTCACTGTTAAATACTCATATATATTAGGGGTTAAAGTCCACCGTTGAGAAAAGACTTTTCAGTTAGAAAGAGAATAACAAGAAAACACTTTTTTTAAAGTATTGGTAAAATTATAATATACCACTAATAGAAGAAAAGGTAATACAATAGATTGCTAAATAATTGAAAAGGTATAAAAGAAAAATAAAATATATGCTATAATCCTATAAATTACAGGGAAAATCCTAAACATGATGATTTTACACTTAATTGAGCTTATTCTGTTGAGTTGCTAAGAAGTAAAAAGCTGTCATCAGTTAAATTCAGGCCAACAAATTGGTAAGGGGCAAAAGGAGACTAGTAAGAAAATATAAATGGGAATCTACACCAACTATAGGATCTTCTCTACAGGCCTCACTAGAAGCTCACATACAAATGTTGGCAAAATTCCTGAGAAAGTTTCTCTTGAGCCAAAGGTCTAAAGAAGGGAATTGTAGCTACGATAAGATAGGCACAATACTCCACCCAGATGCTTCTTCCCTATTGTCCATATAGAACAAAAGCCTAAAATACAGGGGAAAACTAACTATACTGGTGAAATCCCATTGCAGCTGGGAGGAGGGAACAGAAAAAAATCATTTATTCCTGGGACAAAACAAGAATACATGATGGGCCCCAAACTACAGCTGGAGGAAAAGACCAACACCAAGAAAGCTGCATCTGTAAAAGCCTGGGACACAGTGTCTTCTGATTTAAGATTGATCAGAGGAGCAAAGAATGCCTCACCTTCTGTACCACAGACCCACAAGCTGTAGTTGTTAAGTAATCAGAGAATATGGCTGGAAATGTTGCAAGAGTAAGGAAAGAAACCCTGATGAGACAGCACAAAGCAGAGTCTAAAGCTGAAGGTGGAGCATACATTCAGAAAAATCCTTGACAAACCAGTTCCTATCTTAAACACCAGGTATCATTAAAGAAAATTTAAGGCTGTGGGTAACCATGGCAACAGTAACAAACTCAGTTCATCTCTGCCTAGGTTGACCCAAATGTGCATCCTAAAGTCTTAAAGGAAGAAATGGCATGCCCGTTTCCAGACACAAAATTTATTTACCTAAGTCTCTAATGTCCTACGTAACATGTCTCGCCTTCCACAAAACTTTGAAGGAACAGGGAAAAACAAGAGAAGAAAAAATATTGCCTTGGGGCAAAAGAATCAACAGAATTCAGATTCAGATATTAAGCATATGTTTGAAATATCAGAAAAGGGAATTAAAATAGCTATGAGTAATGTGTTATTACTCCAGTGGAAAAGTTTGACAATATGCAAGGTGTGCAATTTCATCAGAGAGATGGAATTGTAAGAATGAATCAAATAGAAATGTTAGATATTAAAAGCTCAATAGCAGATGAAAAATGCCTGTGATGATCCTACTTGTGGATTCAACATTGCCAAGGAGAAAAATCAACAAGATGGAAGGTAGGTCAATATAAATTACCGAAGCTGAAACATGACTGAGAAAAAAAAAAATTCAAGAGCTGTAGAACAATAACAAGTGGTCTAACTTATGTGTAATCAGGATCTTAGTGGGGGAAAAGAGAAGATACGGAAGAAAATTTTGAGAAATAATGTCTACAAATTTTCTAAAATTAATAGCACACAACAAATTATAGATCTAAGAAGCTTAAAGAGCACTAAACAGAAAAATAATAAAAAATATACCTAGATATATCGTATTCAAATTGCTCAAAATCAAAAACAGTCTGAAGATAGCCAGGGGAGGAAAAAATATATATTACATTGAGGAACTAAGATGAGAATTATAGTAGATTTCTCATCAAGAACCTTGTTAGCTAGGAGACATCTTTAAGGTTTCGAAAGGGAAAAACAAACTGGCAACACAGAATTCTATAGTTCAGTGACTATATTTCCAAAAATGAATGTAAAGACTTTTTCAGAAAAACAAATACTGAGAAAATTCTCTGCCAACATACCTCTGTTAAGGGTTGAATTGTTTCCTCAGTCTCCACCTGTGCATAGCAAAGAATTGAAACGGTGAGCATATTACAGCAAGTTTGTCAAAGTAAAATTACACTCTCAGGGGGAGAGTGGGCAGCCCTGTGAGTAGGGACTAGGCCTGCTTTACAATTGGGATTCCCTTATATCCGCATACTGCTGACTTGAGTGGAGACCTGATTTCTCCCGTCCCTATGCCCCACCAATTTTTCCAGCCCCTGGCTCACTGCCCAAGTGTAAGAGCTTTGATTGGTTTCTGTATGGGGCATAGTTGATCTCCTGATTGGTCTCTGACAGGATACCTTATTTGCATGGGGGACAGGTTAAGAGGAAGTTTCCCTGAGAGTTCCCTGATACTGTGCCTGTGTGTTCTTATTGTCTCAATAGAGTTAGGGTGAGGAGTGGGCCACATACCTTTCCTAGTAGGAGATATGAGGGAGTAGGCTCAGTAGCCAAAGGTGGGGGAAGTGGTGTTACAATGAGATGGGTGGGGCAATGATAAGGGTTTGGTAATTTTTGTCTTAGCCAGAGGCTTTGAGTTTGATCTCCTTGAAGAGGACTTGAAGCCTAACATCTCCACTATAAGAAAAGTTAAAAGAACTAATGAATAGCACTGAAAAATGGAATGAATGGAACTAAAAATAAACTTTCCTTTAAAAGTCATATATAGAGCTGTTCAATATTTCTATTTGATTTATGACGTGTTACAATTTGATTTGTAAACCTTAGATTAAATTATTCTTACTACTAAGGTATTACCGAAACGGTTATTATCTTAGTCTGTTCCAACTGCTATAATAAAAATACCATAGATTGGGTGGCTTAAACAGGCATTTATTTATCATAGCTCTGGAGGCTGGGAAGTCCAGGATTAAGGAGCTAGCAAATTTGGTGTCTGACAGGAGCCCCCTTCCTAGTTCGCAATGGCTTCTCATGCATCCTCAAGAGGCAGAGGGAGCTCTCCAGTGTCTCTTTCCTAAA
The DNA here is from genome assembly GCA_004024745.2 of Catagonus wagneri. Classification (NCBI taxonomy): domain Eukaryota; kingdom Metazoa; phylum Chordata; class Mammalia; order Artiodactyla; family Tayassuidae; genus Catagonus; species Catagonus wagneri. The sequence goes on along the minus strand of PVHT020000886.1, from coordinate 3,792,264 downwards.
CCCTCTAATCTTATTCATGAGGGATCTCTCTCTCCCTCCCTAAGGCCTTGCCTCCAAATACTGTCTTCTTAAGGAATAGATTTTAACATATGAATTTTGAGGGAATACAAATATTCATTCTATAGCAATCATAATCACAATGTTTTTGTAGTTTATGCCTCCTACTTCTACAATAGTTATTTTGTAGGCATTTCTTTTCATGTGAATATGTATACTTTTATGTGTCATTGCAGTTTTATAGTGGATATTTAAAGTTAACAATGAAGCAGAAACTGCATGCAATAAGACACAGAGGAGAGGCAGGAATAAATATTATTAAAAGCTGAATAATCCAGTAATTCATTTGCTATTCTTTCTTTTCTATACATCAGTGACTGTATGTATTGTCATGTTGTTACTTATCACTCTTACTGAAATTAGCATATTTTTATTATACTTAAAACATTAGAACTTATTCTAAAACATGACAACATTTAAAGATTGGAAATTGAAGGCCTAAATTTAATAGGCAAGGAATATTGTGGACTACTAATATAAGATAATACTATTTTATACAGAAAAAAAGGAATATACTCTTGCTTCCTTTTAAATAAAAAGTGAGCTAAGCAAAAGAGTTATTACTATCTTTAAGAATTAGGGGTAGTCAGAAATCCAGCAGGAGGGAGATTGGATTAAGATGGTGGAATAGAAGGACCGGAGCTCAACTTCTCTCCCAAAAAAACAACGAAACTACAACCAAATGCCGAGCAGCCTTCAACCAAATGGACTGTAAACTTCCAAAAAAGATATTCTACTCCAGAAGACAAAAAGGAGACCACATCAAGAGGTAGGAGGGATGATTACGCGATACAAGCAACCCCATACCTCCTGGGTGGGAAGCCCCACAGACTGGAAAGTAACTGCATCACAGAGACTCAGCTACAGGACTGAGAGTTCTGAGCCCCATGTCAAAACCCCACGCCTGGGGATCGAACACAGGGAGAAAGAGCCCCTGGAGCATGTGGCATTGAAGGCCAGCGGGGCTTGTGTGCAGGAGCTCCACAGGACTGGGGGAAACAGAGACTGCATTCTTAAAAAGGCACACACAGACTTTCACGTGCACTGGGTCCCAGGGCAAAGCAGTCTCCATAGGAATCTGGGTGGAACCTGACTGCAATGCTTGCAGGATCTCCTGGGAAAACAGGGGTGACTGTGGCTTGTGGTGGGGGAAGGGCACTAAAGGCGAAGCTCTCGGGAAAATTGGTCAGCCTGCATTTCTCTGGAGGTGGCCATTTCTGGGAAAATCTGGTCCCTCCCATCAGCTCTGAGAAGCCCCAGACCAAACATAATCCAGGTGGGATCACAGTCCCACCCATCAGTAAACAGGCTGCCTAAAGACCCCTCAGGCACACAGCCAGCCTCTAATCTCATCCAGAGACAAAGCCCCACCCATCAGAGGGATAAGACCAACCCCACCTACCAGTTGGCAGGCATCAGTCCCTCCCATTAGGAAGCCTACAGCAAGCCCCCTCCATACCAACTTTAGCCACAGGGGAGACAAAGGCCAGAACTAAGAGAGGCTACAACTCTATTGTTGGCAAAAAGGTCACCACACCAAAAACCTATGAAAATGAAAAGACAGAAGACTCTAACTCAGATAAGGGAGAAAGAGAAAAGCACAGAAAAACAGCTCAGTGATGAGATTATCAGCCTCCCAGATAGAGACTTTAGACTGTTGATGCTGAAGATGATGCAAGGCATTGGAAATAAACTGGAGGCAAAGACTGATAATTTACAGGAAACACTGAGCAAAGTAATACAAGCTGTAAAAATTAAACAAGAAGAGATGCAAAGTACAATAACTGAAATAAAAAAATCATTAGAAGCAGCCAACAGCAGAATACAGGAGGCAGAAGAACGAATCAGTGAGGTGGAGGACAGATTAGTGGAAATCACTAATGCAGAAGAGAAAAGAGATAAAAGATTGAAAGGAAATGAGCAGAGTCTCAGAGAACTCTGGGATAATGTTAAATGCACCAACATCCGTATTTATGGGTGCCAGAGGGAGAAGAGAGAGAGAAGGGGACAGAAAAATATTCGAGGAGATAATAGACAAAAACTTCCCTAATATGGGAAAGGAACCACTCTGTCAAATTCAGGAAGCACAACGAGTACCATATAAAATAAACCCAAGGAGGAACACCCCGAGACACATATTAATCAAAATGACCAAAATTAAAGACAAAGAGAAAATTTTGAAAGCAGCTAGGGAAAAGAAACAAATGACATGCAAGGGAACCCCAATAAGGTTATCAGCAGATTTTTCATCTGAAACTCTGCAGGCCTGAAGGGAGTGGCATGATATACTTAATGTGATGAAAGGGAAAAACTTCCAACCAAGATTGCTTTACCTTGCAAGGCTCTCATTCAGATTTGAAGGAGAGATCAAAACCTTTACAGATAAGCAAAAGCTAAGAGATTTCTGCAACACTAAACCAGCTTTACAACAAATCTTAAAGGAACTTCTCTAGTCAGAAAAGCAAAGGCCACAACCAGAAACAAAAACACCACAAATGACAAGGCTCACCAGGAAAGACATATACTTAATAGATATTTATAGTACATTCCATCCAAAAGCAACAGAATACACATTCTTCTCAAGTGTGCACGGAACATTCTGTAAGATTGATCACATCCTGGGCTACAAATCAAGCCTCAGTAACTTTAAGAAAATTGAAATCATTTCAAGCATCTTCTCTGACTACCATGGTATGCGACTGGAAATCAATAAGAAAAAAATGGCAAAAAATACAAACACGTGGAGACTAAACAACACGCTACTAAACAACCAATGGATCACTGAAGAAATCAGAGGAAATTAAAAAATACCTAGAAGCAAATGACAACAAAGATACGACACCCCAAAACCTCTGGGATGCAGCAAAAGCAGTTCTAAGAGGAAAGTGTATAGCAATACAAGCCTACCTCAGGAAACAAGAAAAAGCTCACATAAACAACCTAACTTTACATTTAAAGAAGCTAGAGAGGGAAGAAGCCAGGTCATGGAAACAACCTAAATGCCCATTGACAGAGGAGTGGATAGGGAAGACATGGTACATACACACAATGGAGTATTACTCAGCCATTAAAAGGAACGAAATAACAGCTTTTGCAGCAACATGGATGGACCTAGAAATTATCATGCGAAGTGAAACCAGTCAGACAATTAGACAGCAACACCCAATGCTACCGCTTCCATGTGGAAGCTAAAGAGACACAATGAACTTTTTTGAAGAACAGATAATGACTCACAGAATTTGGAAAACCTTGGTTTTTCAAGTGGGGCAATCTGGGGGGTGGGGGGATGCACTGTGGATTTGGGACACAAAATCTATCACACCGAATTGTGATGATCTGTACACCTATAATTGAAATAAAATTCATTGTTATTAATAAAAAAGAATTAGGGGTAGTCAGAATACTCTATTAGAATTTTGGAAGTTTTTGATCATTAAACTATCATCTAATTATTAAAAGAGTAAATTTTTCCCTAAACTTGTTCATATAAGTTATTTTATAATGCTTTTACCTTCTACATGTTAAGAAATATCTGTCAGCACTCACAAGGTAGTGGATCCTGCCCTTATTAAAGTTTATATGCAAGTGATAATATCACTTATAGCATATAAATGAAAGTCTAAATTAAGGCAACATGTTAAAGAAACATATTAGTAAATATAATTTAGATTATTTGTAGCCAGTTGATACCAGGATTTGAGAATGAATTTAATTTAAACTATTATGACTTTTCTTGAAGATACAAATAGGTTAAAAATTTCCAAGTATAGGGAGAATATAAAATATTGTCATAGGCTAATAACATGGGATTGTAAACAGTGCTAGACATCATGTATTCCAATCCATCTATATAACAAATAAATTCATGATAGATTAAATTATTTACCATAGTCCAAGTCTTATTGACATAAGTGAGCTTCTAACTCATTTTCCTGTATCTTCTTTCAAGGTTCATTTTCTTGAAACTTCTGTCAAGGAAGCATATTTCTTTTCTCTTACATTCTGTGGAAAGTTTTCCTCTTTTTGTAATACTAGGAGATGGTAACCAAGTAACTCATGAAGGATGAATAGAAGTTAATCAGTTAAAGGATATGAACAAGTCCAGGTAGATGGAGGAGCACGTAGAGAGCATGACAGAGGCCAGAACAAAGCTTCTTTGAGCAGCAGTGCATGGGTCACAGGTGAAGAGCTGAGTACTTGTACAATTGAAATATTTCCTCCCAGTGTTGGAAAGGATCAGTTTCTCTGCTAAAGATCAAACTAAATTCACATCAGCAAGTATTGCTGTTTTTTATTGAACTATAGTTAATTTATAATATTGTGTTATTTTCGGGTGTCCAGCAAAGTGATTCAGTTATATAATTTCTTTTTCAGACTATTTTCCATTGTAGGTTATTAAAAGATGTTGAATACTGTTACTTGTGTTACACAATAAATCCTTGTTGCTTACCTATTTTATATATAGTAGCATGTATCTATTAATTCCATACTCCTAATTTATCCCTCCAGTCCCTCCCTTTCCCTGTTGGTAACCATAAATTCATGTTCCAATGTGGATCTGTTTCTGTTTTGTAATAGATTTATTTGTATTATTTTTAGATTCCATATATAACATAATATTTATCTTTCTTTGTCTGACTTACTTCACTTAATATGATATTCTTAGGGACATCCATGTTGTTGCAAATGGCAAAATTTCATTCTTTTTTATGGCGGAGTAATATCCATTGTGTAAATATGACATAACTTCTTTATTCATTTGTCTATTGATGGACACTTTAGTTGTTTCCATACCTTGGCTATTGTAAATTGTGCTGCTATGAACATAGGCTGCATGTATCTACTTTAATTAGTGTTTTTGTTTTTTTCATATATATATATCTGGGAGTGGAAATGCTGATTCGATCATATGGTAGTTCTATTTTTAATTTTTTGAGGTATTTCCATACTGTTTTCCCTAGGGTCTGCACTAATTTACATTCCCACCAACAGTGTAAAAGGATTCTCTTTTCTCCACATATCTCTTCAACATTTATTATTTTTGGACTTTTCGATTATAGCTATTCTTTAATTTTTAGAACTGCACCTGAGGCATATGGAAGTTCCCAGGCCAGGGTCATATCAGAGCTGCAGCTGCCTGCCTACACAACAGCCACAGCAATGCCAGATCCTTAACTCACTGAACAAGACAAGGGATTGAACACATATCCTCACAGACACTGTGTTGGGTTCTCTGAGCCACGATGGGAACTCCTGATTATAGCAATTCTGACCCATGTGAAGTGATATCTCACTGTGGTTTGATTTGTATTTCTTTAATAATTAGTAGTGTTGCATGTTTTCATGCGCCTTTTGACTATTTGCATGTGTTCTTTAGAGAAATGTCTATTTATGTCTTCTACCCATTTTTTATTGGATTTTGGGGGCTTTTCTTGATATTGAGTTGTATAACCTATTAAATATTTTGGAGATAAAGCCCTTGTTAGTTGCACCATTTACAAATATTTTCTCCCATTGCATAGGTTGTTTCTTCATTTTTTTGATGTTCTTCTTTGCTCAGCAAAAGATTTTAAGTTTGATTAGGCCCCATTTTTTATTTTATTTATTTGTTTATTCATTTATTTTTGCCTTAGAAAACTGATATCAGAAAATATTGCCATGATTTATGTCAGAGAATGTTTTGCTTATGTTCTAGGAATTTTATGGTGTCATGTCTTATATTTAGATCTTTGAATTTATTTAGTTTATTTTATATACGGTGTGAGGAAGTTTTCTAATTTCACTGATTTACACAAGGATGTGAAACTATGATTTTTTTAAAGAAGTTTTGTATTTTGGAAAAACGATACTGAATTTTTATTAAAATTTAGGGTTTTTTTATTTGTACAAGATTATGTTGAAATAAGCATTGTTAGATGACTCAGATAAACTGTAAACTATTTTAAGTCCATTTCTCAATTTGTATGAAATGAGGAAAGTATACTTATAATCAAATCTTTATGTCAAAGAATTAGAGATGATAGAATATTAATATAGATCAAAAATATTTTTACTTGTTTTTTTTTCTTCTTAAATAGAAGAGGAAATTCAATTCCTTTACCACAGATCGAGAACTCTCCACATAGAATATTCCTGTGAATAATAAATGTATTACTTAGGCTAAAAAAGAAGTCTCTAAAGTCCTGAAGTAATCACAATGTTACATATAAATAGTAAATATCATAATTTTTGATAATTTAAAGTACTAGTTAAAGTGAGCTCATTTTGTTGTCACATATATAATAGTGAGTGTTTGGTATTTTCATTCCACTAAGAATCCTAATGTACAAACACTGCATCTGTACACAAGTGGTTCCATGTTGACCTAAAACAATTAGTGTGTCAAATGTATCACTTAATGTGTTCACTTGGAGACATGTGACTCATTTATTCTTCATAGCATGTTGAATCAGTGCATTATCCAGCCTTTAAAAATAAAAATACACATCCTGTATAAATACACAATAAAGCATTTTCAAAGAGTCATGAACATTTGAAATTATGATTGGCATCTGAGAACTAAAATCAATACATAATATATCTGCATCTTTATAAGCAGATTACCTTATGATGGAAAAATCTGATATGACTGGCCAACACTTAAAATGTGGCTGTATTAGATTTAAATATATTATATAACTAATGAAAGCAGATGTCATCAATCTGAAGTAGTCATTAAAACAAACCAAAGAATAAGTAACAAAAAAATAGTCAAAAAAAAGGTCAGCATTCACATTCCCCTCATGCGCTATACAGAAAGCACTTGAATTGTTGATCCCTATGGTGGGTGTTATTTATTGTGGAAACGGACATATTAACAAACTTGGTTCAAAGCTCAAGCATTTTCTTATCTGTATTATTCCATGCTCCACATGCACCCTTCTTATAATCTGTGATCTGCTTTCCCATGTGACATCAACAGAGAATATGAGGCCAGGTTCTGGGGGTCTTAAGCATCTGGTTTCCTTGGCAGTTGCAAATCAAATTGGAAATCAATAAATTGACGTTGAAATTTCCACAACTTGCTCACGAACCTTGTTCAGATGAGTCTGTCTACAAAAAAAACTAAATAATTCATTCTCACTCTGTTTCCAAATTTGAAAGACAGAAGGTACAATTTTGGGAAACTGAGATTGTGCTGAGGAGAGATTTCCAGGGAGACCCCACAGAACATTCTCTAGTGGCCTTTCTTTCTACCACCCACCTCCTCTCAACCTTGGCTGTACTACTACATGTCATTAAGAACAATGCTGTGAACCTATAAATGGATCTTTTATTTTCTTATTATCCACTTTTGTAGGATTTATAGAATTTGGAAGATTGGTAGACATGATAATTTCTCATTTGATTTGAAAAATATTTTTTTTTGTCTTTTTGTCTTTTTTAGGGCCTGACCCGCAGCATATGGAGGTTCCCAGGCTAGGGATCCAATCTGAGCTGTAGTCGCTGGCCTACTTCACAGCCACAGCAATGCCAGATCCGAGCCGCGTCTCTGACCTACACCACAGCTCAAGGCAATGCCAGATTCTTCATCCACTGAACGAGGCCAGGGACTGAACCTGCATTCTCATGGATGCTAATCAGGTTCGTTAGCTGCTGAGCCATGACACGAACTCCTGATTTGAAAAATCTTTATTATTAGTCTGTACAACATATTGAAGTAAATTTTTACATCAAGTCAAGAATCTTTTACTGAAGTAGCATTTTTATATACAAAATGTCAGTTGGTATTTGAAATTAATGATATCATTTTCAGTTTAGTTTTTGGCCACTCCTCTGTTTTAATTTACATGGAAAAGGACAGAAATCATTCCTTATGAATAGGGTGCATTGCACATTTAGATTCTTTTATAAAAATTTGCTGGTCAGAATCCATTCAATATGTATTTTGGAGTAATCTTGAGTTTTGTTGTCTCAGTCTCTTTAAAATTTTGGATTTTGTAAGATATTATTTAATTTGGAAAAAGTGATACACAGTCTTTTTTGGTCCAAGATTTTATTTACAATTAACAAGAGGGTGTTTTCTTTGCTCTCATGTAGAGAAATAGCCAAAAGAAGAAAAACATTAAAAATAATAACAAAAGATAATGTGGGATCAGGCTGTCAAGATTAAAAGGTTTTAAAAATTACATGACTTTTTTTCAATTTTTAAATATGCAAGAGTAAAATTATTCTTCGTATTATGAGCTACAAAATGTTTCCTGTGGCCATTCAGGAGTTAAGAGTTCTTTCTCTTATCTTTTCTTTTCTCCACTCTCTGCTTAAGTGTAGGTAGCTGTGATGGAAGAGTCAAGAAGTAGATGCTCAGGAAGATAAAAATTGTCTGACTTCCTGATATTACAAGCACTGCATAATTGCTTAACAACTAATACTCACTATCTTTAAATTTTCTCATCATGCTGTTTCAAAATCATCAGTAATATAAGAAATATATATGAAAACTCCTTTTTAATGGATTGCAGTTTATGTAGATTTATGCTCTTTGCTAGAGCAAACATACTTATAGATATGTTTCTTTGGGAAATCTTGTTACAGACTGCTCTGAAATGGCTGTCAGGAAGGGAATCAATGTGTTGGAACACTGCTGGATATCAGATACCATGTTAAGCGGTTTATTTACATTACCTCATTAAATCTTCTAAGCAGATCTGAAAAGTGGGCATTAGACCCATTTTAAAATGAGAAATCGAACTTTCTTAGTGACTATAATCCTGTATTGGTTTCCTAGTACCACCCTAACAAATTATCACAAATGTGGTGTCTTAAAACAACCGAAATGTATTTTCTCTCAGATGTGGAGGTCAGAAGTCTGAACTCAGGATGTCAGGAAGGTTGGTTCCTTCTGGAGGCTCAAAGAAGAATCCATTCCAAGCATGCTGCCTTACTGCTGGTGGCTGCTGACAATTCTGGGTATTTATTGGCTTAGGAACTCTTTGCTTCAATTGCTGCCTCCATTTTTACACAGCCTTCCGTCTGTGTGCACCTCTGTTTTCTCCTTTTCTGTCTCTTCTAAAGACATTGAATTTAGGACCACTCTACATCCAAGATGATCTCATCTCAAGAGCATTAACTTAATTACATCTGTAAATCCCCATTTCTAAATCAGGTCACATAATGACCTGGGGGTTACGACTTGGAAATGTATATGAAGGGTAACAATTAAGCCTATTACAATGCACAGTAGCAGAGTCAGAATTTAAATTCTGCCTTTTGTCTTTGGACTACAAATGCTTTTCATTTTTCTACCTCAACTCAGTAACTCAGTAAATATGGCCCAGGCTCCATTTTAGAGACAAGATGACACTCTTATAATGTGACTAAAATACAGTCCTTGCCTGTGAGGTGCTTACACACTAGAGAAACACAAATAGCTCTTTAATTTTCAAAAAATTAATTTTGTCATTTCACTGTAATTACAGAGAGAAAATATAATGTAAGTTCCTAATGAAATATATTGCCGTACTTTACTCCTTTGGTTAAGTATGTTTTCTGTATCACCTATTATTTAAAAATCAACTAATGAGAAAATCCAATTAGTACAATGGATGTTAAATATTATAAGAATTAAATAGCACTTTCAAATTTCTTAGAAAGATAAAATTTAGAGAAAATTAATTTTTATAAAAAGATTAAGTTTTTAAAGGGAAAAATACAATATTAGTTATTATTAAAATACTCCAAAAATATAAAGATTTTATATTTTTTTTTTATTTATTTTTTTTTATGTAGAGCCGCACCTGCGGCATATGGAGGTTCCCAGGCTAGGGGTCTAACAGGAGCTCTAGCTGCCAGCCTTCGCCACAGCCACAGCAACGTGGGATCCAAGCCACATCTGCAACCTACACCACAGCTCACGGCAACGCTGGATCCTTAACCCACTGAGCAAGGCCAGGGATCGAACCCGCAACCTCATGGTTCTTAGTCGGATTCATTAACAACTGAGCCACGAAGGGAACTCCCAAAAATATAAAGATTTTAAATACAAAAACTTATTAAGAGAAAGATATTCCGTGATCTAAAAGGTTGTATGGGCAGCTCCCATTGTGGCTCAGCAGAAAGGAATCTGACTAGTATCCATTAGGTCGCAAATTGGATCCCTAGCTTCTCTCACTGAATTAAGGATCTGGCATTGGGCTGAGCTGTGGTGTAGGTCGCAGAAGCAGCTCAGATCTGGCATTGCTGTAGGCCAGCGGCCAGAGCTCCAGTTCAGCCCCTAGCCTGGGAACCTCCATGTGCTGTGGGTGTGACCCTAAAAAAAAAAGACAAAAATAAATAATAAAAGTTTGTAATAAAAAATTAATATTATTGAAATCTTGGAAATTAAATATTTGAACTATGAAAATAGTTATATTTTATGAAAATCACCAGTGGTTTTTATAAAAAATAGTTTCCTAATAATTAAAAAATATCGATATCCATAAATGTTACATACAATAAAAAATCGTTTTTTGTTAATTTTTTTTTGTCAATTTAGGGAAGAGTAGTTTATAAGTGATAGAGCATGAGAGTTATCCTGTCCTTCCATATTGTTTCATAGCATGAGTCATCCTACCTGTGTTTTAACATATGTCACAATAATTGAATATAAATTACTTGGCTTAAAACTCATTTGAGTGTGTTTCATATTAGAATATTTTATAGCAAATCTGTAAATCAAAAAGATCCTTTAAGTTAATGGCTTCGTAATAACTAAGTGAAGACTTAGGTCTGTAAGTACAACATACTCTCGAAGTGTCTGCCTGACAATGTTGCTTTTAAAAATGAAATACTGAATTTTTTCCTCAAAACCTTCATTTGAAATGAGGTTTGAAGCTACAGATTCCCATGAACTTCAGAGATGGAAGGGTAACTGATTCTGAGAAATAGATTGCATGTAGATTTTGAAAGAAGAGGAATAGGAGTAGACATGGAGAATGAAGTTTGCAGCACAGGGAGAAAGCAGATAGAGAAAGGTGGGAGTCAAAATACGTAACCTTTTTCTTATATTTGCCACTCTTCAGATAAATGATTTCACTTTTCATTTTCTTTCCACATTTCTGTTCATCTCCCTTCCTTCAAAGTCCTGCCCTTTTACTTACTCTTTTCTTGGCCCCTGCATGGTCTTTTTACACATGGCATGTTGATTCTTAGATTTAAATTTGGAAGGCAATGTACATTAAATCAAAGGCTTTTCTATAATTAATTCTTAGGATTTTTCAAGGTTTCCTTTCTTTCATAGATTAAAAACAAATCAGTCTACCCAAGTGGCTAATAGATAATATATGGAATGAATAGATAACCAAATGAAAAAGAAAAAATAACTCTTTAAAAAACCTCATCTGATGGGGATACAAAAATAGCTATTTCTTTCCAGTTGTATTCCTATTTTTCTTCAGCAATTAGAATCTGCACTGATCAAATTTACTGTCATTTTCTTATCTGTTCGATATGAGTTATTTGTCACTGCACCTGGGAAATCACCTGGTCCAGTGGGGTGGGACATAAGTAAATTAGAATTATTGTCTTGCATATTCAGCTACAAAGTAGAAACAAAAATGGGTTGAGATTGCAGTCAATTGGAAGGTCAGCTTCTATAACTGGGGCATTTGAGTACTCTTTAAAAGGATGTGATAATTGAGAAGCCTGAAAAATAATAGAAATGACTCTCTTATTATTCACAAATTATAAGCTTTTTTACACTATATCTTATAAAAGAGAATGGAAATTTTTGTTTACAGTTCTACCTTTGATACACTTATTGAGCATTTTAAAATTTTTAACAGGAGTTCCCTTCATGACTCAGTGGTTAACGAATCCGACTAGTAACCATGAGATTGCAAGTTCAGTCCCTGGCCTTACTCAGTGGGTTAAGGATCTGGCGTTGCCATGAGCTGTGGTGTAGGTCGCAGACGCGGCTCGGATCCCTCGTTGCTGTGGCTGTGGTGAAGGCTGGCAGCTAGAGCTCCTGTTAGACCCCTAGCCTGGGAACCTCCATATGCCACAGGTGTGGCCCTAGATAAGGCAAAAAGACAAAAAAAAAATTATGACAGAATGTAATTATCACTTTAAAATAAGCCACTAAGATTTAATCTGATTTTAACTTGATAAATTGAAGAACTTAACAGGGCAATTTTGAATAAAATACACTAAGGGGATATGAAAATAGTAAATAATATATATATACATATTGATCTCTGCTTTCACATTTCTTACAAGGTAAATCTTTAACACACTATGTCACTGCGGTATAAATTTATCCTATAATTAAAATGCCTGGACTTTATCATAATATTAAAAATAAACTATTGATGAATTGTATATACTTTATTTGTGACACTATTGGCCACATGGTTAATGCATAATTTATTTATTATGAATATCTATATCCTTAGTTTCTAAGTAAGGAAAGAAATTAAAGAAATCACTACTCCAAACTTGGAATTGAGGCATGCTATTTGACCATTAAGCTGTCTTTAAATAGTCTAAAATAAAATTGATCCTTGCCAAATACCACTGTATATAGTAAAAATGATTGTTTTGCTCTTAATCTCCATATATGGTTGCTCTATTTAAATTCAACTCTATTTTTTTCTTTGATGTTGCAAAAATTAACAGAATATGCAAAAAATAATCCAGTTCTTCCAAACTATGTATTTGAAAATAATGTTATACTAAAGTATATATTATATACATTCATTTTATATATTACATGGAATTATATATATTTTATTTATTTATTTATTTATTTTGCCTTATTTAGGGCCACACCTGCGGCATATGGAGGTTCCCAGGCTAGGGGTCTAACAGGAGCTGTAACTGCCAGCCTTCACCACAGCCACAGCAACCGGGATCCGAGCCGTGTCTGCAACCTACACCACAGCTCATGGCAACGCCAGATCCTTAACCCACTGAGCAAGGCCAGGGATCAAACCTGCAACCTCATGGTTTCTAGTTGGATTCATTAACCACTGAGCCACGATGGGAACTCCTAGAATTATATTTTTAAATTATAGATCATATAAGTAATACGAATTGTAAATAGTATATAACATAATTATATACTAAAGTGTATAATAATATATAATTTCTAATATTGACCTGAAATAAATAGACTGCCAGGTATTTCTCCACCAACACTGGGTTTTTTCATGGTCAGCAGAAAATTGCAGTTGGGGTCTGCAATCATGGTGAGCCACCTGAAAATCCCAGCAGAGCAAGGGAAAGAGTATGCTTTTGTAAAGAGGAAAAGGAAATTGGGAGAGCTATATCACACGAAGAGTCAATGGGTTTTCATTGACTGAGCCCTTCTCAGGAAAGAAATGTGTCTTTCTTCTTCCCACTGAGCTCTGCTATGTTATAGGGCATGAGAGCTCTCCCTCTGGTCTCTAAACAATATTTAATTGAAATTTATTTTTATTAATTTTTACACTAAATAAATATATACTAAAATATATATTATGATATATAGATGTTTTTACTTCTGGAAAGGATAGGACTGGACTTGTATAATTCCCAGTACAATTCTTGCTTTTACATATGAGGAAATTAAGATATAGAGAGGTTAAGTAACATACCTAAGTCACATAGCCAGTTATTCATGGAGCTAACATTTTATTCCATGCAGTTTGTCTTGAGGCAAGTATATAACGACCTTCTAAAAGAAGGTAATGTTAAGTCAAATGTTAAAACTCTGCTCTAAAGGTGAGGATATCCAGGCTGGAGGTAAAATTAAGCAAAGAATATAAGTGAAATGTTGAGGGAAGCTGAGGCTTAGAAACTAAGTCTGACTTGGACTGTGAAGAGTCCTGGCTAAAGAGTCTGAATGTATCCTCTGAGAAATTTCTTAAGTTCTTGTTTTATATTTTTCTTTTCATCTTTTTCAATGAGCATGTGTTACATTTAGGATAAAGACAAGTAAATTTTAAAAACTGGGGATACAGAGCGAGCAGGAAAAGAACAGCAAGAATTAGAGTTGCATTGTTTGGTTTTGTTTCTCAAAGGCAAAAGTAAAAAGGCCAAAACTGCTCTGCTCATATTGGAAGAATGGGTGCTAGTATGCATGTGTGCTCTATGTGTGTGTATATAGGGAGAGAGAGAGAGAGATCAGTGTGAGTGGTATTTGGGGAATGAGTCTTCAGGTGTCGGGGAAGAGGAAGAGCAAATCTGTCATTGTGTTTATTGGAGTGAGTGAGATCATGGCATAGGAAGTCAGAGATTTGGATTTCTGAATATTTTTGGAGAATGAGCAACTGCAGACAATGGAAGGTCTAGGTTGCAAACATAAGCTTAGAAAACTGACTGAAGGAGGATCAAAAGATATTGAAGGGAAGAATTCTAGTTTAGACTGGAGAGTAGAATGGTAAATAGAAGGAAAAATCACTTGGGGTGAAAGCATTAGTTGCCAAGGGACTGAAAACTTTTTATCATGTGATAAAGTTCTCAATAGAAACAAGGTATGAGCAGATAGCAGAACAAACACATAAAGCAGTGTAAAAAAATCCTGTGTAGTAAACTTTAAAGAAGAGTAGAGTATTTGAGAGAAAGTGATAAAAAATGTTTTAGAATAAGCAGTTTGTAGGCACAAAGATATTTAATCTGATAAATCTGTATGTAAGTTTCATGGACTGAAAAAAATGTTTAAGAATCAACGGATGGAGAGTTCCGCTGTGCCACAGTGTGTTCAGAAGCCCACTGCAGTGTCTCGGGTTGCTGTGGAGGCATGGATTCAATTCCTTGCCCAGCGCAGTGGTTTAAAGTGTCCGGTGTTGCTGCAGCTGTGGTGTAGTTGCAGCTATGGCTCAGATTCAGCCCCTGGCCTGGGAACTTCCATATGCTGCTGGCACGGCCATTGGAAGAAAAAAAAGGAAAAAAAAAATATATGGATATGTTTAGGAAATAAAACGCTTAATGGTATCATTAAGAAGGGAGAAATCCAACATAGAAAAGTATAACTTGAGATTGATGATTTAAATGAAAATGGCACAGACAGCAGCTGATAAGGTGTTAACTGTTAACCCTAGTGTGAGGTACAGGGAAAAGGGTTAGGGAGTAGAAAAGAGTGTTAGAGGGGTGTACCAGTCAGATCTCAGTGCAGATACCAGAAACTATTTAAACGGGAAATTACTGAATTGTTGGAAGGGGACTGAGTTAAAAATCAGCAGTCATCTGTCATTGTCCAGTCAGGCCACCATGGCTCAGGTGCAGTGCTCCACGAAGAGGCAGTAGATCACTGCCAGTAATCACAGCTGCTCAGAGCTCCAGATGACCACACAGAACACAGTGTTGTTTTGGAACTTCTGTGTGAGCTGCCATCCCTGTATCTTGTGCCTTCCAAATCTCATCTGCATGCATTTCATCAGTAGAGCCTAAAACAAATCCAGAACTCTGGAGGCATGGGGAGTTTCTAGGATTCAGGCCCCTTGGATAAAGAAGAATGGAAACGATAGGAATGGAGACTGATGGCCAAAACGGAAATGAATGAAAATCAGAGGTAAAAATCATAATGCAAACCAGAATTGCAGTGTTAATTAAAACTTTGGTAACTTTTTCTGACCATGCAAATGCTAGGCCCGAAACATAGAATGGAATAATAAATGGCAAGACCTCAGACAAGCTTAGTTCTCTCAAGTATTACCTGTTTCGCCCAAGCCATTGGCAAATTCTGGGAACAGTGCAATTCAGTACTTGCGCTACTGACTCTATTCTTCCAGAAACCCAGATAGGAATGTCAATCATTTTTTAAGACAGTGGTTCTCCAAGTGTGGTGCCTACACCAGCAATGGCAGTAGCACCTGGGAACTGGTTAGAAAGGCAGTTTCTTAGGACTTAACTCAGAACCAGTAAATTAGATATTTTGCAGGTGGGGCTGAGTGTTCTGTGTTCCAACAAGCCCTCCAGGCAATTCATACTAATATTTAATTAAAGAATTGTGGTAGAGGCTTGTATTTAAATGTTCAAGTTCTGTTGTGCCCTTAAAAGTGAAACATCCAGCTAATTTGGTGAGATTACACCAAAATAAAGCATGATTTTTTTCATAATGTACTGTATTTTATATGTATAGGTGCCCTGTCTGTAGATTTTCTGATTAAACTGTGTTTTGAAAAGCACAAACAATATCATTGAAAAAATATATTTCTTGACTTCAAGAAAGGCCCAGCTATACCTTTTGTATACAAAGTCATAACAGTTGATACTAAATAGCACTTACTATGTGCCAGGCAATGCTCTGAGCACCATATTTAATACTGGATAATTGAAAAGTCACATATAGAATAGCTGTCATTATTAGCACCTTTTATAGATGAGGAAATGGGGGCATTTGCAGAGCAGAGATTTCCTAGCTCACTAGACGCCAGAGTTTTCTATTGGGCACTAGCTGTACTGTATTAGTAAGAAAACAGTACTACAAGGTTATTTTCATACTTTATGCGTTTTTTAAAATAACAAATTGATTTTCTTCTTTTACATGCATGTGCTAAATTAGAAAATCATAACTTTCTATAAAAATAACAACAATTTTAGCATGGATTTTTTTAGTTCCTAAAAGTGTTTTTTTTTTATTCATTTATTTTTTTGCCTTTTGTCATTTTATGGCCGCGGGTTTATAGCCGCACCGCGCATGTGGAGGTTCCCAGGCTAGGGGTCTAATCAGAGCTGTGGTCACTGGCCTACGCCGCAGCCACAGCAACGCGGGATCCGAGCCGCGTCTGCAACCTACACCACAGCTCACGGCAATGCCGGATCGTTAACCCACTGAGCAAGGGCAGGGATCGAACCGGCAACCTCATGGTTCCTTGTCGGATTCGTTAACCACTGCGCCACGACGGGAACTCCATAGTTCCTAAAAGTTAAGACAAAATAGGTATTAGACCTTATAATTTTGCTGAATGGTATACTAAGTGCAAGTGGGCTTTAAAATCATACTGCATTAAATGATACTTGCTCTAAGGAAATCCCTCTTATTGTGATATCTAATTTCTAGTTGAAGACACAGCAACTGGTAGAAGTAAAAAAGAAATGCAAAGGAGACAAAACAAGCTATTGCCAAGTTAGAAGCTTGATACAAACTAGTGGTTTTTCTTAGCCTAGATTTTACCTTTTGTTGAAGTAATGGGCTGTTTTGTTGTCTTGACTTTGGAATGAATTTTTAAGTCTCAGGAAGTTAGTAATCCTTTTGAGAGAGAGAATTAATGAATCTTTTGGTGTAACTAATTCCAACAATATCATTAGGACCTTTTATAAAATTATTGCAAACCGTATATAATCATATATTTGAACTGTAACTATTTCAATTTTATTTCTTTTATCTGCTATGTGAACTGCTTTTTGATAATGAAAATTTTATAAAAATGGTTTATTAAAATGCCTAGTTTGGGGATATACTCATTATTTTAAATAAATTACAACTCTGCATAGGACTTGAAGGTACCATTTTTTAATGTCAAGGGAATAAAATAATGTATGCTGGTGGCAGTGAAAATGAAGCCACCATCAGTTCTGTTAGGGAAGTAATGTATAAAAACCATTATTGTTAAAATTTTAAGAGAATGCTCCCTTCTTCTATTCTCACACTTTAAATGTGTGTTTAAGTATTTTTTTTAATTTTATTTCACTTCTTAACTGATGCATTTAAAAAATTTTTGGAAAAAAACAGTCAAAGGTAAATATAATACACTAGTGTTGATATAGTTTGTGCTAAAAGAAATTTTTATTCACTTGCTTTGGTATAAAGGTCTAGTTTTAAATGACAATTTGAGTTTCATTTTAATTCACAATTTCCAGATAGTCACTGCAATGATTAATTTTGTATGTCAATTGACTGTGCATGGGGCGCCCAGATATTTGGTTAAACATGGTTCTGGTTTTGCCTGTGAGGGTGTTTCCAGATGAGATTAATGTTTGAGACATCTATGCTTCAGGTGGATACTAATTTAATGGTGTTGCTTAAAATATAGCTAATTATTCAAACATATAAAATAATTTACTCAAACATTTTATAATAATTTCTTCCAGCCCATGTTTTTAAAATATTATTTTTAAAAAACATTTGATTTTATTTATCACTGAAAATGTGATATTTTCAAGTTATTTCCAAAGGATTTTTTCTAAGTACTAGTGACAACTGACAAAAAGGGGAAAGTAAAGCTGTAAGAGTTAAGCAGTAAAAGTTATTGTTATAAGTGTTTATCACTAAGAGGGATTTCAGGGAGTTCCCATAGTGGCCCAGTGGGTTATGAACCTGATTCATATCCATAGGATGCAGGTTCAATCCCTGGCCTCCCTCAGTGGGTTAAGGATCTGGTGTTGCTGTGATTGTGCTGTAGGCTCACAGCTATAGATCGGATTCAACCCTTAGCCTGGAAACTTCCATGTGCCAGGGGTGTGGCCAAAAGTTATATATAATGAATGATATATAACAGGGTTAATAAGCCAGGTAAGTAGGAAGACCTTCTGACTCACATCCTGTGCCAGCCATTACTTAGGATATATTCCAAAATTTTATTTTTATTTTTGCTTGTTATAGGTATGCTTTTAAAATTAGGTTTTCAGAAGGGTATTAAAAACTTACAGTTGCTATTCTATCTCTATCTGTCTATTAAAATATATCTTAAAATATATCTTAAAAATTGACTCATTTAGTTATGAGTTTGAGAAGTCCCATGATCTAAAGGCAGAAATCTGGAAACACTGGACAACTGATGGATCAATTTCAGTTGAAGTCCAAGTCTAAAGACAGTCAGGCAGAGAAAGCAAATTATCCCTTACCTACCCTTTTATTCTTTGTAAGCCTTCACCATATTAGATGAGACCCACCTGCATTGGGGAGAACAATCTGTTTTATTCAGTTTATGGATTCAAACATTAATTTCATCTGGACCCCATGCACAGTCAATTGACATTCAAAATTAATCATCGCAGTGACTATCTGGAAATTGTGAATTAAAATGAAACTCAAATTGTCATTTAAAACTAGACCTTTATACCAAAACAAGTGAATAAAAATTTCTTTTAGCACAAACTATATCAACACTAGTATATTATATTTACCTTTGACTGTTTTTTTCCAAAAATTTTTTAAATGTATCAGTTAAGAAGTGAAATAAAATTAAAAAAACATTTTAACACACATTTAAGTTGTGAGAATAGAAGAAGGGAGCATTCTCTTAAAATTTTAATTTAGGTCGAAGCATTTCCTAAAATAACATGTGTTTCCTGAAAGGTATTCCTGAAAGAAAATACAAGATTTCTTCTTTTGTCATTTTGTTCCTTGTCTTGAAATTTCAAATTAGCTGATAAAATAAAAGCAGTTTAAAGGAGTAAATAACTGCAAAATACTCTATAATTTTAGTATTATGTTTACTTACATTTAAAGGAAAAAAGTTTTCAGTTGGGTTAATACTTTGTTGAATGGGAATGCCATGCCTTGCCTTAACTTTTCTAATAAATGTTTTTTTTTTTTTTTGATACATTGACTAACTTTAACTTTACCAGGCTAACTTAAATATCTGGCATAACACGCCTATCTGTATTCTGTGAGACATATCTCTTGACTCATCTTTTCATACACCCCAGGTTGTCAAAACCATTTTACCTTAGTAACCTGATATTGGTTCAAGGATTTAGTAATCTAGTTTAATTTGCACATTTTCACACATCACATACTTTCCTTTTCTGTAATGGAGGGCAGCCAGAATTTAATTAGATCACAGAGTTCACACCACAGGATATATAGTCTTTTAATTAGTAGCATATATTGTTTCAGATGTTTACCTAGACACACCATTAACACTATGAACAAATCACATAATAGCCCAAAGAGTTAGTGGAAGCATATTTATTTATTATTTACTGTTTTCATTTATAAAAGTCCATCTGCCTTCTAAATTATTAGGACAATATGAAAAAAATGTTATTTAAATTAAATGTCATCTAACACTAAGACAAAAGTAGAAACCACAATTATATGGTGAGGTGTATATTTCTTAAGACTTATTTCTCGCAGAAAGCAAGGCAAAATTCTGTCATCCCCTTATTCTAAGGTAGTTTATTTTCTTTGTTTCAATGAGGTATTATGCATGACTTAGCCTTAACACTATATGAAACATCTGAAACTCTCTGTAAACAGGTATAATTTGAACCTTTTCGCTCTTCCGTCAAAAAATAAATAGAGGTTTGGTTTAGTTAAAAATGTCCATGTAATTATTATCTTAATGAATGTGTTGTTTCCTAGCAATCTTCTTTCTTTTCAATTTATTAGATTATTTGAAGAATCATTCAAAAGTTTGTTTTTATGTGCAGAGCCAAACTATCAAATTTAAACATTCTGTTCATTTTATAAAAGGCAAACAAACAAAAACCTTGCAATTGGCGCCCCTAAACATTTCTGTAACTAAAACAAAATAAATGTAACAGCAAATAGAAATCATTTGTGATGCAACATATTTGAACTTCTGTGGAAAAGTTTAAAAGATATAATCTGCAATTGAAAGATGGATAAATTTCTTGAATAAAATATTTCTGCATTTCTCAACTTAGAATTAATTGTAAAACATTAAAATACAAATGACTTGAAAACAATTTTACAGAGGAAAGACTAGAATAATGTAAGCAATACTGGTGGCATTGTATAAAATATTTCCTAATCTATAATTGTTTATTTCCATATTTTATAAAATTTTGGTCTACCCCTTATTTGAAAATTGACTGATTAAATTGATTATTTTTTTTAGGGTAGGCAGTAGAAACATGTTTATAGAAAATAAAACAGTAGAAAAATTTTTACAAAAACATCACTGCCAGTATTTCATATATGATGATAATGATTACTTTTCTTTTTAACCTGATATAGAAATATTTGGGAACTATCATTACAAGTTATTTTCAGACTAGGTAGGAAAGATGAAGGTATTAAAATAAAAAAATCATATTTTTATTTCAGCTGCTTGGATCATAATTTGAAAGGTTAAAATACTTTACATTTTTGTTTTGGTGTGGCTTTCTCAAAATAGAGATTTTTTAAAGGACAATGGCTCTTGGATGTTGCTTGTTTTTAAGTGTTTGCTTTCATTTAATGTAATTTGGTTTTGAAAGCAAAAGGAAACCAAAGAGCAAATTTATTTTTCAGTGATTCTCACAAGCCTCAAGTTTGTTGGCTTTCCTTTCACTAGCAGATAACATTAATAAAATTTTCCATTTGAAAGTAAGAACCCCTCCCCCTATCTGAACAACCAAAGGCATATACTCTATATCCATGAGTATGTTGTTTTAGGACTACAACTTGGTTCATTAGAAAGGAAGGAAGGAAGGAAGGAAGAGAAAGAAAGGGCTAAAATGCTTGTGCAATTCTAAAATTTTTGTCAACTTTTCACTACATTTTAAAGTTTTAGAAAAAATTCAATGTTGCCTAATTCTCACAGTGAAAGATACATTTGCCATTTTGCAAGTAGCAGAGAAACAATATTCTTCCCATGGTTAATTTAGATTTGCTATTGAGTCAAATCTTAAGAATTTTCAGTTAGGTAAATTATTTGTTTTTTTTGCTTTTTGCATTTGTTTGTTTTGCTTTGTTTTATTCATTTTGTTTCATTTTTATCTTCGTTGTAATCCAAGGAAGATGTCAAACTGTTAAAGGTAAATATGGGCTGAGGGCCAATGTTATCTAGAAAATATTCAGATCAATTTGTAATAGTAATTAGAAGAGACTACATTTATTCTTGGTTGAAATATTTTAGGACTAGTGATTTTTAATTAGGTATGGTTTCTATCCAAATTTCACCTCAAATAAGCATGATAACAATCTAATTTTTCAAATGAATATGTTAGAAACTTAACGACTTATGAAAGAGCACACTGTTTTATCTATCATGTATTTACTTCATTTTATTTCAGATTTATTAAGATAGATTGACAAGAAGTTCCTGCTGTAGCATCACCTCTGGAGCACTGGGATGAATGTTTAATACATGGCCCAGCACAGTGGGTTAAGAATCAGTGTTGCTGCAGCTGTTGTGTAGGTCACAACTGCAGCTCAGATCTGATCCCCAGCCCAGGAACTCCATATATGTGGCCAAAAAAAAAAAAAAAAAAAAACGACAAAATTGTATATATTTAGGTTATATGATGTGATTTTTTTCTTTAAAGATATGAAATGGTTTAATAGACATTTTGAAGTGAAATCAAATTAACACATCCATACATCATATAGTTATCTTTTTTTAGTTTGTGCTTTTCAGTGGAATATCTAAGATCTACTCTCTTACCAAATTTCAAGTTGTATCAAGTGTTAATAAAAACATTTCTGGGTTTTCCTAAAATATATTACCATATATCCTCTCTGAGTAGTACTTTATATGAAGAAAAGTTAGGCAACATATAAGGAATGAATCTGAACAGATGGAGTAGATAGCTGTGGTCTCACTTCCTCTTGCTACTTTCTTTCTCTTCAAACACATTTTCTATAATAATAATAATAAGACCTTTTTTGGCCATACCCATTGCATATGGAAGTTCCCAGGGGAGGGATCAGATCCCAGCCCCAGCTCTGACTTATGCCACAGCTGTGGCAATGTAGGATTCTTAAGACAGATCCTTAACCCATTGTGCCATAACAGGAACTTCTATGATACCCTTTTTTGTTTGATCCCTAAAGGCATGTGTTCTAACTCATCATATGCCAAAGTTTAGGGGGGAATTTTTAAGCCATCAGGCTTGTGCTATTAAGTTGTAAGTAAGTTGTTACATTTGTGTTTGCTATAACTAGGTTATATATATACCTTTCTCAGATGATGTGTCTCATTTCAATGAAAGAGATCTGCGATGTGGTAAAAGTATGACACAGTTTACAATGAGTAAAAGGAAAGCAGAAAAGCAATATTTTGTCTACTGGAATGTGTGAAGGGTTTGGCCTTATAGAGAACAGAAAAGAACAGATCCTACTGAAGGGTAACTAAGAGAAGGCTTGGATACTTAAATAGAAACTGTGAAAAAGTGTTTTGTATAATAGAATTTGCATTGCAACCATTGCTATCTTATCTAGTATTGTTTTGCACCTTTAAATCCATCAAAGGTACTACACAAAATATTAGTGATCACCAACTTTATAGTCTTCTGTCTTTTAAATAATCTTTTAGAGCACAGTGTAAATCCCAGGTTTTCCTCATAGTCTGAGATCCATGAAATGTGTTTAGTAAGAGTTCCCTGGTGGCACAGCAGATTAAGGACCCGGTATTATCACTGCTGTGACTCTGGTTACAGCTGTGGCATGGGTTCAACCCCTGGCTCAAGAACTTCTGCATGCCTCTGACACAGCAAAACAGAAAAAAAAAAAAAAAGTCAAACAGAACAAACAAGAAAAAACTGCTTTTAGGAAACAAAATTCAGTGCTTCTGACTGTTAAACACTCTCCATTTCTTGATATTAACTTCTTTCACTGCTAAAGTCTTGGGCTTGTATAATGATCATCTGTGCCTAATATGAGTTCAGCACATTCCTGTTTTCAAAAATGTTCCTGTGCCAGTGGGGATGCATACACTTATTCATACAAAGTATGTATGAACACAAAGAGGTTTTACACCACTGAATGTCTTGTGCATTTTTTTGTTTACTGGTCTTGGACTCCTCCGTTTATATTTTGGTGAACCATTTCATCTTACGGTGATTGACAAAATGTGTACAAGTGACAGTCCTTATCCTGTCCTAAAGGCATAAAGGGAAAGGGAAAGGGTATGCTTCTGGATTTTAAAGTTTTTTTAGAGTACCTGGAAGTACTTTTGAAGGAAATGTTCCAGGAAATAGAAAGTAAAGATCCAAACAATTAGGAGTTAGTAAAAAGCACTTTGCCATTATAAGGGGCATCAAAGACACAACCCTAGGTTGGAGAAATATGCAGACATTTTGGGGGACATTATCTAGAAGCATTGTTGCTGCAACCTAATATAAACCCAGGGGATTAGGCGAAAACTGAAGAGTATTTGCTAATGGCCTCTGCCTGGCAGGCCACATATTTTTATAGTGGCCTTGCTTTAACAGCTGATTTGTTCAGTCATTCCAAGTTCCACACAGCACACCCCTACTGTTGCATGAGCATGCATGTATATAAAAGCATGCATGAACAAAGAGTCTGCCTATTACTAGCCTAGGGCATTTGGATTGTCAATAGCCTATTTTACAGTGAATGTTATTTAGCATGGAGTGGAATAGGATAAGGATAATTAGCCAACAATAACATACAGCTAGTTTCATGGCATTAAAAATGCAAGTAAAAGTTCCCATCATGGCTAAGAGGAAACGAATCTGAGTAGTATCCATGAGGATGCGTATTTGATCCCTGGCAGTGGGTTAAGGATCTAGCATTGCAGTGAGTTGTGATGTGGGTCGCAGACGTGGCTTGTGTCTGGTGTTGCTATGGCTGTGGCATAGGCTGGTAGCTATAGTTCTGATTTCCACCCCTAGCTTGGGAACTTCCATATACTGTGGGTTCGGCCCTTAAAAGACAAAAAAAAAAAAAAAAAATGCAAGTAAAATATTTTGAAAGCCTAAAGTTGCTTTTGAAGATATAATCAAGCAAATGTATGTATAAAACATAATTTAGCAAAATGTTTTTTCTTCTATTTAGAAATGGATTATTTAAAGCTTACTTTTTGATAGAATTGAAAAACAATGAAAAGCAATTTAAATCATTTGAGCCTTCTTAGAAAATGATTATTTCTCTGGGTACTATTTCAAAACCTATGGAAAGGGAAGTGGCCACAGTTTTTTTTAGGATACTTTGTTTAGCTGTTCTCACTTCAGCCTGAGTTCTTCTCAGATATTACTCTAAGCATATTTTCTTTTTTTTTTGTTTTGCTTTATTCTGCTTTGTTTTTTTAATGGCAACGTCTTTCTCAAATATAGTAGGTGAAAAAAATTTTAATCTTCTCCATCCTTTTCAGCTGACTGCTCTATTCTAATACCACAACTACCTGTCCAGACTTTGGAGTGCATGCATGTATGCATCAAATTGTCTTGGTGCTTTTCTTTCTAATGGCAAACCTGATATCAGTAAATACATATATTTAAAACAAAATAAACAACATCAAAAATCTTCAAATAAACCAATGGTGATTCTGTAGAAAGCTCTGTGTGTGTGTGTGTGTATGTGCGTGTGTGTGCATTTTCACGTGGATTCCTAGACAGATTTGTTTAAATAAAGGAAAGAAAAAAGAACACGCAACACATATTTATTTGGTAGTATATTGATGTTTGCAGAAAATCCTTATCAAAATTTAATGACCCTAAAGGTGGATATTGATTTTCCTTTCTCCTCAGACAATATTTCATTTGTGATATTGACTTGCCACAAATGGATGTTTTGCTTAAAATACAATGTTACATGTAATAGAGCAATCCTGCACAAAAGGCTTGCACCACTTGTACTCTACAAGGATGAAAGCAGCTTGTAGCTAGCAATGGAATGTAAAACCAGAGCCAACCCCCTTTCTTTATTTTTTTAATATTAGGATTGCAACTTGATTTTTTTGAATTTTATGTACTTTGGATAATGTGGCTCAGTAGAGCTTTTAAATCTCTTGTCTGTGTGAATTTGGATTTGGAACAGGAATGGATATGAGTGCATTAGTTCCCTATGGCTGCCATACAAAAAGTGGATTGTATTTCTGTTTAACCAACAGAAATACAATTTCACCATTTAGGAAGCTAGCAATTTGAGATCAGGGTGTAGGCAGGACAGTGTTTCCTCTGAAGACCCCAGGAAAGGGTGTATTCTAAGCCTCAGTCCTAACTCCTGATGGTCCTTGGTTTGTGGCAGCATAAATCTAATTCCTACACAGTATTGCTTTGCATGCTTGTCTCTCTCCAAATTTCTGTTTTTCATAAGGACACTAGTCATATTGGATTAGTGACCCTAATCTTCTCTACTCCAGTATGACCTTATTTTAACTTAGCTAATTACATCTGCATCAATCCCATTTCCAAATGAAGCCATATTCAGAGGCACAGGAGGATGGGGGGGGTAAGGTCTTCAACATATGAATTGGGGAGTGGCAGTGGATAACAGTGGTTTAACACATATTTTGGATATTCAATGCCTTTATATTCTTTTCTTATTGAATTGGCTCTTCTTTCAAACATAATTCAACAGAAGTAGGGTTTTGGGGGTTTTGTGTGTATGTGTGTGTTTTAGCATGTCCAATTTGTGCTAGACACTGAGGGGGTACAAAAATAAAATAAGCACAGTCTCTGCTTTTCAGTATGTATTAGCTAATACAAAATATACATATCTGGAGAATGTTAATATAAGACAGACATTTTTTGCATTGGAGGAGGTACAAAGCAGAATGAAATTATGGAGACCCAATTATTGACTGAAGCAGAAATTATCAACTTTGTTAAGAATGTTAGGTATAACTTTGTTAAAGAATTAGATATTTCATATTTTCAAAGCAACCAATATTACTCATTAGTGGGAAGAAAATGCAACTGTATAATAGATTGATTTTTACCCTAACTCAAAGGTCATTCTTATTATCACTAAGCATAAGTCAATTAGAAATTATGTTTCTACCCATATGATACAATGTAAGATATATGACATCACCTCACATTTAGTTATAAAGTATTTAATTTCAGTCATCAAAACTTTAGGGTTATCAGTTTGTAGGAAATATGGGGGATAGAGAAATAAACTAATCCATATCATAAAGAATCAACAACAACAACAAAAAACAGAAGGTTTAATATTCCGTGAAAAACTGGCTCAGTCTCTGGAAAAATCAAAATCATATAAAAGAGGTGTGCAATGCTAAACTAGAAGAGCCATGAGAGGTACAACCATCAAATGCTTTCGTGGTCTGGATTATATTAAGTTTGGATAGCTACAAAGAATATCTTTGTGATAATTACAGAAAATTTGGAGATAAATTGGGCATTAGATAAAATAAAAGCTTATATTTTTCTTCCAGTTCTATTGAAATATAATTGATATACAGTACTGTTTAAGGTATACAAAATAATAATTCAACTTACATCATAAAATGATTACTACGATAATTTTAGTACAAATTCATTGTTTCATGTAAAAGAAATTCATTATCTCAATAAAAGGAAAAGAAAAACATTTCCAGTAATGAAAACTCTTAGAATTTACTTTCTCAACAACTTTCATATAGCATACAGTAGTATTAATTATATTTATCATATTGTACATTACATCCTAGTACTTACCCCTAGTTTGTACTTTTTGACCATCTTTATCCAGTTCTCCATTGCCTACCACTTGCCTCCTCTGGTAAGCACAAATCTGATCTCTTTTTCTTTCTTCGAGTTTGTTTGTTTACTTGTTTGTTGAAGCATAATTGACCTACAACACTATGTCAGATTCTGGTTCATGAGATAGTGATATGATTATTCTATAGATTACAAAATGATCACTAGTTACCGTCTGTCACCATACACATTCATTACATTATCATTGACTATTTCCCCATGCTGTACATTTCATCCCCATTACTTTTTATTTTGCAATGGAAAGTTTGTACTTCTTAATATCTCCCAACTGTTTCACTCATCCTCCACTCACTCCCCTCTGGCAAAACAAAAATTATTAATGTGGAAATGTTAAGGTTGTATTTGAAAAAAGATAATTGAAAAAAATCAGCTTAAGTAGAAGAATGTACAAAATGATCTCATTTTAGTGAACACTATAGAATTTACACACAGAGATATTATCTGGAAAGATATACACTAAGGTGTAAGTAATTATAATCTTTGGATAATAAAATGGGTTTTTTCCTGCCATATTTTTGTCCACCTGTGCTTTTTAAGTGTCTGTAATGATATCTTTTAATTTTGAATTATTTTAACAAAAATATCAAACTAAAAATAAATTAGGGTAAGGATCAACAGTGTAGAGCACTTTATAGAGTCAGTCTCATTGTTTTTCATAACATTTCAGCCTCCCAGTTCTTGCATCTTTTTTATTCACTTCCATCTGTTATCACATGATCAATTTCTACAACCTAACCTTTTCCTAGATTCTGGATTAGTTCTATCTTTTGTTGAGAAAAGTCATACTTCTTGATGTTAATTACATTAATAACATGATGTTATTAGCTTGATGTTAATTATATTAATAACATCATTATCAAATCACACTTTCTGCTTATTTTAACTCTGAATTTGGAGTCTTCTTCTACCTGGGACAGAATCACTTAATGCCTCATAGAATTCTTTCATAATTCCTTAATTTCAAAATTTGCATCAGGCTTAAAATACAGAGCTCTACTTCATTTTTCTCTCTCTTTTTGCGGGGGTGGGGAAGAACTTCTTAACATTCTTGTGCCCTACTCTACAATGTAATTTTTATATTAACTACCTGGAGGTAAGCCAGATTTCATAGGTTAAGGGCACAATCCTCCAAAATGCAACCCTCGCTTTGGAAACTAGCTTCAAGCTCAGGTTCTGAGGTCAACCACACTCTGATGAACTGGCTACAAACCGGGGACTCCTCCTACCTTTCATATTTGATAATCTGATAGAACAAGTCACAAAATTCAGGAAGATGGTATAAATACAATTTCAGTTTTATTATAAAAAATATAAATTTGGGCTAACCAGAAGAAAAACCCATAGTGTAAGGTATGGGAAGGTCCTAAATATGGAGCTTCTGTGTCTTCCTTGTGTATTTAGGATGTTTCCCCTTCCCAGATAAAAGTGTAGATACTAACTAGGACCTCACTTGGACTTTGAGTCCAGGCCAATGGAATTTCATTACGTTGTCATGATTAATTGAATCATTGACCATACGATTCAACCTCTAAATCCCTTTCCTCTCCTGGGAGCTTGGGCTGATATTACTGTGTCAAATTCCCAGCCGTCTAATCACCTGGTTGGTTTTTCCAGCATGGCTAGTCCCCATCCTGAAGCCATCTCAGGGCCTGCCAGGAATCACCTCATTAGCATAAACTCAAGTGTAATCCAAAGGACCAGTCCTTCATGAATAATAGAGATATTTCTACCATCTGTGAAATTCCGAAGGTTTAAAGTTTCCCCACAAGAACCAAAGATAAGGACCCACAACATTCTTTATTATACAATACAGTCTTGGAATAAAGCACTGCTATTTTTAAATAGCCCTACTCTATATATTTGGTGTTCTGCACTCTGCTGATCTGCTCTAAGCCATTTTAACTACAGCATGAGTATATCTGCTGCCATCTGTTATTGTTCCAATCTCTGTGCTTGACTTGCCTTACTGTGCTTTCTCTCGTCACTTGCAGCAGTGAAGTAAACAAGACCATCCCGAAGGGTGTGACCATCTCAAATTCTCTTATTTCTCACGCTAGTATATCTCCCCTCCCCCCGAATTCGAAGCATCAATTCTGTTGTTAGGGTTAAAGACCATTGCCTTTTTTGTTCTCTGCCCTCCCCCACTACCCACACCCCTCAGAACCCGAAGCTGCCAGGAGGTGATAGTATTGGTTTGAGATAAAATGCTAAGCCATTACCATCTAGGAGGGATCACTTTTGAAACAAATCTGCTTATGAGGAATAATTTCTGACTGATCAAACTATTAATTTAACTATTGCTTTCCTTATTATAATTATTACTTCCACCTAGACATTACATATTTTTTTCAAAATCTTGTCTTAAACATATGCCCACATCTAGCTTTGGTTATTCTCCATTTTCTAGCTTTTAGGACCTTATGTATTTTCTAAGGGTCATTCGTAATGCCTGCTCTATTGAGCAAAGTGGTCTGAAAGCTTAGGCTTCAAACTTTAAGTATTCTGGAATACTATTCTACTGCTATTTAAAAGGGATATCAGAATTACAGTATTTTTCTACTGCCATAAAAGTGCTTGAAAAAAGTCTTGGTTCTAAATGAAGATATTTTTTTTTTCTCTTAATGGATTTTATTTCACTTATAGGTGTGCATAAATCATCACAAGTCAATTTTACATATTTTGTATCCCAAACCCCCAGTGCATCCCCCCACCCCCCCAGATTGTCTTATTTGAAAAACCAAGGTTTTCCAAAGTCTGTGAGTCATTGTCTGTTCTGTAAGAAGGTTCATTGTGTCTTTTAGT
>PVHT020000886.1:3731634-3754803 GCA_004024745.2 Catagonus wagneri | reverse complement strand
TTGCTTTGGGTAGTATCGCCATTTTTACAATATTAATTTTTCCAGCCCATGAGCATGGAATATCTTTCCATTTCTTTGTATCTTCTTTGATCTCCTTGATTAATGTTTTGTAGTTCTCTGCATATAAGTCTTTCACCTCCTTGGTCAGGTTAATTCCCAGGTATTTGATTTTTTGGGGTGCTGTTTTAAAAGGTAAAATTCTAGTGTCAGGGAAAGCAATAGGGAAGTTCTCCTCAATTGATTCTATCTCCCTAACTTTTCCTTGATCTCTATTCTCCTCTCCACTTTCATCTATTTGACTTTGTTCCTACTTTCTTCCTATCTTCCCTAAACTTTGCGCTGCTCTTCTGATGTTCTCTTGCTGTTATCTAAGGAAACATATAATTATTTTTTGTACTGCTACAAGTTTAACTTTTCTAAAATGCAAATTGCATACGGTCATTTTACTTAATCGATTAAAACATCACTTAAGTTTGAGTTAATGGCACACTATTGCCTACAAATTAAGTTTGACCTCTTTATCAAGAGAAAGAAGGTTCTCTCTGATCTATCTCAGACGACCTCTCTAGCTTCCTGCCTCCACTAAATACTCCATTGTAGCCATAATCAGCTTCTAACACACCGAAGCAGACTTTCTCATTCTGTATCTACTCAAGCTTTGTTTTTCCTAAAGTATCTCCTCCTCTTTTCACTGCCTTCAAAAATTCTAAGAATGAATGGACATTTCTTCTTATTTCTTTTTTTTCTAAATCTGCACTGTACACAATATCAATTTCTATTGTCGGATTAGTAGTTTTGCCTGTTTTTTCGTATGTATGTACATATCTATTTTCCTGTATTGCAGTTTTAATTCTCCCAGAAGCAGGGATCCCTGAAGACAAAGATTCAGATTCAATCAAGTTATTTGGTTGAGCCCAGGATTCTACTGTAGAGAAGGGAAGTGAGACAGTGAAGACCAACCAGTAAAGTAAAGAATGGATAACAAGCCAGATATATTGTGGGCAACTGGAACTTAATCTTATAGGAAAATTCTGAAAGGATGGTAGAAGACTTGCTTCTGAATCCTCTTTCCTAAGTTAGGGATATTGTACAGGGAACCATATGCAATATGTTGCAATAACCTATAATGGAAAAAAAATCTGAAAAAAATGAACTACACTTCAAAAAAAATTAAAACACGAGATAAAAATCAAATTTAAAAAATAAGGGAATTTTGGTATTTATATACCAAGTCAATCATTAAATATAAGTTAACATTAGATGAGAAAAAGAGAGAGAGAGAGTGTGTGTGTCTGTGTGTGTGTGTGTAATTATTTCTCTGGCCTGTCCTGAGTCAGGGGCTGATCAATATTCTATGACTGCTGATATGATCCACAGAAAAAGGGATGCAGGTGAAAGGTAGCCCCATACATTGAAATCATGTGATCTCAGAGATAATAGAAAATTCTATACCCTGTTATAAACTCCCTTCAGGCAGAAATAATGCTATATTTGTCATTTTACTTCCAGTGTCTAGCCCAGACAGTGCGTGGGAGTATATTGAGACCACAGGAACATTGTAAATGAATGAGTCATAAAGTAAAAAAGGCATTTGTATCATAGTAGCTTCCACTAGCACTTACTGAGTATTTTTCATATGCTACAAACTGCTCTATGTTTTTAATTGGCTCTGTGTTCCTTACAATACACTGAACTAAAGTGAAGGAAGAATAAACAATTTGCTTGCGGAAATCTGAGGGAAGAAAAAAAACCCATCAGTGAACCTGTCAACTTGATCATTAGTAATTAATTTTCAAGGAATAGAGCTCAATTAACATTTCATTGAGCACTACAATAAGCCTAGGCATTTTCCATTATTGCAATTCAGAGTGCAGCATAGAAATTGAGAAAGTGGATTCAGTGGCAGACTGTCTCTAGTCAGTTAGTTTTACCACTTATCAACCCTTTTACCTTGGCCAAGTTATCTTAAGTCTCTGTTCTGTGAAAGAATCATTTTTAAATTACAGGGTTCTTAGGGTCCTATACATTAAACAATTCCTAGGAACATAGCACGAGGCTTGTACATTGTAAGAATTCTATCAGTGCTGTTACTCTCACTGTTTCTTGAGGAGAATGAACTTATTTTCAAAGAGTCTAAATCTGTGTATCCAACCATACACCAGAACTGTATTTGAAATTTGTTTTATCTGTAAAATTCCTACAACAGTTTTCATACATTACTTCTAATAAGCTACAAATGATTATAATGCAGTTCATACTATGTTTATTCTATAAGATAAAATGGATGTGTCTTTTTTTTTTGTCTTTTTGCCTTTATCTGGAGCCACACCTGCGGCATATGGAGGTTCCCAGGCTAGGAGTCTAACAGGAGCTGTAGCTGCCGGCCTTCGCCACAGACACAGCAACGTGGGATCTGAGCCACATCTGCAACCTACACCACAGCTCACGGCAACGCTGGATCCTTAACCCACTGAGCAAGGCCAGGGATCGAACCCACAACCTCATGGTTCTTAGTCGGACTTGTTAACCACTGAGCCACGAAGGGAACTCTGGATGTGTCTTCTTAGGTGTGCATACTAAACACTTAGCACCAACAACATAAGATGTTATAAATAATGAGAATAACTGGATAATTACTATGGGGTTTCCTATAAAAAGCTACACACTAAAAGGCAGTCTTCAAGTTAGGAAAAAGACCTTTATCTGTATTATGCTTTTCTGCTATCATTAAGCATAAACTTGCCTGATTAAAGCAGTGGCCCTGGGCCATATACTTCTGTATTCTGATCCTGAGGTACCTTGTAAGAAGTGAGAGCACAGAGAAGTAGCTGACAGGTGGGTAAACAAGTGAGCTTCTGCCAGCCAGAGCTGGTGAAAAACTGAGCAGCACACATTGAGACCTGAGAACTAGCTGGGAGAAGGAGAATCAAGGATTGGGTTTCATAGATCAGTGTTTCTTACTGCTTCTTTATAACATCTCTTCTTTACTACTTTTCACATAAGGAAGGATACATTTTATATTTTAGTCAACTTCTCTATACAAATATTCATGAGGGCATGTTTAACTCTATAGTCCTGGCTAGACCTTCACACGTAATGAACATCATTACCTTATTTGGAAACCAGAGCACATGTGGATTGGTCATAAGACCCTTGGTAAACACAGAGATTTCCTTTCATAAATTTGTCTTTAAATCCTAGAATTCAGGAGTTCCCTTCGTGGCTCAGTGGTTAACGAGTCCGACTAAGAACCATGAGGTTGCAGGTTCGATCCCTGGCCTTGCTCAGTGGGTCAAGGATCCGGCGTTGCCGTGAGCTGTAGTGTAGGTTGCAGACGCGGCTCGGATCCCACGTTGCTGTGGCTGTGGCGAAGGCTGGCAGCTACAGTTCCTGTTAGAACCCTAGCCTGGGAACCTCCATATGCCGCAGGTGCAGCTCTACATAAAAGGCAAAAAAAGGCAAAATAAATAAACAAACAAATAAATAAATCCTAGAAATCAGCAGTTCATTCTGCTTCCAGAAGATGGGTTCATTATTGTCTTGATAGTATGGCTGCCTCAGTCTAATTTGAGAATAATGATAAAAGCAGATTTCATTTTGTTTTTAACTTATTCTGTCTCCAAGGTGTTATTCTGTTCTCTATGGCATTTTTCACCTAATAGTTATGCATTATCTGATTTTATTTTTCCACTTTAGAAAAATTTATTCATAAGCCAGTATCTTCTGTTGTAATGTTTTATAGCAAAAACAAGTTCAGGAGATGATGGGAAATGTAACGGGAGGAATCCCAAAGTTCTATTCCTAACGATCATGAAGTTTATGAAAAGTATCAGCTACCTGCATGGCATATTCCCCCTGGCCAAGACCATGCATGGCAGCACCTGATCTTTCTCTCTCTGTGAATTTTTTTTAATTGAATAGAAAATAGTCCAAGGACAATATTCACAGTTTGAAGTTTGAGAAGGCAGAGATTCCAAATCTAGAGCAAAGCCTGAAACACAGTAAGGACTTAATAACTTAGTAAATGATAGAATACCACTAATATATTTGGACTTTTAAAATAAGCATCACTCAAAAAAATATGCCATGGAGAACAATGAAGATCCTCAGCTCACTTATTCTATTCGGGAAAAAAAAATGCAATATGAGAATTGTGAGCTAAGTTTCATTTGGGGCAAAATGAGAACTATAGCCTGGGAGACAGCATTTCAGAAAGCTCTGAGAAACTGCTCTGAAGAGATAGGGGAGAGGTTAGAGATATATATGATTTTAGTGAAGGTGGAATACCTGCAGCCAAACATATTTTGGCAGAGGCTTGCTGATAGTCACTAGAAACAAGTATCACCATTTTAGTGCTTTTCTAGATATGAGGAGATGGAAAAATTGGGCACATAAAGTCTTCTCCTGAAAATATCTAATTACCCGAGGCCTGTTCTGCACTTGCTGCTTTGAGAAAAACTGGCAGAGCAGGCCTTCAGGTAATTAGATATTTTCAGGAAATTTTATGAGCCCACCCTTAACTCCTTTCAGGATATGTTGAAGGTCAGCAGATGCAATGGCTCATGACTTAATCCTTGTAGAGGCAGATGGCAAGGGACAAAGTTTAGTTGAAATGCTTCTTCTCCAAAGAAGTGACATGTACAATTTTAAGAAAGAAAACTAAGTACTTAGTTCCTGTGAGACATTGGAACTTTTACGTAAGTTCCCTTCTTACGTGGTTAGTATTACCTGCATTTTTCGCATGAGATAATTGAGTATCTGAAGGAATCTTTCTCTCTCATCTGGGTATACAATTGGTAACTGGCAGAACCACAATTTTTGTTTGTTTGTTTGTTTTGCCTTTTTTTTAGGGCCACACCTGCGGGATATAGAAGTTCCCAGGCTAGGGGTCGAATCAGGCTACAGCTGCTGACCTACACCACAGCCACAGCAATGCAGGATCTGAGCTGTGTCTGCAACCTACACCACAGCTCATGGCAATGCGATCCTGATCCTTAACCCACTGAGCAAGGCCAGGGATCAAACCCACATCCTCATGGATACTAGTTGGGCTCATTACCACTGAGCCACAATGGGAACTTCCTAGAACCACAATTTAAACCCAAGAATTGCCCCAAACTCAACCATTTCCTGACGACTTGTCATCTATTCAGATTCAGTAGGTAATTAAGAAAAAATGTCATGATAGTGTTCTGAATACTTTATAATGGAAAAGAAAGCATTAGAAAACAATGAAACTTTACAGGTATAAAAATTATTTTCTTTTATCTGGAAATTAGAGTGTGAAATATAAATATCAGTGATCTCTAAAATCCTCAGCCAGTTTGAGTACAAAACAATTAGCTGCTGAGGTATCAGGTATTCTTTCTTTGTTTCTGTCTACTTAAAAACATGTACAACCTGAAATATGAGTTAAGTTTTATTTGGGGCAAAATTAGGACTTTTAAGCCCAGGATACAGCATCTCAGTTACCCCTGAGAAAACAGCTCTGAGGAGGTGAGGGGGGAGCTAGGATATATAGGAGCGTTTTCAACAAAGGGCAGGTAGTAGGAACAAAATATTACATAAAAGCAGATATCTTAAGTTAATGACTTGGATGCTTCTATGAGAAGCTGTAAATGTCTGAGCTTATCAGAATCACTCCTTTGATATGCACCTCAGCTATCAGGGCCAGTAGTCTTTGTTTCTTTCCTGAGTTCCCTCAAGGCTTACCAGCTCACCCTTGGGAGTGGCTGCACTTACAGATGACTGTGACATATTTTTGTTTTTTCAATTTAACTGCAGCCCAGCAGGGCAGCATTTCAGACAGCTCTGAAATACCACCTCAAAGGGGAAAGGGAAGTATCAGGATATATATGATAAAGGTGAAGGGAGAGGTGCATACAGCCATGCACACACTTTACAAAAGTATGCTACTTATTCTGTGACAGTCTTGAGGAGCAGACATCACCATGAAGGATTTTAATGTTTTTCTAGATATGAAGAGATGCAAGAATTCGGCTCATGAAGTCTTCTTCTAGAAATATCTAACTATCTGAAGACCTGTTCTTTCAGTTTTCCTGAGCACAGAGTGCCTCACTCCTGATCTCCATCGCGAGCTCCGCTGTACCCAGTAGCTGCAGTGGCTCATGATTTAAATCAAGTAGAGGCAAGTGCCAAACTCCAGTTCACATTTCCTAAATGTATTGCAGCCATGGCTGTTCACTCCCCTCAGTTTCCTACAGAAGGCCCTATAAATGTCCCCAGAGGATGGGCCATGAATGATTACCACTGACTCAGTAGTGGTGTACTTTGAAGGAACCAATAGGAAAACTGTATATTTAACACTCTGCCTATAAAAATTCTTCCTCTTTAAAAGTAATGCCAGCTATTCTTTTATCAAATGAAGACTATCTCATTTATATTCAAAACATCCACCCCCAGGGTCCAGATGGAGCAAAGCCCTGTAGATAACCTAGATCATCTCACCCAAGTTTTCCTTAGCTGCTTCCACCCCACCCTTGTATGTTATCATTTTTAATGAGCCTCCAATTATTTCATCTCTCTAACTGAAGCTTCCTTCTCAAGTCTGTGATTAAAATGTAGTCTTGCTGGTCTTTCTAGGCCACTGCTCAGCAGAAAACACTTAACTTCTTTCTGAAGTTAAGGTTTCTAAATATTGCTCTTGCCCTGTTCTGTGGATGATGGGGATTCCTTTGAAGGGTGCAGTGTACCAAGGCCAACATTTCCTCAAATGTCTTTTACAAGTTTGCTTCCATTAAAAAATTTGCTTTCCTTATGAGCTTTACTTGGCACTCAGATTTGGTATGTACATACTTTTATGCTCTAACATACTTTATTTATAAATGTTTATTGAGCAATGAAGGTTCGTTCTATGCCCTTTTCTAGGCAAACATGAGAAACTTTCCTGAACATAATAGAGAACGCCACCCTCCTGAGTTTTAAACTGTTTGGAAAAACGAGTAGAAAATAAACAATAGATGTGATAGATAAGACTAGAGCAAGGAAAGGGAAAATGTGGGTAGGGTGTGTGTGCTGAAATTTTAAAAAGGGCAATCATCTCATGGAGAAAGTGACATTTGAATGAAGACTTGAAAGAGGTAAGATGATTCGCCCTGAGGATATCTGGAGGGAAAATACAAAGTCTCAAAGGCAGGGATGTGCTGGACAATTAGCAAATACTATGCCTGTCTGACTGAAGTTTTGAGTATTGTGATAGGAAAGGATTTCAGAGAAGTGACAGGCTGGGTCATGAAGAATCTTCATTTTTTACACTGAGGGAAAGGGAAAGGGAAAGGTTTTGACTCAGAGAAAGGACATAATAAGCCTTATATTTTAAAAGGATCACTCTGGCTGTTGTGTTGATAATAGACGTGGAAGAACAAAAGCAAAAACAAGCTATTTTAATAATTGAGTGTAGTTCCTTCTCAGGGAGTAGCAATGAAGGTAGAACCAAGGGGTTTCCTGATATATTGTGTGTTATTGAGGGGTCAAGAATACCTTCAGTGTGTTGGCTTGAGCAACTGGAAGGAAAACTGCAATGAATTAGTTATAGATGGGGACAATTTGGGGGGCATATATTTAATTATGAATATGTTAATTTTTAGATATTGATTATTAATGGAAATGATTAGTCATTTAGGTCAAATAGGCTATTGAATAAATATAAGAGTCTAGAATCAGGATAGAGGTCTGGCCTGGAGATATATGTTTGGGACATATTGCTGTAATGATAAAAATGAATGTCAAT
Organism: Catagonus wagneri; assembly: GCA_004024745.2. Taxonomy (NCBI): domain Eukaryota; kingdom Metazoa; phylum Chordata; class Mammalia; order Artiodactyla; family Tayassuidae; genus Catagonus; species Catagonus wagneri. The sequence continues at coordinate 3,747,053 of PVHT020000886.1, read as the reverse complement.
CCTCTCTGCTTAACCATTCTACCATTACCACTTATCAATATTAAAATACAACTGTCTATTTTGGTAAAAGTGTCTAAAATACTGTATATTTTACTTTTTCATTTTGCATTTTGATTTCTCTCATTCTGCTGGAATAGATATCCAGGCAGTGATTTTTGTCTGTTTTATTCTCTGCTTTCTCCTCAGCTTCTAGAAGAGTGTATGGTACATAATCGATGCCAATAAATGTTGTTGTCTCCACCCACAGCCAGGTACCTCTTGAATTGCTAGGAATGAAATTCTTCCTAGAAAGTTTTCCACATGTTTGTCCTTGCACCTACAGTCTCTGGGATCCTGATCCAGAGGTGTTTTCATTTGGGTCTTCTCACCTCATTTTCCCGGGCTTCAAATTCAGGACGATTCCTTGGCATCAGCCAGTTCCTTCCAGATCCCTTTTCTATTATACATCCTCTGAATTTAAAATGCAGTCATCTGTGGTCTTCCTGATATTTTTTGGATTCAGTCTTTTGAAAAGCATTTGGGGGAGTTCCCATCTTGGCTCAGTGGTTAACAGATCCGACTAGAAACCATGAGGTTGTGGATTCGATCCCTGGCCTTGCTCAGTGGGTTAAGGATCTGGCGTTGCCGTGAGCTGTGGTGTAGGTTGCAGACGCGGCTTGGATCCCATGTTGCTGTGGCTGTGGCGAAGGCCGGCAGCTACAGCTCCTGTTAGACCTCTAGCCTGGGAACCTCCATATGCTGTGGGTGCGGCCCTAGATAAGGCCAAAAAAAAAAAGGAAAAGAAAAGAAAAGCAATTGGGAAAATATTTTCTATATATAATTATCATAGATCTTTTGGACTTGTTTAAATTATCTAAAACTCAGAAATACTTTGCTAAGGCAAGGAGGTGAAAATATTTCCTTTAAGTATTGTCTCCTCTTTTCTAACACCTTGTCAAGAAACTTGTTAAACTCTGGCTCACTATGGTGCAGGATTTGTTTAAAGGAAGTGTAAATGGACACTTTCTGTATACCAGCTGACAGGTACTGACTTGTAAAAATGGAGGAATTTTCACATTTACAAATAAATTGCCTGTTGTAATGAAGCCAAGAAAGCAAAAATTTCCATTCCTACCTCTAGCCCACCCTTCCAGTGCAATAGATTTCTTTTGCTTAGTAAATTTGCCTTCTTGAAGGATAACAGTTAAGCTCAGTCTATACTAAAATCAAGGTCAATTTTCCACTATTAATACTTAGTAAAGTGAAAGTTGGATTATTGTGTAGTCATGGTTTTTAGAAATTTGATAGACTCAAAACAAAACAAATTCGGTCTGAAAATTCAAAGCAAGCTTTAGAATTATATATATATTTTTCCCTTGTCATATTTCAGAATTAGTTTCAGCCACAGGCTCTTCTTTTATTATTTTATAGGTCAGTTCCTGAAAAGTTAATTAATTCAATCTAGAACACTGAACTAGTTAGTAGCAGTGACTGTGCTTGATTCCAGTTCTATAAATGTTTCTACTCTAAATAGTCTTTTTCATTCTAGGTCCAAATAGGAAGCTATGATAATAACAGCTTAAAACTTTTTCTTGGTAATTTTATTGTAATTTCTGTTTTGTTGAATTATGTCATTATTAAGGTTAATCACGAATTAGAAAGGGTCTATAATTTGAAATCATTTGAGAACATAGAGCTTTAGTAAGTCAAATTTTATTTCATGGCCTGCATTGATAAAAGAAACTCCTTTAGCAGTTCAATGCTCCTACCACATGGGAGATAGAAATTACAAGAACAGTGCTGATTACAGCTTGACCTAAACAATAAGGGAGTTCTTGAAAAGCAAGTGTACTCGATAGCAATAATTTTGCTTTTTTTTTGTAGGTTTTTATTTGAAGTCAGTTTAACTTATTTTTATATTGTTCACTGGATACTTTCTTTCTTAAATCATCATTTTTATTGGGAAATAGATCCATTTAGCTTTCAGCTACACCTTGGTTTCTCTCTCTATATATTTATTATTTTTTTAATGAAATCATGCTTTTACTTATATTTCAAACATGTTGTCGTCCTTCCCAGAGCAGGCAGAAACCTTTAGTATGAATGTTTTCCTTGCTGCCTCATCTCACAAACTTCATATCTCACTCTGTTTATCACTTTCTCTAAGAAACCTTTCAAGATCTCCCTGAACAGTCCAGTTCCCATTTTACTCTCTTATCACATTATATATTGCCATAGTAAATGTTTCATTTTACAATTTTGATTTTCATTTTATATTTTTTATTATTTGACTAATATCAATCTAAAATGAAATTTCCCTAAGGACAGAGAGAAAACATGGACCTATACTCCCAGCTTTATCTTTAGCATTATGGGATAAATCAAAAAGAATTTTAAAAAGGCACTGAATGTATATTAGATGAATGAATGAATTATTTAAATTGCTGCTGAATACAGGATCATTTATAGTAAAAACAATGCTTTCCCAAAGTTGTTTCGCCCTTAGCAGGGTTACGAATCTCCTGAACTATATTAACACGAGCAAAGAAAAATTTACCTTTCCTTTTTATTTGCCTTTTATATAATCTGATACTCTTCAGAAGTTTCTTACTTCACAGATTTACCCCTGAGTTGACATGGGTGTCTCACTATAATTATTTCTTATAAACTCCCTCCAATTCAATAACTTTAGATAGCTGAGTCTTTGTAGATTTCAGTACTTTCCCATCTCCTCCATAAGTTGGATGCCAACTGTTTGTTGTAAGTTAAAGTGGGTTGAAAAAGAACATAGGAAATTTTGTGAAGAATTTATTAATAAAATTGCTATATCAAAAACATTTCCTATTTAGATTTTACTCTAAGCTCCTAAAAGGCACGAGTGAATTCCTCATTTTCATTTGCTTCTCAATTATCTAACACACAGCCTAGCATATAACTGGTCAATAAAAATTTTTTTTTGTATGAATGATTCAAAGTCACATTATTTAATCAAAAGAAAGGGAAGCACAAATATTTGTAAGTATCTGCAGAAAATTGTTTAGCCATTATTCATAGTATATTTTTCAGTATATCTTTCTGCTTTGATTTAATAACTAGTTCTGAAGATATTGCTGATATCTTGAGTAGATATTGGGTCTAATAAACATACCAAATAATTTAAAAAATTGAAGCTGTATGCTCAGATTGCAAATATCATTTTATTTGATAAGACACAAAGAGCTCCTTGATCAATTCAATTGTAAAAATAGAAATAGGGGTAATTAAGAAGGTAAATCTAAAACAGCCTTTTAACTATTTGTCAAAGGAGAAAAAAAGGCAGCAAAATAAGATTTCATTCTCTCTTTTAAGATATAGAGACATCCACATAGAGAGGAAAGATTAGAATTTGGTGGGAACACTGAGGTTACTACCAACAGTTAATGGCCAAACCTGCAAAAGATAAATGCTCATTTGACGAGTAGGCACTGGAAGGGTAGACCCAATTGTAATCTACAGGAAGAAATCCAACCAGGCTAGAAGGGCAAGGTACCTGGCAACCACAAGAACAGGTGTTTGGTGGCAGTCCAGGCTGCCTTTTCAATACAGGTAAGCAGATGGTCTCTGTATGAATAAGTGAAGAGCAGTGGTTCTTAAGCTTTAGTGTGCGTCACCCAAAAAGCCCATAAAATGCAGATTCCTGGGTCTTATCCTTAGAGATTCTGATTCTATCAAGGATTCTGTACTTTTATCCAGCACCAAAGGAAGCTGATGTCCCAAGCACTTTTCCAAAACCACTTAAGATCTCAGAAATATTATTCTTTTTTTCATGTAAATTGAACATTTACTAATGAATGATTATCTAATATACGTACAAATATATTGTTGGGGATGTGGAGATTTTCCTCTACTACTCTTGAGTTCTTATAGTTGGACTAATCATAAAATTGACACAAGACAGATTAATAGGAGGAAAAGAAACAAATTTTAGTTTTGGCGCATGGAGATCTCATAGAAATGGGACCTAAGATGTAGCCAAAGCAAGCAGTATTTATACTTCTCAGACAAAAGTAAAATAAAATAAAATTGTGAGGAATTAACAGGACAAAGAAACTTAGGTTTTAGGTACACAATTAGTGAAGTATCTAAAGAGTTTGAGCTTAGGGTAGTATATTAAAGAAGTAACAAGGCTTTTTATATAGTGTGGACTGAAAAAAATGTACAGCTTGAGAGTTGTGAGTTAAATTTTATTTGGAACAAAATGAGCACCATAGGCCAGGAGAGGGCCTCTCAGATAGCTCTGAGGACCTACTCCAAACAGTTGGATAAGGGGATTGAATGACTTGGGTTACCCTTTGTCCAGAGGAAATACCTTGTTTCTAATTCCCAAGGTACCAAATGGTCAGCAGTAGTCCTCTCTTTCTGTCTTCCTGTTTCTCCAACATCGCAGGTGGCTTTTGTCATTATGGTCATAAGATAAGGCTATTGTACATCCAAGCCTTTACATCTGGGTTTGAGGCATAAAAAAAGAAAAGTTCCAAAGTTTATTTCCCAGAAAGACTTTACTGGAAAATGAAGTCTTTTATAGGGACTGTTGCCATTAGTTTATTTTCCAAAATCATGCCATGTATCATCTATAAATGCAAGGGAGCTGGGAAGAACAAGTATGTCTAACTGGTAAATGATGACCTTGGTCAGGGGAATATAAGATACCCTCTGTAAGTAGGAAGGGAGAGTGGATATCAGAGGGGCAGCTAGAAGTGGCTGTCACAGGGCATAATTAGATGAAGAGAGATAAAAACCAAATAAACATGAGCCTTGAGTCAAGCTTAATAATGCTGCAGATTTTCAACATGAAGATCATATCTCAACAGCAAAATGTTGCTGAAATAAAAGTCTACTCTTTCATCCATTTCTATTCACAATCTACACAAATCTTCCCAGTGGCTGCCTGCCACAAGACTAATATGTGAATCAATTCATTTCTTTACTTTTACACTACTTAGTTTCCAGGAATAACATACATGACAACAGTGTACTCAGTATTCAGAGCAAAAAAGGGTTTGGAAAATTTAATTAAATATTTATAACCTATAATAGTATTGCCACAGAATAAAAGATATATTAGTTTTAGCTTGAGAAATAAAAATGCTGATTCATTAATTAAAAAATCTATGAATCAATTTTGAAATGAATGTTTTCAAACCTTACAAAATTTCCTTAGCATGATTAGCTTTGGCTTTATTTTAAGAATGTTAAATTTGCTTTTCTGAGTTTTGAATCCTAGAATTTCTGGATTTAGAATAATGATAAATATGTATATTTAGAATACTTTTGTACATAACCTTGCTCTGTAAAGAGGGTCCAGATTGATTAGATTAAGAGATATAAAGAAAAATAGGAAGGAATTCTGTTGTTGTAACCACAGAAGTATTTTATGAACCTTTGGATTTTAGTAAAATTTATATGAATGATTTGATTGTACAGATTAGATAAAAATGAAAAACTAGTTATATATACATGTGATGAAGGAATCCTATAAAAATTAATAAATGAAACATTTTTGGCCACTGGGCATATAGACATGAAACATATTTAACTTAATTTTTTATGATTAGTAAAGAATATACTTACCTCATTTTTAATTTATAAGGTATAACTTTGGCTTTGTGTCATATATGGCTGTAACTGATATTCCTCAGAAAGAATGGTATTTAAAATATCATTTAATTAATAAATTAAAAAATAAACAGAACATATTTTAGATGTATTGATTTATATACAGCAATCTTATAAACCAATGTCATTTATTCAGAAGTATATTATCTGCAAAAAATGACAATTTTATTCTAACTTTCTGGTGCTTTTCATTTTTTTTTTTTTGTACAACTGCTTTAGCTAGAAATCACAATACAGTGTAGAATAGAAGTACTACAGGCATATTCTTCTCATTCATAGGCTACTTTTGAAATGTCACCAGTTGGTATGATATTTGCTGTATTACTTAATTTTGTGAGATAAACGTATTGGGTTTCTGTTTGTCTTTGATATTTTAATGTACTAGATTACATTGATAGACTTTCTTATTTTGAAGCAACCTGTCATTCTTCGAACAAATACATGATATTAAATATTTTCTCTTATGTATTACTGAATTTGCTTTGCTAATATTTTCTTTAGAATTTTTATCTATGTTCTGTGAGTGAGATTAGTTTTCTTGTTTTACTTTTCTCTGGTAGCTGAAAACAAGGTTACCTTGGACTCTATAGATGGTATTGAGGTGGGGGGTCATGTTTCCTCTTTTACATTTCTGAAACAGTATGGTTATTATTCTTTTTCAATAGTCATAAGAACTCACCGTAAAAATTTAGAATCCTCGTGTTTTTGTTGGAAGACTTTATCTTCATTTTGAAAAAGGACAATGAGGTTCCCATGATGGCTCAGCAGAAATGAATCTGACTGCTTAGTATCCATGAGGACAGAGTTTGATCCCTGGCCTTGCTCAATGGGTTAAGGATCTGGCGTTGCCATGAGCTGAGGTGTAGGTCACAGATACGGTTTGGATCTTGTGTTGCTGTCACTGTAGCGCAGGCCAGCAGCCACAGCTCCAATTCGACCCCTAGCCTGGAAATCTTCATATGTCACAGGTGCAGCCCTAAAAAGACAAAAAAAAAAATAAATAAATAAAAAATGACAACTATTTAAAAAGAAACATGTTTTAGAACCAAATATATTTTCATTTTCTTCTTGAATTGATTTAGTAATCTTTAAGAATTTTCCATTTAAACTTTATATATTTTTGACATAAAATTATTCATAATATTCTCTATATTTTTATTTTCTGTTATATTTAGGGTCATGTCTTCCTTTCCTTTCTTTCCTTATGTTGTTTGTGTTTAGTTTCTTTTGTCATTAGTCTTTTCTAGAGGGTTGATAATTTAATTAGTCATTTTACTTTATTGTCCCTCCTTTGTTTTACCTTTCATTAATTTTCACTCTTAAGAGTATTATTTCCTCTTGGAGTTCCCATTATGGCTCAGTGGTTTAAGAACCCAACATCGTGTCCATGAATGCGGATTCAATCCCTGTCCTTACTCAGTGGGTTAAAGATCTGGTGTTGCTGCAGCATAGGTCACAGATAAAGCTTGGATCCAGTATTGCTGTAGCTTTGATGTAGGCTGGCAGCTGCAGCTCTGATTTGGCCCCTAGCCTGGGAAGTTCAGTATGCCACAGAAAAAGAAAAAAAAGAGTATTATTTTCTCTCTACCATGTAATTTGGGTTATTCTGCTTTTCCTTAACTTCTAATTTTAGGTTTTTAACTCATTAATTGTTAGCCTTTACTTTTTTTCAGTATAATCCTATAAATCTAATATTTCTCTCTAAATACTATTTTTGCAGTATCCAGAGATTTAATAAGCAATATTTTCACTATCATCCAGAGTTAAGAATGTGTAATTTACAGGACTGTTACTTATTTAAAAGTATATTTATTTTTTTGTTATTTATCCTTTTTGTTGTTGATGATTAGGTGGTATAAATTATGGGATTAAAACTACAGAGATTAAGACTGGAGAGAGCAGTACACATAGAGCCAATACTTGAAATCATGGAGTGGATACAGTGATTACTATGGTAAATGAGGAGTGAGAAAAGAGCCATGAGATGATTCTAAAAGACCCTTGAGAAATTTTCTATTTGTCTATTTTTTTTTCAATTTACAGAAACTTATTTTTTTGCTTCCCTGAACTATTAAAATAACCCTTTAGCTGAGATAAGAGAGAGATCATCTTTCCTTTAGGGAAACCACATGCAATTTGTTGTAAAGGCTAATTCTCTGGAAACATATAAAAATTCCTTATTATATTTCCATTTTTACAATTTTAAGTATCTCTGTTGCAGTGGAATCAAAGAACTCAGCCTTCAGCAACTTCATTTTCTGTAACCAGTATCCTGTCCATTAAGTAGAGGTTTCACTTTCTAATTACCTGATTCATAGAATGTTAGAAATAGATGGATTTTGAATTCACCCAATCCAACCCTCTTATTTTACATTTAAAGAAAATGACAGCCAGAGGAGCTGAGTGATTTGATTTTTCGTTGCTATTTCTTCAGTAGTCCTGTTTTCCTCCATTCTTACAATGTACTATGGACACTTCAATTTTCTTTTTAGTTTTGTGTTAATTTTTTGTTGTTTTTCTTTGAAATGCAAATTCGATCATCTGACTGTAATTCTAGACTCACCCTCACAAACTAAAGAAAAACTTAATATGCTTCCAAGGGCCTGAAGGATCTTTCCTTTTATCTGCTAGTCTTAGTTTCAGGCTTCTTCTGGCTTTCTGTTCTGTCACAATGAACTTTTCTTCCTGATGCTTCTCTGTCCTGCACCCTCACCACCACTGCAGGACACTGAACTTACCCACTTTTCCTTCCTTTTACCTAGTTAGTTCCAAAATTGTCTTTTAGGTCCTATTCCTTTGGCAGTTTCTTAGGAAATCTTCCTTTACCTTCCTGACTGTCAAAAAGTGACTGATAATAAGAGTACCCCATTCACTGGGCTATAAGCTCTATCAACACTTCATTTAATATAATGTCTGACACACAGCATTTGTTCACTAATAAGTATTGTCAGGCTAGACTTGAAACCCAGCTATAAATCCTGTACTTTACAAACATATCAGCCTCTATCATCAATAGAATATTTTTGCAGTATATTTCTAATATAAAGTTGTTTCCATCTCCATCAAAATTAGGCTCCTATGTGTAAACACCTTAATGAATTTTCAACAAACCGAAGTCAATAAAAATGAATAATAATAAGACATTAGATTCTCATTAACTTATTGAAGTCTTGCTAAATTTCTAAAAATGTGCTATGTTGATTTATTTGATATGGTTTTCTTTGTGTTGGAACCTGTTAGGTCATTAAAAACTAATTTAAATTTATGATTAGTCTTATTTTCTGATTCATGTTTTACTTTAAAATAATATTTACAGCATAGTTGAACAATCCTTAAAACAAAATCATACTTCCCATGGTAATTAAACCATAATATTCTTCCATTTTTTAATCTGGAAAGCATTGCTTACATTGATGATATTATCACCATCATTGCCTACTTTTTGCTTTTTAGGGTCGCACCTGTGGCATATGGAAGTTCCCAGACTAGGAGCTGTAGCTAATGGCCTACGCCACAGCCACAGCAAGGCCAGATTCTTAACCCACTGAGCTAGGCCAGGGATCAAACCCACAGCCTCATGGTTCCTAGTCTGATTCCTTAACCACTGCGCCATGACAGGAACTCCCATCATTACCTACATTTTGGGGGGCTTATATGTAAACCGTGTGCAATGTTTATAAACTATAATACTAGGTAAGCACTTTCCACTTAGTATAGAAAAGATTATCACCGATCTCGAGGAATGCATAATTAAAAAGGAAATAGAGCAAAGTAGATGTGAATAATAAATTAACTTTAATTCATTTAGAAAAAAGATGAATGTAGGAACAAATACACTAGAATAATAGAAAATTGCCATTGCCATCTAACAGCTCTGTAATTCTCTAGTTACCATAGTCCTAGTCCCTATATATATATGTATGAGTGTGTGTGTGTGTATATATGTATATATGTATATATATATATATATATACATATATATATATATACACTATTCAATAGCTTCATATAATAGATTTCATATGGTTGAATTTAAAAATAAGGAAACTTTACTTCATTTGTGACCATTTACTATAGTGCTACAGAAAGCAGTAGGAAAAAAAAGAGACAATGTTAGCAGTTACATTTGCATTGGGACAATATTAGCTCTAATAGGCCATCCACAGTAAGTGGAAATTAGGATCTCTTTATATAATTAATTCAGCTATAGTCACGTGTCCACTGTCTTGTTGCTAAATAGCCACATGGAATCTGAACCCATTCTTTACATAAAAAGTCTTGATATTTTCCCCATAAAGTTTTAAATAAAACTTTATTTGTTGGGGGAGATATTCTGCTCCATTAAAAATGGTGATGTAATTCATGTTATTTTGTTATATGTATAAAAACTTTTGAAACTCTGCGCTCCACATAGGAAACTTCAGTTCCAAAACTGTTTGAGATGAACAAACTTAATTCTCATGAAAAAGTTGTGTTAGATTTTTGTGCTTGTTCTTGTGTTAGTTTTTTATGCTTATGAGCATCTAAACATCCATTCTTGTCACAAAGGCAATCTTCACCAAACATCTGCAGAAACATTTGGAATGCTATTGTTATGAGAGGAATTGTCCAAGTGTGCATGCTTTTATAACATACCATTATGGTTGGATTTATAGTCCTGAAAAAAAGAATTCTGAATACAGTATAATGCACTGTCTTAATCATCTGTCACTGTATTAGATAAAATGACTTGTTTATCAGAACTCTTCAGAATAGAAATGTGAGTTATCTTCTAGAGTTGCAAGTGTTATGTCACCTGAAAAATTATTCATTGCAATCAACCCATTTGCTGAGGAAAGCATTGTAAACTTTCGCAAAGACTCTATCTGTAAATGATTCTTTCCTTTCTACTCCTAAGGCAAGGATTATGTTACCCATAATGTTCATTTGCAGTCCCTTACTCCCTCAATTATATTGATTAAAACACAATGCAGATTTTCATTTTATTAAACTTACCTCCACATTACACAATACCTCCTTCTTCTTTGGATTATGACTTTCAGTTCTGAAAATGGAATAAGGTAATACCTCTTTTGAATTTAAAAATGTAATCACATAGACCTTATTTAAATATGGTACAAACATATAAATCAATAAATAATGTAAACTTTTCCATGATTGAAAACAACACAATCTATATTGGCATAATCCTATTAGAGAAATCCGTAGATTAAAATAATAGGTTAAATATAGCTGTTAGGAACTGAGATCTGATATTACAAATAAAAAGGATGTGAATAACAAAAGAGAAAGACAGAAGTAACTATTTTCTGATTGACTTAGGTTTGAGTGATTCCATTAAAACAGATTTAATACATGGCAGTCTTTCTGTTTTTCAGATAGCTTTTCCTTACAATAGAAGTAAAACAATTACTCAGTAAGTTATTAATATGTTTTAGAAAATGAGCGTGACCTAAGAATTGCACTAAACTTTAAAATGTTCACTGAGTTAAATTGAACAATTTAGGAAATTAAAAAAATGAGACTAAAAGAACATTCAGTGTGATTTTAAACATTCAAATGTTTGTATAAAATAAGTAATGGATAATTTGAGAATATAATTTGAGCATTTAATCATTCTTTGAAATTGCTGAGAATGTTCATTCTGCATAATTAATGCCAAAATCCTGGGCCAGCTTTTTTAGGCAGTCTGTTTTACGCCTCCTATTTATCCCCTTTCTAATCAAATATCACTTGCTCATACTTATTCAAACCTACTCTTTTGTTTAGCATCACACAGCTCTCTCAATTTCACATGCTTCTTGGGGTGTACATGTTTGGATCTTAACATATATTTATCCATAAGGTTTTGCCTTCATGTTTCCTAATTCATTAAAGAATAAATTAAAATAGTCAGTAAATATCCACTATGTGCAATGTACTGTATAATTTGAAGTGTTGGGTGAGGAGACATAAGGAAAGCAGTTTCTGCCATCTAAAATTGGTCTGAAGAGGCAAATGAAGGAAAAATACAGACACAAACACAAACCTACAGAACAAGATGCTATAAAATACTTTTTACTGATCAGAGAATTATAAATATTTATGCACTGTTTATATATACACATGTGCATTTTTGCAATGTGCCATATTTGTGTGTTAGTTTCCACCTTTTATTAGGTACATGTCCATATGCATGTGTATTTTTGTGTGTGTGGTGCTTAGCTGAGTGAGACAGTTTCTGTGTCCACTTGCATGGTTATCTGTGTTTCTCTTTATTGAAATCACAACTGCCATGTGCCTCCTACACATGTAAAACTCACTTAATGAGGAGGATATATTTATCTAGATAAGTTAAAACTAGGATAAGCTGAGATGTAAAAGAATGTAAAATGAAAAAATCTTCAGTGTTTGTATGTCTTGAATCTGCCCTAAGGGTCTTCTTACTGAAATGAAATAAGGCTTCTAAATGTATCTTCCCTTAATTAAAAGGCTTCTCTTATTCTGAGTAAAATTAATATCTGTTCTTTGTATGAGAATAGGCACTTCTGAAGTGGGATTTTTAAGCCCAGAGCCTTTGTGTTTTAATAGGCTATAAGTGTTCTGAGCTAATGGGAAATCTGCCCCTGGAGTAAGGGAGGGAAAAATCAGGTAAAGCTGGAGAAGGGTCACAAGGAGAAACTGAGCCCACATTGTGCAGTCTGTTTTCCCACCCCACGTCCACGTTATGCTCTCATCCAGTCACAGTGTAAGCATCCTGCAAATGGCAGCCTCCTACACCTGCCATCCCCTCTCCCAGGCCTGCCTTCCATTCCTAGTGAGATTACTGGTCAAGGGAGAATAAATTAGGAAGGTTGCTCTGATTGGAGTAGAGAGAGGGTCAAAAACACCAAGCAGGGTATCCTTACTGAGCATTTTCCCAAATACAAGGATGAGATAGTCATCATTCAACTAATTCAGTTGGTGGGAATAAATAAGCAAGGTGGGAAGAGAACTTTCTCTCATGGAAAATGGAATGGAAATCCTTCCCCTTCTTTAGTCATTGAGAGGGTTTTATAATAAATATCTGCAGCGTGAGTGAGGAGAGCAAAAATGAGGACTTATGATTTTATGCCTACAGAAAAAGGAAAAGATAGGGGAAATATTCCGGTGAAGGAAGTATAGCAGCGGGGTTGTCAGGCTGAATGTGGTTGTAGACAATGGTGACAATGTCTTTAGCAGCATCACGGAGAAATGAGGATGTAACTGTGCTTAAATCATACTGACTGGGGATTGATTCAGAGTTCAAAGAGACCAGAAAAATTGCCTGTGTGTGACCTTCACTGCCAATGATGAGCTAATTTAAGTTAGCTGTGTATACGTTTACATTTCCACAACATGTCATACATTAAAAAATCATTTTCTAGCCATATTTTACTTCACATTTGCTCTACTTTGATTTCCCCCACTCCTCACTTCTTTTTTCATAGCCTTAGTTGTAAATTGAAAAGAGGTAATTCAGTTGAGCTAAATGTTTGTATAACAGCTGACAATAAAGAAGGAGGGTATCTGTACATAGTAAGAGGAAAGTAGATTTGATATTCAGTTGTAGGGGGATGCACTGGGGGTTTGGGATACAAAATCTGTAAAATTGACTTGTGATGATTTATGCACACCTATAATTGAAATAAAATCCATTGAGAAAAAAAAACAAAAAGAAAAAAAAAAATTCAGTTGTAATGGTATTTGTGTCTATATGCATTCATTAATTGCTATCGATGAGACCATCCTATTTCATCATGTTATGTTTCCATACATAAGCCACTTGTAGTTGTGTATGCATGTTGTTTCTATGCAACTTCTCTACATATCATTATCCTACTTCCATTAGGAGTACATTTGGGAATTAGAATGCATCTTTAACTACTGACAATTTTTGGAGATACAAGCTTTTAATATTTTTAAAAGCTGTAAATGCTATAGAGCTGGTCAGTAAAGTCTCTTATCTTTAATGCTTAGCTATTACTACAGAAGAAAGTAAAAGCTTAGAGTTCCCATTGTGTTCAGTAGGTTAAGAACCTGACATAGTGTCTGTAAGTATGTGGCTTTGATCCCTGGCCTTGTTCTGAGGGTTAAAGATACAGTGTTGCCACAGTTACTGCATAGTTTGCAGATGCAGCTCGGATCTGGTGTTGCCATGGCTGGGATGTAGGCTTGCAGCTGCAGCTCCAATTTGACCCATAGCTCAGGAACTTCCATATGTGTGGATGCGGCCATTTAAAAGAAAAAAAAAGTATAAGCTTGATATGCTTTACTATATTTTTTCGTTTAATACATTGCTATCACAGGAGGCATAATGGATGCAAGGAACATCTTTGCTAGGTGTCCTGTATGAAATTTATATTCAGAATTTTCACTGTAGAAAATGTGGAAAAAATAACTTTTCAGACAAAATTACATGAAGAGCTTAATGCAATCCCACTCTTTGGCATCTATCTAGAGAAAACCATAAATCAAAAAGATTCATGCACCCCAGTGTTCACTCCAGCACTATTTACAATAGCCAAGACAAAGAAGCAACCTAAATGTTTCTCAGCAGAGGAATAGGTAAAGATAAGATAGATATATACAATGGAATATTACTCAGCCATAAAAATGCATTAAATTATACAATTTGCAGCAACATGGATGGACCTAGAAACTGTCATACTAAGTTAGTCAAATAGTGAAAGCAAACATCATATGTTATTACTTATATGTGGAATCCAAAAAAAAAGAATATAAGTGAATTTATTTGCAGAAGATAAACAGACTCACAGACTTTGAAAAACTTATGGTTACCAAAGGGGGAGGAATGTACAGAGGGTTTGGGGTTGGCATATGCACACTGAGGAATCTGGAATGATTGGCCAGTTGGGACCTGCTGTATAGCACAGAGAAGTCTATCCAATATTCTGTAATAATATATGTGGGAAAAGAATCTGAAAGAGAATAGATATAGGTATATGTATGACTGAATCACTTTGTTGTACAGAAGAAATTATTACAACCTTGTAAATCAACTATACTTCAATAGAACTTTAAAAAATAATAAAAAGAGCTTAATGCCTAAAGTATTTGATATCATCCTAGATATCTCAAATAGATTTTCAATAGCAGTTAAATAATAACCATTGAGATTTTTCCCAACCAAAGGTTTCTCTGACTTATGAAATAAAGCCTCTAAAATTATTTTTAATAAAAATATTTCTATGTAATTCATATTAAAGTTAATATCTGCCTGTGAAACTGCAGAAACATAATGTTAAATTTGACTGAGTTCTAAATTTTCTATCCTCAAAGAAAACTACTCTTAATGACTGGGAAATATCGTTCTTTGTGTTGATTTAATTATTAAAAAATTTATATGAATATATCCCCTTATTAAGTATACGACATCCTCTCCTGCTTCAAAAATATAAATGTAAATAATTATAAACACGTATAGAATAAACTTAAAACAGAATCAGAATTAGTACCTTTTTCATTGAGATTCTTATATGATTACATTGATGACCATGGTGATGATAGCTCCTCAAAAGATGTTGATGTTGGAGTTCCTGCTGGGGAGCAGTGGATTAAAAAACCGTGACAGAATATTATAAACAACTATATGCCAACAAATTTGATAATCTAGAAGAAATGGACAAATTCTTAGAGACCTACACCCTCCCAAAACTGAATCAAGAAGAAATAAATCAACTGAATAGACCAATCACTAGAAATGAAATTGAGTATGTCATCAAAACACTCCCTACAAATAAAAGTCCAGGACCAGATGGCTTCAC